>SJYV01013351.1:564166-666067 GCA_006410875.1 Neotragus pygmaeus | reverse complement strand
GTGTGTGTGTGTGTGTGTGTGTGTGTGTTAGTCACTCAGTCCTGTCTGCCTCTTTGAGATCCCTCAGACTGTAGCCTGCCAGGCTTCTCTGTCCATGGAATTGTCCAGGCAAGAATACTGGAGTGGATCGCCATTCCCTTCTCCAGAGGAACTTCCCAACCCAGGAATCAAACTCTGGTCTACTCCTTCGCAGGCATATTCTTTACCATTTGTGCTACAGGGAAGTCTAATAAGATCCAATAAGATTAGTGTCTTTATAAAAAGAGACGCCAGAGATCTTGCTTGTTCTCTCTCTGCCATATAAGGACACCATGAGAAGGTAGTCACCTACAAACTGCAAAAAGAGGCATCAGAATGGAAACTAACTTGCTAGCACCTTGATCTTAGACCTCTTGGCTTCTAGAGCTGTGGGAAATAATGGTTAAGCTGCCCAGTCTACAGTATTTGATGATGGCAGCCAAGGTGACTGAGACGGGAGGCACATCATGAGCATCCTTATGTTGACTCTGTGTCCTTCTCTTTAGACACTCATCTGTCTTCCCGGACATCTCTGAGACAGCATTCCTCTCATGTTTAGGATGACTCTTCTAGTTTATTTATTTACCCCTCAAATGTGTATTGAGCATCAGCTATGCAGCAGGCATTCAGCTACATGCAAGATATCTCGGAGAGTTTACAGGGCAGTGGAGAGAAAAAGAACAAACTGAGCAGTTCTAATAATAAGTAAGTCCTACTACTGACAAGTACAAAGTGCTGTAAGAGCCCAAAGGAGAAGCCACCATCTCAGACAAGAGGGATCAACGTATTGCAATGTCTCAGATGGGCCTTGAAGGATGCACAAGAACTAGTCAGAGGCAGGATGGAGGATAAAATATGTCATCTTAGTGGGATGACAGTGTACACACACGCAGAGGGTGGGAGATGCGAGTGCCTCTCCCTTAGACGCTTACTGTAGGCCTCCCTCAGGGGTCCATTCACAGCCCTCAGATCTTCTCTAGAAACAATCCCTCCCATAATAGCTCCATTTACTTCCAAGCTTTCAATTACACTCAAATCTGTATTCCTAACCAGAACCCTCCTTTTCTACTCTAGCATTCTTTTTAACAGACAGTTCATTTCAGCAGGGCATATGACCAACAGTTTGACTAAAATCTGAGTCTTTATCCCTTCCTCAGATTTGCTCTTGCTCTTGGATTGCCTGTGTTTGTAAGCTGCCCTAGGCTTCTCCCCATGGTACAGCCATCTCCTCCTCCTTCCCCTTCTTATCCTTCATGTCCATCTATCATCACACTCCCTTTCATCAATACCTCCAGAATCCAGTCATTCCTGCTGATTCTGTACTCAGTCAGATCCCAAGCATCAAATCTGAAGATTAATCTTTATTATTATTACAAATAATGACATGACACTTCGCTTAACAGAAAACTGCAAAAATTCATGTATGAAAACAGAAAATCCAAGAAATAAAGGCAGACAGGAAATGGAAATTGCTATCACAGACTCCAAACAGAGATGAACAGACAAACAAACATAAATTTTGAGCTCTGAGCCGCCGGTCATACTGGGAAAAGACAACGATAAGACTGACTACACAAGTCTCATCGTGGGATGAAAAGAGGCATGCCAACAAATTTGTTGCCTGGAAGGGATTTCTCAGAGGCATAGAATAATATTGCACTGAATGAGAGGCAATGAACAACATCACAGGAAAATGCAGTTTTTATAAAGTAAGCAAGGTCATCTATATATGGGTCTTTACATATAAAATATTTCTTAAATATTTTGTTTACAGTGAATACCACCTAAAGTTAAATGAGGATTCTGCAAATGGAAGTCTATCCAGGAATACCATGCCATGCTTCTTATAGAGAGCTCTCTAACAATCATGAAAGCATCATCTGTCCCAGAGACCATCTATGAAAGTGCCAATGCCAGAAAAGGACTTTTAACCAGAGCTACATTGATAACAGAGGTCACAAACTAATAGCAAACATACTAGGATACTACTGTACTCCTCATCCTTTCCTATTCCATTTCCTCAACAAGGCTTTCCCATAAGATCTTAGCTAACAGAGATTCCCCAATCATCATCTCCAATTTAATCTGTATACTGATATCATCACACTCTCTTTGTTTCATCACAATCTGAAATGACTTGTTTATTGCTGGTTTGACTTGATCATTCTTTCCCAACAGAAGGCAAGCTCTCTGAGGGCAGGGCTCATGTCTGTTTTGTTCATGATTATATCCACAGCCCTTAGAAATATCACTGGCTTATAGCAGGTACTCAATAAAAATTGTTTAAATTATTGAATATGAAGTCTATATATTTTCTGTTTTAAATCTTTATATGCGATATACAAAATACAGGGAGAAGACAAATATTTAACATGAAAATTTTAAAGCCTGGCCTAAAATGTCCCTTTCCCAGTTCCATTTTCTCCCTTCTCTAACACATCTTTCATTTTACTGTCAAAATTGTCATATATAAGACAATCTAATTACAACTTTTAAGAGACTTGTGAAGAGGTACCCACTGGAAGCCATTCAAGGTGGCAACTGAAACCGTCAGCAACCCTGCTCTTTCTGCCCAGCCTCTTATGAGACTCTCCATTCCCACACAAGCTGAAATCTCACCGCCTCCCTGGTTGTTCATGACCCACAACCACCGATGTGCCCGTACTTGTTCCCAATACTTACCTTTCCTTGTGCTAACTCCAACATCCAGGAGCCCCACCCCCTCACACTTCTGTCTGAGAAAATTGTACTCATCTTTCTAGCTCATTTCTAGAAGTCACAAGAGCTTTCTCTGTGTCTTGTTTTATTGGTTTTGGGCCCACCATGTGCAGCTTGTGGGATCTTAGTTCCCTAACCAGGGATTGAACCTGGGCCTTCAGTAGGGAAAGTGCAGAGTCCTAACCACTGCACCACCAAGGAATTACTGCAGGAGCTTTCTTTGGATTCTCATAAATTACTAACTCCCTCCTCTCCACTCCAACAGTACTTTTTGTCTATCTGTACGTCATTGTCTACCACCTGTTTCATACAATTTGGGTGGTTAGCTTTATGTTTCTATTTCCATTACTAGATCAGATTACAAACTCCCTGAGAACAAGGATCAATACTTTATTGGTCTTTATAGTTCCCTAATATTTAGCACACTAGCATATTGCTAGGCATACATTATGTTTACTGAATTTAACAAAGGTTCCTTGAACTTATTATTTGCATAATTAAAACAATGAAAGAGGTACTGGTAATGTCTGCTCTGGATTCAGTGTTACACAGTCGAAGGCCTGGGTACAGCACCACCATTTACTAGATAAGAGACAGAATTAACATCCACTTTAGCAGCTAACGGATTTCAATTTTATACAGTTGAAGGCCTGGATACAGTGAAACCCTTTGCTAGATTAGAAATATTTGAAGAAGTTTTAGAATTCTTAAGTACAAGGTTCAGAATCAAAAGTGTGCTACTTCTTTGCTTTCAGTATTGCTCCCCAACCAAGATCCAGTTTGCCAAATCACAACATCATTTCCAAAAGTATGAACAATCAACAGAATGAATGAATTCAGCCATATGCATCTATCAGGCTGTTGAGCAATGAAGCATACAGGCATAAAAAATGGTGTTGTGACATATGTGTTCTTATTATCTGCACACAATGCAGCTATGCATTTCACATATAGACACATCTGAACCCCAATTTTACATATGAAGAAGAAAAGCATTCATGCCAACTCTCAGCACAACACACATCACATCAGTTTCACAACTGGTGGCTTCACATCACTTTATGTTCCATGTGCCTGCATGTCCAAAATATTTTTCCTTGTGACAAATGATCGCAACGTAGAATCAGGTACCGTTTTTAATGAGAGAGGCTACTGGCTTTAACTGTACGCTAACAAAATCTCAGTCGTACTGAAACAGGGTATTGGGAAACAGCTTTGTTTGCCTTCTCGGGACTCATTAATTTTTACTTTAATCATACTTCAGAAAACTAAAGAAAGGAAGCTGAACTAAATTTTTAAAAAGTGGTAAGTTATGTATATTAATTTTACATTACATATTTTGGAACGGTAAATTCATTATTTATACAGGTGCTACCTGACCTCTGTCCAGGGAGTTATTCATTTTAACCTATTAATAAGCATACTATAAACAACAATGAAAGTTACGTGACCTTACACAGCTGTCTCCAGCCACTGTACTTCCATCGTTAAGGAAACTGTTAGATGACCCTGTTGTCAGAACACACTAAATCTGTCTGAACAGGGAAAACAGGACATTTTCTCCACGGGATAAAGCAAAAATCTTGGGCAGAGCTGCTATTCCCACTGTACAGTCACCCTTGTTATTTATCATTTATTATTTACCTATGTTTTTGGTATAAGCATTACAGGAAGCTTTTATGCTGGTTGTAACATATAATCAGTTGCTCATTGCCAAGGGAAAGACTTTTTCCCCAGAAAGACAATCTGTGCACACACTAATTTGAAAGACAGGATAGGAGCTGCAAGTGTTTTAATAGCCCATTATCAAAAATTATCCTTGGCTATAAAATCCCCAGACCACTGGCTTGAGATCAGCTCAAAGAAAAATGAGATTACAGAATTTAATCTAGTGAAGGGGAGTGAGAGATGAGCTTTAAAAAGCCTTAGATCACAAAAAAAAAAGAAAAGAAAGAAAGAAAAAAAGACAGCAGACCGAAAGAAGATCAGCTTAGATTAAACCTGCCACATGTTTACCTCATACAAATCTAACACATTCCAAGACTGATTTTCATTTTTTAAAGTATGCTGCTGCTTCACAATATTTTAATAAAGAGTGGGGAAGGCTCAGAAAAAAAAATTATATGGTGAGGTGACAGGAAACAAAACAGTATTTTGTCTTAAATTTGCACAACCTAATTTATAGCAATAAAGCAGAACCTATGAGTTCTGGTAAATGTCAGGGCCGTCATGTCCATTACATATGTGGGTAGGTATGAAGCAGAGTCTCCGTAGGCCCTTCAAAAATTGCACACAGCCGCCCTAATGCAAACCAGAAGTCTCAGCCCTCTGGATGAACACAAGGATTCATTCCCATGTGGATACTTACAGAGGGTCCCCTCCAACCCCACCCCATCCTCATTTATGTACATTTCAAGAGGCCAACAGGAGGGCCATCACCATGGAGGTGGCTCATGAGAAGATGACTCCCACCCCAACGAAATCTGGCCCAACCCCCGAAAAGCAAGCAGGAGTCCTGTAGAACCTCCCTTTCCCCCCACCCCACAACCTCTGCTCTCTTACATCTCNGACTCTGCATATAAATTAAATAAACAGGGTGACAATGTACAGTCTTGAAGTACTCCTTGCCCATTTTGGAACCAGTTCATTGTTTTATACCCAGTTCTTAGTGTTGCTTCTTGACTTGCATACAGATTTCACAGTAGGCAGCTCAGGTCGTCTGGTATCCCCATCTGTTTTAAGAATTTTCCACAGTTTGTTGTGATCCACACAGTCAAAAGCTTTGGTGTAGTCAATGAAGTAGAAGTAGGTATTTTTTCTGGAATTTCTCGCTTTTTCTATGATCCAGTGGATCATAGAATTTGATCTCTGATTTTTCTGCCATTTCCAAGTCCAGTTTGTACATCTGGAAGTTCTTGGTTCATGTATCATTGAAGCCTAGCTTGGAGAATTTTGAACATTACTCTGTTAACATGTAAGATGAGTGAATTATATGGTAGTTTGAACAGTCTTTGGCATTATCTTTCTTTGGAATTGGAATGAAAACTGACTTTTTCCAGGCCTGTGGCCACTGTTGAGTTTTCCAGATTTGCTGGCATATTGAGTACAGCATTTTCACAGCATCATCTTTCAGGATTTGAAATAGCTCAGCTCGAATTCCATCACCTTAACTAGCTTTGTTCATAGTGATGCTTCATAAGATTCACTTGCCTTCTCATTCCAGGATATCTGGCTCTCGGTGAGTAATCACACCATTGTGGTTATCTGTGTAATTAAGATCTTTTTTTTATTATTCTTCTGTGTATTCTTGATATCTCTTCTTAATATCTTCTGCTTCTGTTAGGTCCATACAATTCTTGTCCCTTATTGAGCCCATCTTTGCATGAAATGTTCCCTTGATATCTCTAATTTTCTTGAAGAGATCTCTAGTCTTTCCCATTCTATTGTTTTCCTCTACTTCTTTGCACTGATCATAGAGGAAGGCTTTCTCATCTCTCCTTGCTGTTCTTTGGAACTCTGCATTCAGATGGATATATCTTAATGTTTATAAGTTATCAATTCATTCACTTTTAAGTTATTCATGAACCTTTCATCCAGTAGTTTTAGCAGCCATGATTGATTGTTGTCTATATTTATTACACTAATGGGTGGCTAAATCTGATGTAGTAAATTCCCTATATATGAAGGAGTTCCATTCTGAGAACATATTTGTAAGTCCAATTTGTTCATAAGTATAACAAAGTTAGCCTAGATACCCAACTAACACAATCGGCCATACAGTACTGTACTGTAACAGGTTTGTAACGCTTTCTGCACGAATGATGCAGAAAAAACAAACACAAAAAATTGAGAAAATATTTCTAATCAGACAGTACACTACCTTGAACAGTACAATAGTACTGTTGAACAGCTGACATATAAGGGCTGACATTTGCATCTTTGAATGTTTGCAACGTGAAGGTTCGTATGTATTCTGTCATTACATCTACTCTTACGAACGTGGGATTCTTCTATAAAGAATGTTTACTCTTCTGCTATTAAATTATCTTGAAACATAATTGGTATTACTCTTTTGGGTTCCTCTTGTGGCTCAGCTGGTAAAGAATCTGCCTGTAATGTGGGAGACCTGAGTTCGATCCCTGGGTTGGGAAGATCCCCTGGAGAAGGGAAAGGCTACCCACTCCAGTATTCTGGCCTGGAGAATTCCATGAACTGTATAGTCCATGGGGTTGGAAAGAGTCAGACACGACTGAGTGACTTTCACTTTCACTTTACTCTTTTACCTTTTCTTTAAACTGTTTTCAGGATGAGTTTATGCCTTAACAGTTTCCTAAAGTGATTACTGAGATTTATTTTTGTGTCACTGTGAACTTAAGGGTGATGAGTTCTTTCAGTGCTCTAAATGTTCATTATTTTTTTTTAGTGAGACACTTGTCACAGTGGTGCTTATGACCCTTTGGGGTATAATCCAGATAGGCATTGATAGCTTTCTTGTTTTCTGGTATATATAGATTACTATATATAGCAATATACCATAATGCCAAAGAATGCTCAAAGTACCGCACAATTGCACTCATCTCACACGCTAGTAAAGTAATGTTCAAAATTCTCCAAGCCAGGCTTCAGCAATACATGAACCATGAACTTCCAGATGTTCAAGCTGGTTTTAGAAAAGGCAGAGGAATCAGAGATCAAATTGCCAACATCCTCTGGATCATCGAAAAAGCAAGAGAGTTCCAGGAAAACATCTATTTCTGCTTTATTGACTATGCCAAAGCCTTTGACTGTGTGGATCACAATAAACTGAGGAAAATTCTGAAAGAGATGGGAATACCAGACGACCTGATCTACCTCTTGAGAAACCTGTAAGCAGGTCAGGAAGCAACAGTTAGAACCGGACATGGAACAACAGACTGGTTCCAAAGGAAACGGAGTACATCAAGGCTGTATATTGTCACCCTGATTATTTAACTTATAAGCAGAGTACATCATGAGAAACGCTGGGCTGGAAGAAGCACAAGCTGGAATCAAGATTGCCAGGAGAAATATCAATAACCTCAGATACGTAGATGATACCACTTTTATGGCTGAAAGTGAAGAGGAACTAAAAACCCTCTTGATGAAAGTGAAAGAGTTGGCTTAAAGCTCAGTATTCAGAAAACTAAGACTATGGCATCTGATCCCATCACTTCATGGGAAATAGATGGGGAAATAGTGGAAACAGTGTCAGAAACAGTTCATTTTTTTAAGCTCCAAAATCACTGCAGATGATGACCGCCACCATGAAATTAAAAGATGCTTACTCCTGGGAAGGAAAGTTATGACTAACCTAGATAGCATATTGAAAAGCAGAGACATCACTTTGCCAACAAAGGTCTATCTAGTCAAGGCTATGGTTTTTCCAGTGGTCATGTATGTATGTGAGATTTGGATTGTGAAGAAAGCTAAGTGCTGAAAAATTGATGCTTTTAAACTGTGGTGTTGGAGAAGACTCTTGAGAGTCCCTTGGATTGCAAGGAGATCCAACTAGTCCATTCTAAAGGAGATAAGTCCTGGGTATTATTTAGAAGGAATGATACTAAAGCTGAAACTCCAGTACTTTGGCCACCTCATGCGAAGAGTTGACTCATTGGAAAAGACTCTGATGCTGGGAGGGAATGTGGGAAGGAGGAAAAGGGAATGACAGAGGATGAAGTGGCTGGATGGCATCACCGACTCGATGGATGTGAGTTTGAGTGAACTCCTGGAGATGGTGATGGACAGGGAGGCCTGGCATGCTGCAATTCATAGGGTAGCAAATAGTTGGACACTACAGAGCAAGTGAATTGTGCTGAACTGAACTGATACTATAATCAGTGAGAATTTTTCCAGGGATGCAACGATGATTTAAGCATATTTCTATAGCATAATAAAACTAGGTATGCCTGTTTAGATAAGTAGATAGATGATAGATAATATAGAAATATAGATACATCATATACATTTATACCAAAATATGAATTACATCCATATTTATATTAAACCGAGCTCCTAATTCAATATTTTTGTATGCTTAAGGGCAAATTTTATATATCAACTTGGTAGACCATGGTATACAATGATTTGTTCAAACACTGGTTTAGAGGTTTGTTGTGAATGTATTCACAAAGATGCAATTAACACCTAAATCATTAGACTTTGAGTAAAGCAGATTACCCCTCCATCATGTGAATAGATCCCATGCAATCAATTGAAAGCCTTAAGTGAGAAAACTGAGGTTCTTCAAAGAGGAATGGATTCTGCCTGCAACCTGCTTTGAGAATCATGGCTGTATCATCAACTCCTCGAGTCTCCGGCCTCTCACACTTCCCTGCAGATTGTGGACCTTCTAGTCTCTGTAACTGTGTGAGCCAATTCCTTATAATGAACCAGTCTCTCTGTCTCTGTCCATCTATCTATCTATCTCATATGAATTATTATTCCTTTTTGTCTAGCTTCTAATGGCTCCTTTCTGTGAAGATTTCATGACATATTTTATTTCACCAGTTCCAATAATAGCCATTGGGATATCTAAGTAGTTTTCAGTCATTTGATATATGAAACTGCTTCAATAAATAGCCTTGTGCATACTTTATTTCATATTCTTGTCAGCGTATTTTAGGAGTCAATTTTTAGAAGAGAAATCCTGATTCATATGATTTTTCTAGGTATTTCCCAAGATTTTTAAGAAGCACTATAAAGAATGCTTCTCAGTCACCTCTATTTGGGTATGATTTATCCTTTAAGTCATACTTTGAATCTGAAACAAAAGCCATTTTGTGTGTATCAAATGTAGAACTGTATATCTGAAGGGTTCAGATGAAAAAATGAAGAATTCAAAAGTAAAGTTAAGTTGCATCCCAAAGGGTAAGAGTTAGTCAGCACAGAAAGGGAAGGAAATGTTTGCAGTGAAAATCACATGTACAGAGAAGCAATAAGAATGAGGGTTATAATTTAACTGGAGGTAGATCTGTACATCTGTGAAGAGAAAGCCCATTTCTTGGAGAAATGAACTAAAGAAGATAAGCTGAAAGTCTGTTTAAAACAAACGCTCCAAAACCAATAAACAACATTTTTCTTCTGCCTCCAACTAATGTGTTCACAGAGAACAACCAACTGTGTCTGTGGCTAGAGTAACTGACATATAACTGGATTGCAAACATCCTATATTTCATGCTAATTTATTCAAAAAGATGATTAGACAAGGAATTGTGGGAGTTGGTAACATGCCCCAGTATGCCTGTATGACTTCAGGAGGAAGGGACAGAATATGAAGAACAGGAGTCATTGGAAAGCAGTAGGGTTTAGAGAGCATGAAGGGAAATTGGGGAAAGAATACCTAGTCTTTATAACACAGCTTGGTGACACTTTAACTCTTCATTTGATTCTGTAAAATATACTTCATATTTCACATGATCTTTGGATCTATTAATACATCAGTGTTGCAACTTGAAACAACTTTCTGTAGTCTCATTTCAGTAACTATCTCAAATCCTGTCCGTAAAATGTTCTTGAACAACTATCTAGCCAATAAAAGGGTCCAAGAAAGGGCAGCATATATGCGTTTTCTTTACCAATTTCCAGGTTCCCCTCTCCTCCACTAACTCCCAGAGTTTGTTCAGATTCGTTCTTTGAGTCGGTGATGCTATCTAACCATCTCATTCTCTTCTATCCCCTTTCTCCTTCTGTAGCCAGTCTTTCCCAGCCATCAGGGTCTTTTCCAATCAGTTGGCTCTTTGCATCAGGTGGCCAAAGTATTGGAACTTCACCTTAAGAATCAGTCCTTCCAGTAAATATTCAAGGTTGGTTTTCTTTTGGACTGACTGCTTTGATCTCCTTGCTGTCCAGGGTATTCTCTAGAGTCTTCTCCAGCACCACAATTCAAAAGCATTAATTTTTCGGCATACAGCCTTCTTTATGGTCTAACTCTCACATCTGTGTATAACTACTAAAAAAATCATAGCCTGAGATATAGTGGGTAGGTGATCAATAAAAATGGGTCAAATGAATGATTGAATCAGTTGATTTAAATAACACATTAACTAGCAGATTTATATGTCCTTGTAAGAGCCTGATCAATTGGTTAACTTTTGCTGAGTGACTCATGGACTTGGCACCCAACAGGATCTCCTTAAACATCCCATGGGTGAGTATGACCCTCGCTCGCCTCAATCTTCTTCTTAGGAGCTAAGTGTTCCAGAAGGAATCCATTGGGCTTGCTAAACTCAGTCTGGTTGATATTTCTTTTTATGAGGACCATCACGTTGCATCTTTTGGTCTTTTTCATTCCCAAGATTGGAAATATTTTCAGGCACACATTTCATTTCTTCACCTACCACCTTATATCGCAATTGTTGTCAAAAACCAACAAGGAGAGTCCTTTGGCCTTGAGACTTTATTTGTTCATCAGTATGGGGAAGTGAGGAAACAACAAACCAGGCTGATGGAAACATTCAGCTTCTTCATGTTTCTACAGCCTTAGTTTCTGCATTCTTTTTATTTCCTTTCTCAGATGGTATCTGCTATGGACTAAATGTTTGTGTTCCCCCAAATTTCAAAGGATATTAAACCAGTCAGTCCTAAAGGAAATCAACCCTGAATATTCATTGGAAGGACTGATGCTGAAGCTGAAGCTCCAATACTTTGGCCACCTGATGCAAAGAGCCAACTCGTTGGAAAAGACTCTAATGCTGGGAAAGATTGAAAGCAGTAAGAGAAGGAGACAGAGGCTGTGATGGTTGGATGGCTTCACTAACTCAATGGACATGAGTTTGAGCAAACTCTGGGAGATAGTGAGAGATAGAGAAGCCTGGCATTTTACAGTCCATGGGGTTGCAATCAGACATGATTTAGCAACTGAACAACAACAAATTTCATTTGTTGAGATCCTAAAACCCACTGTGATGGCATTTGAGAGTGATACCTTGGGAGATAATTAGGCTTAGATTAGGTCATGAGTGTGGGATCCTTATGGTGGGCTAAAATCTCTGATAAAATAAGGATTTCTCTCTTAGTCACTTGAGGATATACCAAGGAGGTAAACATCTGCAAAGCAGAAACAAGCTCTTGACAGAACCCACCCCTCCTGGCATCCTGATATTAGACCTCCACAGTGGAAATATAGCTTTATTCTTTAAGTTTCCAGTCTATAATATTTTGTTATAGCTGCTGAACTGACCAGGGCAATACTTTAATATTTCACTGGCTTTCAATGATACTTTAATCTCAGAATGGCTTCACCAAACCTTTCTTCTTGAGACCCTGCTTTGTCTTCTATAATGTGAAGTCCAGCTCATGGAGAATAACTAACTCCCTTTATGAAGTCTCCTCTCTCCAGTGAAGAGGTCCAAAAGTACAATTAGGGTGAAATAGCTGTTGGGTTCCATTGTTCATTTACATTTGAAGCCCGAACGCGTATCATACATTTGTGGAGACCTCTGGACTAAATGACCCCCATCGCCTCAGTCCCCACCTACCTTCCCATCTCTGTAGGAGTGAATATTTTATGCTGTTTTACAAATGCCTCTGACAAGCTAAAATTAGCAATAAAACTGTCTTCAATTACCTGCTTAAAAATAGTGCCTGAGCTTCCCTCATGCTGTTATAAAGTCACTTTAACATGCTAAGCAGATTTCACACATTAAAGTCAAAAGAGCACACACTAAGAGTCAAATAGAATTAGGGGGTTCATTCATGAATTCATCACCTCTGGTCCCCATACCATTTTACTGTTACTGACAGTTTTTCTGGCTACTCTTCCCCTTTCAACTTTGCCTCTTTCCCCTCCTCCTTGTTTGCACTTTAATGCTTATTCTAGGTTCTCTACTGAGAATCTGCCTGCCAATGCAGGTAATGTGAGTTCGATCCCTGGATCAGGAAGATACCTTGGAGAAGGAAATGGCAACCCAGTCCAGTTTTCTTGCCTGGGGAATCCCATGGAGAGAAGAGCCTGGCAGGTGCTAAAGTCCATGGGGTCACAAAAGAGTCAGACACAATTCAGCAACTAAACAACAACAACTGTCTCCTTAGACGTTTTCCATGCTTTCATGATCACTGACATGCCAATGAGAGTCAAGTATACTCCCTCAAGCCTGGATGGCTCCTAAGACTTTTGACCTAAGCGCAAGTACTTAGATGTTTCAAGAGTTCCACAAATGAGCACAACATATCCACCTACCAAGCATGTTTCTCCTCCAGTATCCTGTGTCTTGATCTCCCGTGGCTCAGTGGTAAAGAATCCGCCTGCCAACGCAGGAGATGCTGGACATGTGGGTTCAATCCCTTGCTTGGGAAGATCCCCTGGAGGAGGCAATGGCAATCCACTCCAGTATTCTTGCCTGGGAAATCCCATGGATAGAGGACCCTAGAGGACTGCAATCCATGGAGTTGCAAAGGGTCAGACACAACTGAGCATGCATACATGCATCCCTTGCCTTAGTGAATGGCAGCACTTGTGTTTCATGTCAGAAATCTAGGAGATGTTGTTGTAAATTTATATTTCTTTCCTCCTGCCCATATTCCACCGACCATAAGTCCTATCAGTTTTGCAGCTTTTTCTCCCAAATCTCTCTCTCTTTTTTTTTTAACCATCCTATGGCACCCCCACTCCAGTACTCTTGCCTGGAAAATCCCATGGACAGGGGAGCCTAGTAGGCTGTGGTCCATGGGGTCATGAAGAGTCGGACACGACTGAGTGAACTCCCTTTCACTTTTCACTTNTATCCTGAGTCTGCTGTTTGATCCTCAAGACAATGCCTTCCTGTCCTGGGCTAACTCCTATGCTGCATTCCACAATCGGTCTAACTGCTGGGTCTGTGGTGCACTCCCTTCTTCATCAGTGGAAGTCTTCCCGTGGTGGACATCTCCACTTCAAGGAAAGGACTTTCTCCAAGTGTGTCAATACCTTCTACAGCAATTACATAAGATGACTGTTCTTCATCTGATGACATCTACCAACCCTAAAATGGACTGGTGCAACATTTTGTACTTTAACTATGGACATAATGTGACTTTTAATTTTGATTTTAACTTGTTTTAATGACTATGTTGCTTTACATCTGTAACTGTATAACTGGATTTGTTTCTAGTCACATGAAAGCTTTCAAGTTACAAATGGTTGCTCAAACTCCTGCTACTGCTGCAGCTGCCTCCAACTACTATTTGGGGTCCCTGGATCAGATATCCTCAATATAAGGATTAGGAGAATATGTTGCCTTGTCAATTTAGGGACAATGCCCCTTCTCAGCTCTGAAGCAGTTACGGAACGAAAATGACGCCCCTTTTCCCTAGGCAACATAATTCTCCTAAAAGAAAAGGGGGGAATGAGAGGGTAACAGGTAGGAAGGCCAGGGGTCTCTAAAGGGAGGAGAAAGCCTGCAAGTGTCAGACATTTTATCTCTCTTAAGAGGCAGGAGGAAACAGACTAGTGATATATTTTTTTTCCTTCTCTATACAAATTTAAAAGGAGGTTTCTCTTAAAATTCTGTGTTGCCACGATGACACCTGGTTTCACTTGAAGTTAACCATTGCCTTTTTCTTATGGAAATACTTGTCTTAAGATATGCTAATATACTATGCATTTACCCCAAACTCTGTCTTCAAGTCAGTTCGGCCTTTTTGGGCTCAGAACCTACTTGACAGACCAGTATATTATACTTCGATATTGTTCCTCTAATCTATGTAAATGAAACTGTTTGTGTGGTGATCTGCCCTTCTTTAAGATTCAAGTTAATCATTTTATGGCCTAAGATAAACCATTTGGAGCCAAGGTTATCCCAAAATACATCTTATGGGTGAGGGGCCTGGGGCCATTCTAAGTTTTGAGACATTCCTTTCTTTTATTAACAGACTGCTGGTGACTATATAACATCCAGCTAAAGACTAGCAGGGGGGCACTCTTTCTGTCCCCTTCTGATGTCTATGTCAGAAGCTTTCTCTATCTCCTTTATACTTTAATAAAATTTTATTACACAAAAGCAAAAAAAAAAATTTAAAAAATTAAAAATAAAACTTTAAAAGTGTCTCTTTTTGCTTTTAGAGTAAGATCAGTTCAGTTCAGTCACTCAGTCATGTCCTACTCTTTGTGACCCATGAATGCAGCCTGCCAGGCCTCCCTATCCATCACCAACTGCTGGAGTCCACCCAAACCTATGTCCATGTCAGTGATGCCATACAACCATCTCATCGTCTGGCATCCCCTTCTCCTCCTGCCCTCAGTCTTTCCCAGCATCAGGGTCTTTTAAAATGAGTCAGCTTTTTGCATCAGGTGGCCAAAGTATTGGAGTTTCAGCTTCAACATCAGTCCTTCCAATGAACACCCAGGACTGATCTCCTTTAGGATGGACTAGCTGGATCTCCTTGCAGTCCAAGGGACTCTCTAGAGTCTTCTCCAACATCACAGTTCAAAAGCATCACTACTTCAGCACTCAGCTTTCTTTATAGTCCAACTCTCACATCCATACATGACCACTGGAAAAACCATAGCCTTAATTAGATGGACACTTGTGGACCAAGTAATAAAGACCGAGGCATATTCTGTACCATGCCTCTTTTTCCATTTCCCTTTATTATCCTTTCTCCTCTTATCTGTACTCTTGCTATAGTGTTCTTTGGTTTGTTTTTAGAATTTGTTGCCTTTTTTTTGGCCATCCTACTTCCTACCACAGGATGCTTGCATATGCTATTATTCCCCTTTATATGGAAATTCCTTCTGTGTTCTCTTGATCTATTAAATCAAGGTCTTGCTTCTTATAGATGGAAAAGTGATTTAATGTACATCACAATCATATGTATAAATAAAAATTACCATTAAAGTGCTTTTTAGAAAGTGAAAAATTAAAAATATAAATATGCCAATATAAATTGCCATAACTGGACAAGTTACAATGCAACCTGTGTTGGAATAATATATAGTCATAAACTTAGAATATGCTTATTAACAAGTTGAATAATAAGAATGTACACTTATACAGAAACAAAATTCTAATTCTCTTAAACTCAAACAAATATGTGTTTTTGTATGTTTAAGTACATTTACACAGAGAGAAAAGTTGTGGATATATATCCACATATATGTAAATATATGTAAATAACATTATTGAAATGAAATCATAGTTGACTTATTTTCACAGTTTTGCTTTCTATATTTTGCATATCAACTATGTATTGCTATCGTCTTTATAAACATCAACCTTTGAAGTTGTTTTATAAAATGTAGACTTTTAAGTAAGTTTTAAGAGATCAGTGGCAGAGGTGTTGGACAAGGAAAGAATGGTGAGTCAATGTCTCACTTCTTTACACAGGTGTAAAAATGATTTGGGACTCTACATGGCAGGTTGGACAACTAGGGCAGTTTTATTATGGATATGATTATTATTTTAATCCACATCCCTACCCTTTCTGAAATAAACATCAGGGAACCTTCTTATGGATCATCCTGACTATAAAAAAAATGATGGCCTTTTAAAAATAGGACAAATAAAAAGAAAACTACAAGTTGACTCTTTTCTACTTTGGGCTAAATTCTTCTCTTAGCTGTATGATAACCAATAAACTTTGACCCTATAGGAGACAAAATCGATCTTCTGAGACTAGATTTTAAAAAGCAAGGTATGTGTTATGTCTGCCAAGATGTGGACAGGATTTGTAATATTAGAAGAAGAGAAAGAGATAGATGGAGAATATTAACATCCTTTTTAAAAATCTTTAACTTACAACCAAAATTAATCATAAAGCCTTTGGCCTTTGTAAAATCATACAAATATTTGAATGAACAATAGAAGTTAAAAATAGAAAGTAAAAAAAAAAAAAGTTCAGAGATGTAATAAACTTTTGTCAGGAAATTAGCCATGGTGAATTTTTAGCAGGGGCCACTGAGCAACCCAAGTGGTGTTAGTGGTACAGAACCTTCCTGCCAAAGCAAGAGGCAAAAGAGGGGTGGGTTTGATTTCTAGGTTGGGAAGCTCCCCTGGAGGAGGCCATGGCAATCCACTCCAGTATTCTTGCCTGGAGAATCCCATGGACAGAGGAGCCTGCCGGGCTTCAGTCCTTAGGTTCACAGAGAGTAGGACAGGACTGAAGCAACTTGCACCCACTTACTGAGCAACCAGTCTTCACAATCAGAGAGACACAGATTTGAAATATGGCCCTCCTATTTCTTGTGAAAATTTGGACAAGTTACTTAACTTATTTCTCTATGCCTCCATCCTATGTAACACTTATCATGAGGAGTTTTTTTAAACATGAGAAATACTGCCTGCAACGCAGATGAGTATTTAATCACAATAATTTTTTTTAAACTTTATTCTTCTTTACAATACTGTATTGGTTTTGCCATACATTGACATGAATCCACCACAGGTGTATACGAGCTCCCAATCCTGAATCCCCCTCCCACCTAACATAGGGCTTTTACCTTAATCCAAAATTGATTGTTTAATGTTTAGGACTGAATTTTGCTGGACACAGGAAATAATGATATGCCCTCCTCATCAGATTTTACAGCTTCAAACCTGTGAACATCAACAATAACCCAGAGCTCTATAANTAACATAGGGCTTTTACCTTAATCCAAAATTGATTGTTTAATGTTTAGGACTGAATTTTGCTGGACACAGGAAATAATGATATGCCCTCCTCATCAGATTTTACAGCTTCAAACCTGTGAACATCAACAATAACCCAGAGCTCTATAAGGCCAATGAGAAAGTTTGAGTTTATATTCAAGTTGTCTGGAGGGTAGGCACGTGGCTCAGTCCTCTCGTTATTGAAAATCCATCCTTAGTTTAAGCTGGACAACCAAAGAAACATGTCTCTCTCTCTCTTTCCCACTCCTTTTCTCACCATCCATTCTTACAATGATGTCTTTAAGTGAAGGGCTATTTCTCATTACAGCCAATGTTTCCTTTGAGAAACAATAAAGCATTCTAACAAAATTTGTTGCTGTAATTTTTGTAAATAACATGTTGAGAACCTAGTCTGAATCAATCCAAATTTTATCCATTCCTCTCTGATCTCAGCACCAGGATTATTCATACTTCTGATTAATGAATTTGCTTTCATCTTGTGGACAAATATGTAGTTGCTCATTTCCCCCACTTTTGTTGCTATTGCAAAACACAGTGAAACATGCTAGAAAGAGTGGTGGACGTTTGAAACACATTTTCTGAATTTAGCTTTCTCCTGGGCTCATTGAATTTGTTCTTTCATTGGAAGGACTGATGTTGAAGCTGAAGCTCCAATACTTTGGCCACCTGATGCGAAGAGCTGACTCNATGCTAGAAAGAGTGGTGGACGTTTGAAACACATTTTCTGATTTTAGCTTTCTCCTGGGCTCATTGAATTTGTTCTTTCATTGGAAGGACTGATGTTGAAGCTGAAGCTCCAATACTTTGGCCACCTGATGCGAAGAGCTGACTCACTGGAAAAGACCCTGATGCTGGGAAAGATGGAGGGCAGGAGGAGAAGGGGACGGCAGAGGATGAGATGGTTGGGTGGTATCACTGACTCAATGGAGGTGAGTTTGAGCAAGCTCCAGGAGATGGTGAAGGACAGGGAAGCCTGGCATGCTATAGACCATGGAGTCGCAAAGAGTCAGACATGACTGAGCGACTGAACAACAACATTCTTTTTGTAAATTTCACATTTCCTCTGCATTTCCTTGTAAGCCATCTTAGGGTCGTTTTTGAGGAAACAGTGAAGAAAGAGAACAGAAAGAGAGGGAGGGAATAAATAAGAATGGAAGCAAGCAAAGAAGGAACACATAAGTAAATGGTCAGTGTCTATTTCACTCATGTTTGTGGCAGAGCTGCAATGAAAAATTCTGATAGGAATAAATTGGGAATTGGAAAATAGATATTCAAGAAGAACGTAAAGTTATAGGATGTAAAGTCACCACTCAGAGATGGGTTCCCAACAAGGTTATTAGTCTTTCTTAAGTGAATGAATAGCAGCACTAAATCCAAAGCTTGGACCTTTCCATAGTTAGCTGCTAACACAGTTCAGAAGCAGCCAAAGCAAATCTTTGTTTTGCAGTCTGTTGTAGCCTCATTGCTTGTGAGTATCTCATTATTTTCTGCAACCTAAAGTAGGTATGGATGGCAAAGATTTAGGTTTGCCAGTCTTAAAGTCTGCAGCGTCTTTTGCAAGTCTAAAAGTCTGCACAGATTCTGATGCTCCAACAGAGGGGAAAGCGCCAGCACACAAGCAAGCAAATAAAAGATACTAGATCAAAAAGATATGTTTAAAGACAGTACATACACCAGCCCCAGGGTACTTCAAATATTTATAATTCTCTACTTATTTAATCTTTAAGAGTTCTTGAGATGCTATGTTCAGAATGTGATAGTAACATACTCAGCTTAGTGCTGATCCTATCAAAGTCGCTGAAGAAACAAGAGACAGTGAGAGATGAAGGAAATACATGAAAAAGACAAAATAATCAGAACTCCTAAGGCAGTCCGCATGACTAGATTCACAGAATGACAGAACTAAAGGGGACCTTGGAAATCCCCTCCCTGTGTTTCACAAAGAGAACACTAGGACATAGGGAGATTTCCCAGCATGGCCATATTATTCAGAACCGGATATCTTTGGAGTAAAAGCAGTGTTTTCCAATGAGATGAACACATGTAATGGTTTGCCAAAAATCTGAGAGTATTAACTCAAATGACACAGGTCAGCCACAATATGGACTAGAGTAGCACATAACATTATATACTTCAAAGGGTGCTATTAGTTACATTATTATTAGTAAAAATGTCAGCTATCAATCAGTATATAATTATTATGGGTTCATCTTTGTGCCACACTAGAAGGAATGAAGGGGCTTCCTTGGTGACTCTGCAGTAAAGAATCCACCTGCAGTGCAGGAGACATGGGTTCGATACCTGGGTCGGGAAGATCCCCTGGAGGAGGGCCTGGCAACCCACTCCAGTATTCTTGCCTGGAGAACCCCATGGACAGAGGAGCCTGGTGGGCTATGGTCCACAGGGTCACAAAGAGTTCGACACGACTGAAGCAACTGAGCACAGCACACAGAAAAGAAGGAATGAGGAAAGCATAGAAGAAGCGTTTCACAAGGACACCGTCACTGGCTTCAGAGAGCTTCCGTTTTAATTGGGAAGAGAGAAAAATCACTGAGAAAATACAACAAATGATTCATGGTTGTCCAACAATGTGCAGGTTTTATGGACTAAGCTGTAACACTCATGGGTATGCTACAGTGCCTCTTGTCTCAGTTCAGTTCAGCCTCTCAGTCGTGTCTGACTCTGTGCCCCCATGGATTGCAGCACTCCAGGCTTCCCTCTCATTCACTATCTCCCAGAGCTTGCTCAAACTCATGTCCACCGAGTCGGTGATGCCATTCAACCATCCTCTGCCATCCCTTTCTCTTCCTGCCTTCAATCTTTCCCAGCCTCAGGGTCTTTTCTAATGAGTCATTTCTTCACATCAGGTGGCCAAATATTGGCGTTTCAGCTTTAGCATCAGTCCTTCCAATGAACACCCAGGACTGATCTCCTTTAGGATGGACTAGCTGGATCTCCTTGCAGTCCAAGGGACTCTCTAGAGTCTTCTCCAACATCACAGTTCAAAAGCATCAATTCTTCAGTGCTCAGCTTTCTTTATGGTCCAACTCTCACATCCATACATGACCATTGGAAAAACCATAGCCTTGATTAGACAGACCTTTGTTGGTAATGTCTCTGCTTTTCAACATGCTGTCTAGGTTGGTCATAGCTTTTCTTCCAAGGATCAAGCACCTTGTAATTTCATGGCTGCAGTCACCATGTGCAGTGATTTTGGAGCCCAAGAAAATAAATTGTCACTGTTTCCATTCTTTCCCCATCTATTTGTCATGAAGTGATACCATGACAGGCCTCTTGTCTAGCCCTGACTTATTGAAGGCATCAATCTTCTCTAAAAAGCCCAATAGGTGATTGTCCAGAATCTGCTTAATTTTCTGATTGACAAATCATTTTCCCTAATGCAGCCCATTCTATTTAAGAACATTCTAAATTATAAAAATATCCCCTTTATATTGATCTCAGATTCCCCTCCATTTCTGCATGTATATAATCCTATATATAAACTTAATTTCTCCTTCTGTGTGACAAAACTTTGGATATTTTAAGATACTAATTTTGGCTTTCTTCCATCCTGACTATGAATTCCTTTAATCATTCCCTCTATAGTATGGTTCCAGGTTCCTCCCCTACCTGAAAACTCCCCAGAATCTAATCCAACACTCCAGGTGTCATCTCAGAACGGAGTGGGAAGATTGCCTCTTGTTCTGAAAAGTGAATTCTATTTCTGTTCTTGTTGCCCAAAGTTGCATTAACATTTTGGCAACTACATCACGCAGTCGACTCATACTGAGCTTAGAGTCAATTAAAACCTCTGTCTTTTTCACATGTGTTATTGATAAACCCCCCTCCCAGTTACTCATGTGTGTGATTGTTGATGGTTTTTATTTTTAAGCTTACATTTGTGCCTGATAAATTTCATGATGCTATGTTCAGTCTGTTGCTGAAGCTTTTGAAACATTTTTTGGATCCCTTTTTAGCTCTCCTTCCTGGCTCTGTGTTCACATACAGGTTGATTTAGCCACATGCATTCTCATCTCTAAGTTAAGGCCAATTAGATGTAGGTCAAAGCTATGACTGGGGATTCCCAGGTAGCTCAAAAGGAAAGAATCACCTGCAATGCAGGAGACTCCAGAGATGTGGATTCGGTCCTTGGTCAGGAAGATCCCCTGAAGGAAGAAATTGCAACCCAGTCTAGTATTCTTGCCTGGAGAATCCCATGGACAGAGGAACCTGGTTGACTCGTCCAGCAGGTCCAGTTATTCGCGGGTCCCCGAGAAGGAGCTACCTGAAGGAATCATGGGGGAGAGAGAGAAAGGAGACCAAGCGGCGAAGAATGACAGAGTCAGTCTGGCTTATGTCAAGGTCTCATTTACTAGCCGAAAACGAGCAGTATTTATAGTCAAAGGTTACATAAGGTAGTGACGCAAAATGGTTACATCAAGGTGTAGAATCGAAATTTACGATTACCCAAAGAAATGAAACTTACCCCCCACCCAACATTCTAGTCCTAGAGTTATCTTTGGTACATATCAGTTACTTATTTTCCTAGGGGAACATTGTGACCTGGCTTTCTTAAAGCCCCCTGTAGGCATAATGATTCCAGGAAGCTGCTGGTTTCACAATGATTCATGTTGGCTATTTGTTCGGGCTTGTCCATGCTTGTCCAGGTAATATCGGCCTCATGGCTCCTCACACCTGGTGGGCTACATTCCATGGGGTCGCAGAGAGAGACATAACTGAAACACATTCACGCAAAGCCACAATTAAAGAGTGACGTTCTTTTAAGGTAAACCCTGTTCATTTGTTATCTGTCTTTGGGTCTTGTCATAGTAAAGATAGACTTGAACATGAAGCATTTCATGATTGGAGAGTAGTGTGAACACATTCATTTAGGAGAGACACAAACATTTGGTCCATACTAGTAAATACTTGCCTGACATTGCAGGCATGGGTTTGATCCCTGGGTCTAGAAAATCCCAGAGAAGGAAATGGCAACCCACTCCAGTATTCTTGCCTGGAGAATCCTATGGACAGAGGAGCCTGGTGGGCTGCAGTCCATAAGGTTGCAAAAGAGTCAGACACAACTTAGTGACTAAACAACAAAAAACCCATATCATATGTATTATACTTAAATTAGCATAGCCCTGATCTACAAACTTAACAGTTCTATTAAGGAGGGAAAACAGTGTGGCATGAAGTTGGCTTTTCCTTACATTTTTTTTTTAATTGAAGGAAATTAAATTTTTTAAATTTCCTTCAATTAAAGTTGATTTATAATATTGTACTTGTTTCAGGTATACAAAAAATGATTCAGGTGTATATAATTTTTCAGATTATCTTTCCATTATACATTATTTCAAGTTATTTAATATAGTTCCTTGTGCTATACAGTAAATCCTTGTTTCTTATCTATTTTATGTTTAGGAATTTATACATGATAATCCCGTACTCTCCAACCCCCTTGGTAACCATGATTGTTTTTTACGTCTGTCAGTCTGTTTCTATTTTGTATGTAGATTCATTTGTATTATTTTTTAGCCTACATATAAGTGATAGCATATGATATTTGTCTTTTTCTGACTTACTTCCACGTTGATGCCACCTTACTTATTTTTAATGAACTTTGTGACCTCAAACAAATGATCTAATCTCTCTGAACTGTAATTTTTCTATCTGCTAAATGCCTTTGGCAACTTGCTTCAGTTGTTTCTCTTTGTGACCCCATGGACTGTAGTCCACCAGGCTCCTCTGTCTGTGGGATGCTCCAGGCAAGAATACTGGAGTGGGTTGCCATTTCGTCCTCCAAGGGATCTTTCTGACCCAGGGATGGAAATCATGACTCTTACATCTCTTGCATTGTAGGTTCTTTATGACTAGCACCCCCTGGGAAGGTTCTAAATGGATCTACTATTACCTAATTTGCAGAATTTAGTAGAGATGAAAATGACCAATAATACTCCCTTGGCACATCACAGTCATTAAACTAACATTAGTCCTTACACACACCCATACAAACAAATGGCAAAAAGATAAATAAATTAAAAAAAAATGAAATCAAAGATCACTGTAATGCCAAACCAGATTGACTAGAATAACAGATAAAAATTATATAAAGAAGTATTTTCAAAAAGCCATTCTTTAGCCAGGTTTTCACCAGTCATCAATATGTAAACAGAAAGCTTCTAAAAAATAACATTCACTGGTTCTTTCACAGGCCTCTTTTCTGGCAACACTTCATTTGTTCTAAGTGTATGTTAAAAGAGGTAGGGATAGATTTCTTTTAAAATATTCTGAACTTGGATTTTTTTCCCCATCCACACTCACTTTCCCCCCTTCATTCCAAGTCAGTGAGGCTTGAGTTGTGCTTCACATCGCATGTTCTCTTCCTTCATTCTGCAGGGAGAGAGTCGCAGTCCCTGCGGGTCCCAGGGAAAAAAGGAGCCAGTGACAAGGCGAAGAGATCTTGGGTGGTTCCCCAATCATTTTTCATCCACTCTTTTAGCATTGAGAGGTGTGTGGTAAAAGATGAAGTCTTGTGGCCTGCGCCCGCGGCTGCCTTCCTGATGATTAATAACCTGGTGTAGATTAATATTTAAAAGCGCATCGGCAGTGGGTGGCAGGGGGCGGGGGAGTAATTCATGAGATGAGATGGAGATCACCTCTTCCCTGTCATGAGCCTCTCAAAACGCTATTCAGAGCTAAGCTGTGTAAATGACGAAAAATAAAAAGAGAGAGAGAGAAGGAAGAAAGCACACTCTGGGTATTAAAATTGAGCTTGTGCGCAAGTGCGAGTCCTGGAGACTTTCCCACCAGGACGATTTTATCTGGCATCTTTCTCCTTCAGGCAGGAACAAGACCACGCTCCCCACTCTTGCCCCACCCCGCCAAGTTCTACAGATTTAAAATTAAATTAAGAAACTCTGCACCAATAGGACTGCATAACAAGCACTTGGCACTCCTGGTGCTGTTGCTGAATGTTCACGGTAATGTATTATAAGATT
This sequence comes from Neotragus pygmaeus, assembly GCA_006410875.1. Lineage (NCBI taxonomy): Eukaryota > Metazoa > Chordata > Mammalia > Artiodactyla > Bovidae > Neotragus > Neotragus pygmaeus. The sequence goes on along the minus strand of SJYV01013351.1, from coordinate 641,727 downwards.
GCCAACATTAGTGAAGATGTCCTGTTTCTTATGATCCTGTGGTCCATGCCAGTTGCCCAGATGCCTGGCTTCCCAGCCTCGGGGAGGAAGCTCTCCTAAGTATCTGGCTGCTTTCCAGCCCCAGCCTCTTTCACCCAGCCTGGAATTAAGACATGTGGGCAGGCACTGCAGGAGTGCTCGGTTGCTTTAGTCGTGTCTGCCTCTTTGCAACCCCATGGACTGTATAGCCCACCCCGCTCCTCCATCCATGGGATTCTCCAGGCAAGAATACTGGAGTGGGTTGCCACTCCCTTCTCCAGGGGATCTTCCCGACCCAGGGATCGAACCCACGTCTCTTAGATCTCCTGTACTGGCAGGGGTGTTCTTTACCCCTAGTGCCACCTGCCTGATAAATTCATCTGAGAGTCAGGATTGTGGGGAGGGCACAGATGTCAGGAAGGGCAACATTCCCTTGGAAATATGTTTGAAAGGAAGTGGCTGGTGTTTGGGGTGGAGGGAAGGCAGCCCAGAGGAGGCTTAGTCCTTTTGAGGGCTGGAAGGATTCGGCTTTCTCCTTTCTGTGGTGGTTGGGGAAGTGCTACCATGGCCAGAGGGATACAGCTTGGGGATTGAGATGGAGCCAGAGCTCTGTCTTTCTCCAGCTGGTTCCCTGTACCATCCCTGCAAGCAAGAGCTGCTGAAGAGAAAATCCATTAGCAGCCTTCCCTTGGAACACCGAGGGCAGCAGCACCCCTGTTAATCTCTGTTTCCCATTCACTCCCTGCCAGTGCTCACTGAGGCAGCCAAAGGGAGCTGCCCACTTTGCGGTACCCACTCATTTGACTTATTAGTAAGATGGTAATTATGTTGGAAAGGGATGAAGGGCAACCAGGGGGAGGTGATGGAGGTAATTTGTCTGAGATGGGATGACAGCCCGGCACCTCCGTCTCAGTGCCCAGGAGAGAGGGTGGGGCGGAGAGGAGGGAAAAGGTGGCTCTAATCATGACTGAGCAGTGTTGTGTGCCTTTTTAGAAACTTGCTCGTGGGGAGTGGCCTCTATAATCAAGCCAGTCACCCACTGGTCCTTATGAAATAGCTACCCACAGCAAAGCTGAAAGAGGGCCTTTGGAGTGTGCACTGCTGATGGGTATTTCTAGGAGACAGTTATAGCTGCCTATTGTTTTAAACTAGCTTAATGATACCTCTTTCAAGAGAGTTAAGCTACATTTAGATACGCTAGTATGAAGTTTTGCCCAGCAGCTGGGATATTCAAAATGGGAAGCATCCTTTATGTGATCCTTCAATGAATATTTGTTGAGGACATAGTATGTACTTGGCACAGATGCTGGGGACAGAGTAATGCATCAGACAGATTTTGGTTGTTGACACAGAGCTTACAGTTTTGTAGTGGGGCAGAAAATAAATCATCAAATAAATAAGTACTTTTAGATTGTACAAAATGTTGCTGTGATAAAGAATGGGAATGTTTTTGATTGAGTAGTAAGTGAATGTTCTGTGAGTGGTGGTGTTTTTGCTATGTAATAGACAGAAATCTGGGGGAAAATAGTATCTCTAGCAGATGGCTGAGCAATGTAAAGATCTTAAGTTGGAAATGAACTGACATTCTGAAGGCTGGTGCCAAGACAGGAGGGCTAGAAGCAAAGGAAACAAAAAGTGTCAAGGTCAGGGAAGAGGTCAGAGATGCAGCCAGGGGAGTCAGTCACATGCCATGATGAGTTATTTCAATATTATTCCAAGAAAATGGGAAACTGTTGAAGGATTTCCATTAAAAAGTTGGCATGATCAAGTTCACATTTTCAAAGCATCTCTCCAATTGCTGAATGATTAATCAGTCATGCGGAAGCAAGAGAAACTAAGAAAAGTGGGGGTCTATTGAGCCAGACAACAGATTATAAAAATGCCAACATTCAAAGGAAACAAGTGGATTACAAGGATATGGTGTCACAGCGCCAAAGAAAGGAGGTGCTGGAATTCAGCAGCTATCCTGTGTATTTATTATACTGTCCATTGGCTTTACAATCTTGCAATGGATTTTCCTCGTAGCCTATTATACTCCTGATGGTTCAGTATCCCCATTAAACAGATGATAACACAGAGATTTAAAGTGATATTTAAAATATAACTGATTCATTTTGCTATTCAGCAGAAAGTAACACAACACTGTAAATGAACTATACACAGATAAAATTTTTTAAAAAATAAAGTGACTTGTCCCTCATTCCACATAATACTAGGTGGTTAAAAACAGACCTTTATTTACTGGAATGTACTTGCTTTACAATGTTCTATCCATTTCTGCTGTGCAATAGCGTGAATCATCTATATGGATACATATACCTCTACCTCTTGGATCTCATTCCCAATCCCACCCCATCCCACCCCTCCAGGACATCATAGAGCACTGAGCTGAGTTCCCTGTGCTTTACAGCACATTTCTATTAGCTATCTGTTTCACACATGGTAGTGTGGCCAGTTACTCAGTCATCTACAATTCTTTTTGATCACATGGACTGCAGCCTGCCAGGCTCCTCTGTCCATGGGATTTCCCAGGCAGAGCTACTGGAGTGTGTTACCATTTCCTCCTTCAGGGGATTTTCCTGACCCAGGGATCAAACCGGCGTCTCCTACATTGACAGGCAGATTCTTTACCGCTGAACCACTTGGGAAGCCCACATACAGTAGTGGTTAAGTGTGTGTGTGTGTATATATATAACATATATATCATTATATTATATTATATATAGCCTTTATATTAGGCTATATATATATATATATAGGCTTCCTCAGTGGCTCAGCAGTAGAGAATCTGCCTGCCAATACAAGGTAACAAGGCAAAAAGACAATCTTCAGAATAGGATAAAATATTTGCAAAGAAAACAATAGACAAAGGATTAATCTCCAGAATATATAAACAGCTCATGGAGCTTAATATATTAAAACAAACAAACATGTGGAAGACCTAAACAGATATCTCTCCAAAGAAGACATACAGATGGCCAAGAATCACATGAAAAGATTGCTAGAGAAATGCAAATCAAAACTACAAAAAGTTATCACTTTACACAGGTCAGAATGGCCATCATCAAAAAATCTATAAACAATAAATGCTGGAGAAGGTGTGGAGAAAAGGGAACCCTCTTGCATTGTTGGTGAAAATGTAAATTGAAAGAGAACCCAGATGAATCATATCTGAAATATGTGTTGCCCCCAATATATTACACTGCCTGTCTTTTAGGGAGGCACTCTCCCAGGCACCAGGGTAGATCTCAAACACGGGACTCTAGTCTGGATTACTGCTCTACCTCTCAACACTTAGAACAATGCCTGGCAAATAGTGGGCGCTCAGAAATATATCTGCATAAATGAATGGCTGAGTAAACTGATAAAGGAATGCTGGATAATAAATTAGACTATTTTTGCTCCTTCTGTAGATTGGTCCTACGCACCAGGTTGTCTAAAATGAAGGACAAGCAGTACCAAATATGCAGGAGGTGGGATGCTGAGATGGGGAAGTGGGGAAGGAGTATATCGATTAGGGAAATGACTTGTCTAAGTTATAGGTTAATCAATGAGTCTTGGTCTCAGGACTCACCTCTCACTCTCAATCCCAAGAGGCTGCATAGACCCCACGAAGATATCAAAGGATCTGGATATAAATTCTGAAGATGATTACCCATAGACCTCAGCATTCTCCTCGGAAAAGAGGAATAATGTTGCCCATCCTTCAGCAATGTGTTGAGAAAAACATGAACTAATTAAATAAGAAATGCCTAAAAACAAGTCTTGGCCTAATAAAAATTCTGATGAGCTCATCAAATATCAGTTTCAGGGGTGATGCACTCTGATCATATACTCTTGAATATTAGTAGCCAGTTCATGCAGAAGTATTAGAAATTACTTAGATTTCTTAATCTGCTAAAAATATGTGCACCAATGAGGAACATATCCTGGGCAATTTCTTTGGAAAATTTGCTATTTATCAACTCACAGAAATTCCTAATACACTAATTAATTCAACCAAGATTTTCTTAAAACTATAAAAATGCAAGATGATTGATATTTTGGCGAACTTCTGGGGAACCAGAGAATAGCACTGACGATTCCGAGGGATACTTACCCACATGACTATTCCATATCTTGCAATGTAGTGGGAGAGAGAGAAAATATGTATGAGCTGATAGAGGGAATTGTCAAAAGTAGTCTGGAAATATGGGAAACCTTCATTCATTGGTGGCTAGTTTTTAGCTTGTAAAGACTACCCAAAGTCTACACATCTATACCTTATTCTACACTTACCAAATAGTTCTCAGGTGGCCCTGCTAAGCTTCGCTGGTAGCATAGCAGTAAAGAATCTGCCTGCCAAGGCAAGAGATGAAGGAAATGCCAGTTTGATCCCTGGGTCAGGAAGATCCTCTGGAGAAGGGCATGGCAATCCACTCCAGTATTCTTGCTTAGAGAATCCCGAGGACAGAGGAGCCTGGGGGGCTACAGACCAGGGGGTTGCAAAGAGTCAGACATGACTGAGAGACTGAGCACTGAGTGCTGCTACGGATGAATGCTGTTACCTGGTTCATTAACTTCATGCATACATGACTGTCTCCTCAAATTGACTGTGAGTTATATAGTAAAAGGACCTCCTAGATTTATTCTTAACTATTCCCTCATAGCTCAGTCAGTAAAGAATCTACCTGCAATGCAGAAGACCCAGGTTCAATTCCTGGGTCGGGAAGATCCCCTGGAGAAAGAAATGACAACCCTCTCCAATATTCTTGCCTGGAGAATCCCATGGACAGAGGAATCTGGCAGGCTATAGTCCATGGGGTCATAAGAGTCGGACATAACTTAGCAACTAAACCACCACCATCATTATCACGGTTAAATCTTTTCTGACACAGCTTTAATGTCAGCCAAGGTGCTCCCTCAGACTTAAAATCTAGTGAGATTGGCTCAAAACCTCACTTTTGCATTTTCCATGTGAAAATTCAAAGCAAATTGATCCCATGATTTTTCTTTAAATTACTTGAAGGCTTGAACTGGATCCTGTTTTCTTTTCTATGGTTATCTTCAGTTCTCCATATTGCTTCAATAAAGTGACTTCATTTTTTTACTACCTTTTCCAAAAGAAGATCGTACCCACAATTAAAATAACTAAGATCGCATAAAACTTCATAAAGGAGCTGAAAGGAGAGTTGGGGAAAGAGTAGGGGACATGGAGAGAAAATATTGCATGCTAGAAAAGCAAGTAAAACAGTTGCTTATTATATAGATTTTTTTCCTCCAAAAGTCCTTTCTGTTCTCTGATGCCTACCATTTCTGTCTTTGCTATTTATTTTTGAAGTCCCCTATTCTTTCATTCCCTGTTCCTTCCATCTTCTTCCTCTCTCTTCTCTTCCACATATTTGCAAGAGTGATGCATTTACTTATTCTTCATGCCTTCCTTAAATAGTTCTGCTTGTGTCTCTGAGATTGGTCACTGACAGACAAGACCTTGAACTTGTCTCTATACCATGTTCATCAAGATACAATTTCAACCAAAGACAGTTTGCTTTCCTGTTGTAGCCATGCGTTTTGGGAAAGAAACTCACTCAGAAGGACAATGCAGATAGTGGAGTGCAGCTTATTACACCAGCAGGTCCAAGGCAGAGTCTCCTCTTAGCCAAGGTCCCCAACCAGTTTTTGTGAAGACCTTATATACTCTAAGTGTATGTGCCCAAACTCACCTCCCCAAATTCCCTGAAACTAGTCTGAAGGAAAACAAAAATACAACCAAAGTCAGCCCATGATTCATATGCCTTAAGCCTAAGTAGTTAACAGTGAACAGTCAATATGTCTGTGGTCACACCCCAATAAGCATAATAGAATTTATGATTCTATTCGGCTACACAGATAATTAGGGTATTCTTTTATGCGACCGAGAGTCTAGGTACGAGCCCTTGGGCTCTTCCATCTGAGGGGTCTGGTTTTCCAGTTGGCATGTCATTTCCATAGATACTGGGCATATAGATCAAAGTCCACAGTCCAGCCCAAGATGGAGTCCTGCTTTCAAGATGGAGCCTGTTCTGTTTCCTCCTTCATTCCTAGTAGGAATTCAGGTGTCCATTGCTCAAATACTTGTTGGTTTTCAATAGAGTTGGGCTCTTGAGGAGTTTACAGCCACTCTCTCTGCATCTCTTGTATCTCTGCTCCTGTAGATTTCAGCCAGAATGAATTCTTTGTAGCCAGGGATTATGGATACTTCTTTATATTTGCATATTCTAATTTCAAAGCCTTGAAAAAGTCAATTTCCCCCTTGCACAGATGAAAGTGAAAGTGTTAGCTGCTCAATCATGACCAACTCTTCACGACTCCATAGACTATAGCCTGCCAGGCTCCTCTGTCCGTGGAATTCTCCAGGCAAGAATACTGGAGTGGGTTGCCATTTCCTCCTCCAGGGGATCTTCCTGACCTAAGGATTGAGCCCAGGTCTCCTGCACTGGGGGTAGATTCTTTACCATTTGAAATCTCAACCTATTTTACAAATCAGCTTAAAAAGTAGCCTTCTTTAAGAAGAATTCCCTATTGCTGAGTGAGTTCACCACTTCTTCCCCCAAATGTGGGGAATATTCCTGGCACATCCCTGTGAACTTTTACAGTTGGCCTCATCATTCACATTTTAAGTCTGCCCATTCTCTTCTCATTTCCTTTCATCTCTGATTAACTGAAAACAAAGTTAATTTCATCTGTTTATCCTTATCTCCACACATCATATGTTATTTATAAAATACATTAACTAGTTGCTAAATGAAAGAATTAATAATGAATCAATTCATGATCAATGAATGATGTTGTAAATGATGATCTCTATCACTGTCTGTAATAAATATTATAAATATTAAGAATTCTATAATAAATATTACTGTATGTATGTGTAATCTAGAAAAATGATACATATGAATCTATTTGCAAACCAGAAGTTACAGACACAGATATAGAGAACTAATGTGTGGATACCAGGGGGAAACAGGGTCTGGTGGGAGGAACTGAGAGGTTGGGACTGATGTATNGTGGGGAGGGGACACGTGGATGCCTATGGCTGATTCATACTGATGTATGGCAGAAACCATCATGATATTGTAAAGTAATTATCCTCCAATTAAAACAAAACAGAACAGTAAAGACAGACGATTCCATTTCTAGTAGTCCAAGACAGAGGAAGTGGTATGGCAGAGGTTAATGCAGAGCTGATGATACAAATAAACATTAATAGAAGACACAATGCATGACTCTTTGTTGAAAGCCATTTTTTTAAAGAACTTAATTGAAGTTCCTATTTATTTGCATTAGATTTTACCTAATCCGCTATTTGTGTCCATCCAGGATACCACAAGAAATGTCATTTATTCTTTGGCCAGACTTAACTGTGATGGTTTCTCAGATATTTCTTGCTTTTGACCATCTTGACAATTTTGAGGATTAATTGTCAGATATTTTTTAGAATGGGCTTCCCTGATGGCACAGTTTTAAAGAGCCCATATACCAATGCAGGAGACACAGGTTTGATCCCTAGGTTGAGAAGATTCCCTGGAGGAGGAAATGGTAATTCACTCCAGTATTCTTGCCTGGGAAATCCCATGGACAGAGGAGCTTGGCAGGCAGCAGTCCATGGGGTCTCAAACAGTTGGACATGACTTAGGGGCTAAAAACAACTAAGTATATAGTGGCATCTTACTGTTGTTTTTGCATATTCCTAATGACAAATGATATTTGTCATTAGGAATGTGACATATTTGCATATGTTTATTTTCCATCTGTATATTTTATCTGGGCAAATATCTATTCAAATATTTTGCTCATTTTTAGTTGGAATATTTTTCTTCTTGAGTCTTAACTTTTTTTATATATATTTTGAATACAGATTCTTTGTCAGATAAGTATTTTGCAAATATTCCCTCCCAATCTAGTGCTTGTCTTCTGATTCTATTAAGAGTGTCATTCCCAGAGCAGAAGTTTATAATTTTCATAAAATCCAAAGTATCAGTTTTTTTTCCTCCAGGAGTCACACCATTGTCTTATATTTGAAAACTTATCACAAAACTCAAAATCCGGTAGATTTGTCTCCTATGTTTTCTTAAGGTATTCTACATTTTACATTCAAGTCTACAATCCATTCTGGCTTAATTTTTTATTGAGGTATAGGAATAGAACATATTTGTATATCCCAGAATCCTCCATGAATGCATTGTTCTTGATCTGTCTCCTTCAATCTCTGAACCCTATTGGATATTTTCCCCTCTTAGGAGAGATGGGAAACCTGAAGGGTACTGGAATCGAAGGAATGTTCTTCCTGGTATAAGCCTTTGGCAAAGACTTTCTCCCTGGAGAGTGGGATTTGGTTAAGTAGAAGTCTCTGAGCTTATTTCACAATGAGTATGCTTCCCTTTTCTCTGCCAGAACAAGGAAAGAGTCTTTGTTAAAACTTCACCATGAGAACTGGATAGAGTTCTGGAGATAAAACCCATGAATGTGTGAGGCCCCTCCTAACACAATGGTCTTCAGGATCTTTCCCCTTTCAAGCTTATCCATAATCAGCCTCCTGCAATTTATCAAATTTGCTGCCTAAATGTTTCTGTCAGGGATCCCCACAACTACCCTAGGTTCACTAATTTAGAAGAAATGCTCATAGGAGTCAGAATATCATACAGCTAGGATTTCTGACAGAAAAGTGACACAAAGCAAAATCCTCCAAGGAAAAATGCATATGGGTGAAATTTGGAGGAAACCAGCCACAAGTTTCCCCCAGTCTGGTCTCAGAGGAGGCACCCAGGATGCTCTTAATTCCTACAGCTAGGAGTTGTGACAATGCATATTCAATGTTGGCTGTCAGGGAAGCTCATAGAGATTCAGTGCTCAAGGTTTTCATAGGGGTCACCTTCAGCCTGGCACATACCCAGCTTTCAGCCTCCCAGATGGGAAACAGGTGTCAGCCAAACCACATGGTTTATATAAACAACCTGGGCACCGTGAGTGAACACTGTTCTCTGAACAGTGAGAACTCTTCCAAAATTTGAGTTATCAGGAACCCGCTGACTGGCAAGCAGACATCTCCAAGGAGATGTCTCAGGCCTGCTATGTAACTCTTACTGGTTTATGATCCCAGTGGCTTCCGTTTCCAGCAAGTAGATCTTAAGTGGCTCTAACTCTCCGGATGTGTCTGTACTGTGCTTAGTCACTCAGTCATGTCCAACTCTTTGCGACCCTATGGACTGCAGCCCACCAGGCTCCTCTGTCCATGGGGATTCTCCAGGCAAAAATACTGGAATGGGTTGCCATGCCTTCCTCCAGGTGATCTTCTCAACCCAGGGATCGAACCCAGCTCTCCCGCACTGCAGGTGAATTCTTTACCAGCTGAACCACCAGGGAAGCTCCCTGGATGGGTCTGTCTCTCCAAATTTCAGGGTAGTGGTTTATCCTACAACCTCAGTTCTCTGAGAGATCTAAGAGTAGTTATTGCTTTGCAGTTTTTGCAGCTTTTTATTTTCTTTTTTAAAAAATTTGTTTGGCCATAACAGATCTTAATTACAGCATGCCAGACCTTTAGCTGCAGCATGTGAACTCTCTTAGCTGCAGCATGGGAGTTTTATCTGTGGCATGTGGGATCTAGTTCCCTGACCAGGGATTGAACCCAGGCCCTTTGCACTGGGAGCATAGAGTCTTAACCCCTGGACCACCAGGGAAGTCCCTATAGCTTTGTCTTATTGGAAGAATGGAAATGATAACTTTTAAGCCATTTAAATAGCAGAGCTGAAATCAGAAGCTCCGAGGTGAAATTTTAGTATCACAAATTCTCCCTCAGAAAAATTCTTGCACAATTCTGTAGTTAACAATAGATAGAACTTTCTCTTCTTGGAGAAAAGAAGATTTTAAAAAATGAAAAGTTCAAAAAAGGATGTCCATAGGATCCATGTGTGAACATATGTACGTCTATGACTGGCCAAAGAGCAATATCCAAAATTAACTGTGGAGGGACTGAAGCAGTAATTCTTACTGTCTTCATATCAAAATCCCATGGGAGGACATACGGGAGGATACTATTGCTCCAGACTCATCCAAAATCAAGAAAATAAATTTTTTTAAAGTACATGGAATTCAGGCAAGAAATTTTTTTTCTGACTCATGAATTAATTTTTTTTCACATGTAAAAAGTGTACAGTCAGATTGAATGCAATAGCAACAATAACTCTTTCTTGGACAAGTTTTTAAAGATGTGATTTAAATTGTACTGCTTCAAAAGAACTCATTAAACTGACAATCCTGAATATTTCTTAGACTACTAAACCATGATTTGGGGCGTAGGAATGAAAAGCCAAATTTAAGAACCCATGATATTAAGAACCCTCCAGGATATTATCATGTATGTTCAAGTTTGAGAATCATTAACCTAATATTTTAAAGACATAGGTAGTTGAGCTGCATAAGTCAAAAAATGGGCCAAAGAACTAAATAGGCAATTCTCCAAAGAAGACATATGGATGGCTAACAAACACATGAAAAGATGCTCAACATCACTCATTATCAGAGTGATTATCAAATCAAGACCACAATGAGGTACCATTTCACACCAGTTAGAATGGCTGTGATCCGAAAGTCTGCAAGCAATAAATGCCGGAGAGGATGTGGAGAACCCTCTTACACTGTTGGTGGGAATGCAAACTAGTACAGCCACTATGGAAAACAGTGTGGAGATTCCTTAAAAAATTGCAAATAGAACTGCCTTATGACCCAGCAATTCCACTGCTGGGCATACACACTGAGGAAACCAGAATTGAAAGAGACACATGTACCCCAATGTTCATTGCAGCACTGTTTATAATAGCCAGGACATGGAAACAACCTAGATGTCCATCAGCAGATGAATGGATAAGAAAGCTGTGGTACATATACACAATGGAGTATTACTCAGCCATTAAAAAGAATACATTTGAATCAGTTCTAATGAGATGGATGAAACTGGAGCCTATTATACAGAGTGAAGTAAGCCAGAAAGAAAAACACCAATACAGTATACTGACACATATATATGGAATTTAGAAAGATAGTAATGATGACCCTGTATGTGAGACAACAAAAGAGACACAGACATATAGAACGGACTTTTGGCCTCTGAGGGAGAGGGAGAGGGTGGGATGATTTGGGAGAATGGCATTGAAGCATGTATACTATCATGTAAGAAACGAGGCGCCGGTCTATGTTCGATGCAGGATGCAGGATGCTTGGGGCTGGTGCACGGGGATGATCCAGAGAGACAATGTGGGGTGGGAGGTGGGAGGGGGATTCAGGATTGGGAGCTCGTATACACCTGTGGTGGATTCATGTCGATGTATGGCAAAACCAATACAGTATTGTAAAGTAGAATAAAGTAAAACAAAAAAAAAATTAAATTTAAAAAAATAAATAAATAAAAATAAAGACATAGGTGGAAAATATTTTAAGTGACCTATCCGTTATCTCTTCCATAGAGATTTGTAAAGATTTAACCAGGTTACCAAGGCTTCTCTTGTGGTTCATACAGAAAAGAATCTGCCTGCAATTCAGGAAATCTGGGTTTGATCCCTGGGTTAGGAAGATCCCCTGGAAAAAGGAATGGCTACCCACTCCAGTATTCTTGCCTGGGAAATCCCATGGATGGAGGAGTCTGGTGGGCTACAGTCCATGGAGTCACAAAGAGTCAGATACAACTGAACCCACTTAGCACATACACAGCTATTTAAAGGCTTTTGAGGAACCTACCCATACTCTATAAAGATGGAAACATCCAAGAGTTGTCACAATAACTGACAAAATAGTCAGGGAAGCCAAGTCTTAATAAGGAAGGGAGGAAAATTTCTCAAGAATGAAACCGCTGGTCTAAGATTGATTTCCTTCAAGCTCAAATTCGACTAGGAGTTGGCAAGGTCTGCCAGTTAGCAAGGCTGGAGAGGGTATGCTGGCAATGACCTCCCCGACGAAGACCACCTGGCTAGGTGCAGAACACAGACATCAAGCCTGTGTCTGAAATAATAGTGATGTTAACCAGGGAAGAAAGGCAAGATCATCAGAGGCCATTAATCATTAAAAAGCGAGATGGTACCTGAGATGCAGCACCTACCAGCAGATCAAGAAGAGAGAAACAAATTTCATCAAGTCAGAGATGGCCTGAATCAAATCCTTAGAGAGGAACTTAATTTACAGCAGATTTTTATATAAAGCACATGCTGTGGGTAGATTAGGCACATGCATGTAGAACACATATTGTCTAACCTTACTTACATAAAATAATCTTAAACAAACATTTCGAGATCATCATCTAGGGACTTCCCTGGCGGTCCAATGGTTATGACTTTGCCTTCCAATGCTGGGAGTGTGGGTTCGATCTCGGGTCAGGAAGCTAATATCCCACATGCCACACAGCCAAAAATCCAACACATAAAACAAATCTTACAACAAATTCAATAAAGACTTTAAAATGATCCACATCAAAAAAATTTTTTTTTTTAATTTTTAACTGTGTTTTTTTTTAAACTGTGGTTTTGCATTGTTGAACTTTGCTGTTTGATACTGGAATACATTCTTAAATAAATGTGGTTATGTAATATATCATTTTAATGCACATTTCTCACTTTATGTTTTTTTGCTAATGACATAATACTTGCTGTGTATTTTATATTTATTTTAGACTGGGGGAATGTTAGACAAAAAGCAAATTTGAGCTATTTTCTTATTCAAGTTCAAAACAGATCGGAAAGCAGTGGAGACTACTCACAATGTCAACAACACATTTGGCCCTGGAAATGCTAACGCAGGTACAGTTCAGTGGCAGGTCACGAAAGTTTGCAAAGGAGATGAGAGCCTTGAAGGGGAGATGCATGGTGGTTAGCCATCAGAAGTTAACAACGACCAGTTGAGAGGTTCATTGAAGCTGATCCTATTACAGCTACGTGGGAAGCTGCTGAAGAACTCAACATTGACCATCTTACAGTCATTAGATTGTGACATGCAATGAGAAGTGGATTGTAAAGACAATCTGCAGTAATCAGCTCAGTGGTTGGATTGAGAAGAAGCTTCAAAGCACTTCCCAAACCAAACTTGCATCCAAAGAAAGGTCATGGTCACTGTTAAGGGGTCTGCTGCGCTTCTGATCCACTACAATTTGCTGAATCCCAGTGAAACCATTACATCTGAGAAGTATGCTCAGCAAATCGATGAGAGGCATCGAAAACTGCAACTCCTGCAGCTGGTATTGGTCAACAGAAGGGGCCCAATTCTCCTCCAGGAAAATGCCTGACTGCGTGTCCCTCCACAATCGTTCAAAAGTTGAACAATTTGGGCTATGAAGTTTTGCCTCATCCGCCATATTCACCTGACTTCTTGCCAACCACCTACCACTTCTTCAAGCACTCCACAACTTTTTCGGGGAAATGCTTTCACAGCCAGCAGGAGACAGAAAATGCCTTCCAAGAGTGTGTCAAATCTCTCAGCATGGGTTTGTATGCTACAGGAATAAACAAACTTATTTCTCATTGGCAAAAATGTATTGATTATAGTGGCTCCTATTTTGATTAAAAGAAGATTTGTTCGAGCCTAGTTATAGTGATTTAAAATTCACAGTCGGCAAGCACAGTTAGTTTTTCACCAGCCTAAACAGTTTCCACTGTAGGAAACTACAGCCATATGTATACATATATCCCCTCCCTTCCGGATTTCCTTCCCATAAAGGTCACCCCAGTAGAGTTCCCGATGCTATGTAATATGTTCTCATTAGTTACCTATTTTATACATAGTGTCAGTAGTATATATGCTTCAATCCCAGTCTCCCAATTTCTCCCACTCCTTCCTGTTCCCTTAAGGAAAGATGAAATATATTGATTTCTTTGGACCCGACTATGTGATCTGTTTTGAACACTTGTTTATAGGCAGATATAATGTCAACCAGATTTTCGAATATGTTTGCAAAGTGGGGCTTATCTCTACTATTGCCGTGGACATCATGTGCCCCAGTCAGCCTGATAGTTTGAGAGGAGACTCACATGGAGAAGATGCTGAATTGCAGATTTGAAAAGAGAACCAGAGCTTCTGCTTTGGCCAACAAGTAGATCTATGAATATAAAGATTATTTTAAGCCACCGAGTTTTGCAGTGGTTTGTTATCCAGCAGTATTTTAACAGTAACTGACTGACATAATAGTATAACTTACAATTAAAAAATGTAAAATCAAAGTAAATATTCAAGTGTTGTTATTTAGTCACTAAGTCATGTCTGACTCTTTTGCGACCTCATGGACTACAGCCCACCGGGTTCCTCTGTCAATGAGATTTCCCAGGCAAGAATATTGGAGTGGGTTTCCTTCTCCAGGGAATCTTTCTGACGCAGGGATGGAACCTGCATCTCCTTCACTGCAGGTGGCTTCTTTACCACTGTGCCACCAGGGAAATTGTCTAAGTAAACGATGGTATATTCATGAAATGAATGTGCAATCACTAAAAATAATATTATAGAAAAATAGTCATTGTCATATAAAATGCTCATAATAAGCTTTCTAAGTGAATATATGGCTACAAAGTGAATATGTGGCTATAACATACTGTGCTTAGAATTTTTTTGGTAGAAAATATGTGTGTAGATTTCTACCTGTATGCATTAATACATTTATATATAAATTCAAATTTTTGCACAAGAAAGATTAAACAGTTAAAGATTATAATATTGACAGTGGTTATTTAAGAATGTTGAAATTATAGATTTTCCTACCTTTCAAAGTTTCCCATGTTTTCCAAATTTCAGAATTTTAAGAGAAAGAGGGAGATTTTTAAAAAAAAACTAAATATTCCTTGCAGACAGCTGTAGATTTCTCTCCAGTATTTCAGATATTGAGTCAGTCCTCTGCATGCTAATACTGATTGGAAACATCTGAGAGCATGTCTGTACATCTCAGTATTTGTAAAACCTGAATGGATAAACATTGGAATAAGAATGAAGATTTTATTGGTGTCATTAAGTGTTTTTGTCAGCCTAGTGTGTCCTTTGCAATTTGTTATCAACTCTTCTTTCTTGATTCAAGGTGGAACTTCCTGAAAACAAAAATGTTGATACGACAGGCACTTAGTGTCTCTTTGCTGATTGTGTGAGTATGTGGTTGAAAGGCTGAGTCACTGATGGAATGAATGTCAGATGGGTCAGAGACTATCTAACAAAACAATGGCTTTAGTCCAGTCCCACTTGTCTGCAAAGGGACCAGGTGGGAGGCTGGCTCAGATAATGGTGGAGCTGGATCCATGTTCCAGAGGATAAGAGATGGCTTTGTACAATCCATTATGTGAATGTTATCGTGATAGTGTTCCTGTAATAACGAACAGTCTCTTTTAGAAACTTGTTAAGCCTGTGTCTCAACAATATATTAACATAGGTAAATGGCTTGAATGATACATCTAAAGGCAAGATTTAGAGGCAAGATCCTCTAAATCTTTGTATCACTAGAATACTCCCCTCAGAATAGTGTCTTCTTTTGGGACTTCCTTGGTGGTCTAGTGGTTAAGACTCTGTGTTTCCAATGCTAGGAATATGGGTTCGATCCCTGGTTGGAGAGAGAAGATCCCACATGCTCTGGGGCAAATAAGCCCACATGCCACAACTGGAGAAAGCCCACATGCCACAACAGAGAGCCTGCACAGCCCCCCCACCNCTCCATCTGCAATGATTTTGGAGCCCCAGAAAATAAAATCTGACACTGTTTCCACTGTTTCCCCATCTATTTCCCATGAAGTGATGGGACCGGATGCAATGATCTTCATTTTCTGAATGTTGGGCTTTAAGCCAACTTTTTCACTCTCCTCTTTCACTTTCATCAAGAGACTCTTTTTCTTAACTCTTACTCTCTAAATAATGCAATCATTTCACAACTGATAAAGGCTACCAGAAAAGAGACTTCTTTTCTGTGTGTTCTTTAACACAGAACACTGTGTTCTGAATGTTCTTTAACATTCCAACGTCCACATCATCATCAATTTGAGCCTGAGTTCCAACTCCTGCAGAATACTTGGTGCCAATTTTGTGTATTTTCTGTGTCCAAATGTCCTTCTTACGACTCATGGTATCCATCCAGCATTTCAAATTACATATATTTTTTTCCCAGGAGCAAGACATAAAATCGTGTAGATAAGGAATGTGGAAGAACACACACACAGTCACATTATCATATGGTTACAAAGACATCAACTCTAGGGGAAAAAAGCAGTTTGTACAGATTCCTGGATAGAACCCACATTAAAAGGAGGAAAATCAACAGTTTATAACAGACTATAAAACCTCTTCCAAGCACTCGCCTCCAGTTTCATTTAACCTTCAACATCAACAAGGCATTCCCCCAAGCACCATTATGTAGGAGACCCACCTACCCCTGCTGTTCAGATATGCTAGCAGGCTTCGAGCTGTTCAATATCTTTTTCATCAAGATTCATTAAGGACTCAGCAGAGTTGGTCTTTATTTACAGTGTGGGCATACATCAGCCTTGCAATGCACACACACACGCACACACACACACACACACACACACACAAACATATACAACTAAAGCAAATTCACTTGTGCGAAACTATATATTTTTTTATGAAATACTGCCTATATGTCATTGATTCTATTAATTCCATCTCAAAATCCATTCATTGTGTTTAAAAAGAGCTAGCCATGAAATTGTCTGAACCTTTTATTGTGCTTTTTCACTGGTGTGATGACTGTATACTAAAGAACACATACCATAAATACATCTTTCTGGGGCCTCAGAACTCAGCAGAATTGAGAAAGAGA
Organism: Neotragus pygmaeus; assembly: GCA_006410875.1. NCBI lineage: Eukaryota > Metazoa > Chordata > Mammalia > Artiodactyla > Bovidae > Neotragus > Neotragus pygmaeus. The sequence continues at coordinate 624,911 of SJYV01013351.1, read as the reverse complement.
AGCAAAGAAGAAAATTAAAAATTCGACAAAAGACAACCCTGAGGAATGAGCCAGAAAGGGGAGCAGAGAGAGGTGACAAATTACAAAGGAGACTGCATAGCAGCCATCCGGAATTGAGGTCCGTTGAGCTTCCCAGGTGGCGCTAGTGGTAAAGAACCTGCCTGCCAATGCAGGAGACTTAAGAGACGTGGGTTTGATCCTTGAGTCAGAAAGATCCCCTGAAGGAGGAAATGGGAACCCACTCCAGTATTCTTTCTGGGGAATCTCATGGACAGAGGAGCCTAGTGGACTACAGTCGATAGGGTCGCACAGAGTAAGACACAACAGGAGTGACTCGGCACGCACGCATGCACAAGAGAAGGGCGTTAGGGTAGGTCAATGGGCCAACCCTGTTGGCCCTCTTACCGTGAGGCCAGAATTGGTGAAGAAGAGGAAACTGAGCCATGGCTGGGTTGCACATCTTGCCCCAGGCCATAAAGTAATAAAAAGAGGCTGTGATCTAAAGTAGTGTGTGGCCCCAACCACCCCTTCATCACAGTGGCTGGGAAAGAACCCAGAGAGGTAGGTAGTTGACATGGGACCACGTGGGACTGGGAGTGAGAACAGTGCTAGGCACCAAGCAGGTGGCCGATGCTTATTATGTGTTTCATGTGTCCTGAGGGGATTCAGGTAGTGAAAACCAGTAGGGAAAAATGTCTAAGTATGTGGGAAAGGGCCCATCATAAAATAAGGGTGGACAATAGGGAAGTCGAGAGAGAAGAGAAACAGAAATGTTTAATTCAAATAACAGAAGCCTTGAGGGTTTTTTTTTTTTTTCAGTGTAATTGCATTACAGTGTTGTGTTAGTTTTTGCCGCACAACAAAGTGAATCAGCTATACATATATACATACCCCCTCCCTCTCGAGCCCCCCTCCCATTCCACCCTCTACCACAGGCCTCTAGGCCATCATAGAGCACCGAGCTGACCTCCCTGTGCTAAACAGCACCTTCCCACCAGCTCTCTGCTCTCCACATGGTAGTGTGTGTGGCAGTGCTATTCTCTGAAGCTGTCGCATCCTCCCTCGCCCCCAGCAGACTCTAGGCTCATTCACATCACTGCACATGGTCCAGTGTTGCCCCTTTTTGTGGCTGAGTGACGTTTCATTGCATATATGTGTCGCATCTTCTTTATCCATTCCTCTGCTGAGGGACATTAAGGTCGTTCCATGTCCTGGCTATTGTACATGATGCTGCAGTGAACACTGGCTTACATGTGTCTTTTTGAATTATGCTTTTCTCAGGGTATATGTCCACTAGTGGGATTCCTGCGTCATGTGCTGAGTTGCTTCATTCATGTCCAACTCTTTGCGACCCCATGGATCGTAGTCCGCCAGGCTCCTCTATCCATGGGATTCTCCAGGAAAGAATACTGGAGTGGGTTGTTGTGCCTTCCTCCAGGGGATCTTTCCAAACCGGGGAGCAAACCTGCTTTGCTTATACCTCCTACACTGGCAGAAGCGCTTTACCAATAGCACCACCTGGGAAGCCCCAAAGCCGAGCTGAACATGGGGCTTAAATCAATGATCCTGTGAGTAAACCTCTCATGCGCTACTGACTGAGCTAGCCTGGCTAGCTCATAATTCAATATGTTTAAAACGTACCATTTCCCTACTCCAGGCCAGATAGGGGTGATACAAAAATGTGATTCTTCAGTCTTTGGAGTCAGTTTAGAATCAGAACCCCAGGATCTGCCACTTACTGTGCAATGACTCTTTGGCAAATTTCTTTCTTTCTTTTTTTTTTTTCTTTTTTGGCCACGATGGGTCTTTGCTATGGTGCACCAGTAGGTGGGTGGAGGGGTGCTTAGTTGTCCATTGGCATGTGGGATCTTAGTTCCCTGACCAGGGATTGAACCCAGGTCCCATGCATTAGAAGGTGGATTCTTAACCACTGAACCACCAGGGAAGTCCCACTTTGGCAAGTATCTTTACCTTCTCCCTTCACATTCTCTTGCCCCTGAAATGTGACTATAGTTGCTAGTATAGTACCTGTGGCATCCTAGCAGCTCAAAAGTGGGTAGTTGTTGAAGATTTTCTGTCCTGATTTTCAGAGTATTCCTGCACAGAGCCCATGACACTGAGTTCACAGCTTTATAAGGATGAGAAACGCATAAGCCGACAATCACCAGGGATGCCCTGGTGGACACAGGCATGAGCTCTAGAGGCAGGTTGCATTTCTCCCACCTGCAGGTTCAACATTCTGCCTCCTCATTTTCAAGAAACTCTCCTTGGGGGTATCAACAACGTTGAGGTGACAATTCAGCCTTCAGCTGCCTCAGCAAAGCCTGAGGAAGGATAGAAAGACGCCAGAAGAGAATTCAAACTTGACTTTTAAAAATATCTGAGAAAATGGCAGGGTTGTATTGTATGTTTAAATATAAATTTCATCAGAAGCCTGGGAAATAATTCTGAAGCTGGCAATTCAGGCTGCACACCTGAAAACAAACCTTTGTAAAACTAAGAACTCTCTCACAAAGCAGTTCCTCATGTTAGTTGGCATTCATTTGTCACATGGTAATTATTCTATTAATCCAAATTAGACCCTTATCTTGGGCTCGTCATCCAATAAGTGAATATAACAATTACTGTGGTGGGGGGGCAGTGAGAAGGAGGTGGTTTCAGAAACATGCCTTGTCATGAGAGCAATTTTTTTTCTTGTCAGTAGAAAGAAATACAACTTTAACATCTATAAGGACTAAGATACATGCATGTATCTAAGAAGTAAAATAAACTTTAGGTTTGTAAAGATCTTAAGAGTTCTTACAGTGTTGTTTTGTTGTTGCTTAGTCACTAAATGGTGTCTGACTCTTTGTGACCTCACGGCTCCTCTGTCCATGGAATTTCCCAGGCAAGAATACTGGAGTGGGTGGCCAGTCCCTTCTCCAAGGGATTTTCCCAACCCAGGGATTGAACCTGCATCTCCTGCACTGCAGGTGGATTCTTTACTGTTGAGGCACCAGAGAAAACCCAGAGTAATCTACAGGGAGATTCAAAAAAGGCAAGCAGACTCAGTTACTGGGGATATCATGCCCTCTGGCACCTCAGAGGCTTCTGTCCAGTTAACCAGAGACGTCTATAAAGGACCTTCTTAATACAGGGTTGTATGACATTGACCCAAAAGACAATAGCAGTGACATTCATGTGTGTGTGGTTTTCCAGATGCCACTGAGGGGCTCTGTACATCTACTTGGCCAAATACATTGGGCAGGGGAGTAATAAGGCAGATACATGAGCTCCATTAGAAGAGATTTTATTCAGTAGGTTTACAGTAGGGTGCCAAGTTTTGCAGGTTTTTACAAAGCTCTATAGGTGATTCTGAGAGTTAAGAGTAGAAACTATTGTATGTATGTGGGGAGGAGGGGACGGGTGTGTGCTCAGGCGCATGTACCCAGTCACTCAGTCAGGTCCAACTCTTTGTGACTGCCTGGACTCTAGCCCCTCAGGCTCCTCTGTCCATGAGATTTCCCAGGCAAGAATACTGAACTGGGTTGCCATTTCCTGATCCAGGGGACCTTCCTGATTCCGGGATCAAACCTCATCTCCTTTACTGCAGGGAGTCTGGTGAACTGCAGGTGGATTCTCTACTACTGAGATACCCAAACTACTGCCAAATACAGATCTTGCCCTAATGATGAAAATCACCTGGGATATTAATAAAATATGCCAATTTCCTGGTCACACTGCAGACCCACTGTATTTGGATTCTCTGAGTTCTTGGCCCAGATACTATATTTTAACTACTAACAGGTCAGTTTCAGCTTCTGGCCTGTTGCAAACCTATGCATCAATGCTTTGATGTCTACAAATCAGTTTTCTAGCATTATCAGTCAGTTCCTAAAGGGAGACATTTCTGAGTTTTATTTCTGCTCTTTGACCTACTAGACTTGTAATTCTGGGCAATACCCTAAGCACACAAAATCTCAGGTGACTGATTTGTGAAATGATCAGAGTTTATTGAAAAGACTAAAAGGTAACAAATGTAAAATCTTTAGCAAACTGGCCGAGAGTGGTGATTGAATATTCATTTTTCCTTGCCATGACTTTATCTACCTCTTTGTTTTGTTCGTTTTAGCTTGTGGGATCTTAGTTCTTGGACCAGGGATTGAATCCACACCCTCTACAGTGGAAGCTTGAAGTTTTATTGGACCCACCACAGAAGTCCCTATACCTTGTAATATGAATGTAAATTCACAAATTAGAGGGATATAAAATATAACATTCTGATAAAAGAATCATGGTCTAAACAAATGTGAGGTCATATTTCATTTTTACTAAAAAATAATGATAACACCGAATTCAGGTGAAGTTGAAATGAAAGTGGTACACTCATACATTGCTACAAGCAATGCAAATTTCAGGTTCTTTTGAAGATTTGATATGCTTTTAAAATTATAATAAAATACCCAAGATGTTTTTCACTTGGTCTTTTCCTATGGAAAGTAACCCTAAGGATGGAAAGCACTGTTTTAATCAGGATGTTTGTTCTGGCACTTTTCAAAATAGGAGAGATTTTAAAGCAGCCTGAATGTCCAGCAATATTTAAGACAAGGTATGTGCTGACTCTCTGTGACCGTATGGACTGTAGCTTGCCAGGCTCCTCTGTCCATAGGATTTTCCAAGAAAATCTTCTGGAGTATGTTGCTAGTTCCTCCTCCAGGGGATTTTCGTGACCCAGGGATTGAACCCACATCTCTTGCATTACAGCCAGATTCTTTACTGCTGGGTCACTGGGGAAGCCTTAAGAAAAGGTACATTTTTTAATATGTAATACTGTGAAGCCACTAAGAGTCATTATTAAGATCATTGAGCAATAAAGAAAAGCTTCTGTCCTGTGATGTGAGACAGGAAGAGTAAAAATATGTGTCTTATATGATTACAAGAGTAATACTTGGGTAAAATACAAGGGTAAAATATTGATGTACAGAAGATATGGAAAATTAATAATTAAGTTGCTATGGGATGAAGAACTTGAGTGTTTTTTTTTTAATTTTTATTTTATACTGCATTTTGGGGGGGCTCCAAAATCACTATAGATGGTGACTGCAGCCATGAAATTAGAAGACGCTTACTTCTTGGAAGAAAAGTTATGACCAACCTAGATAGTATATTCAAAAGCAGACATTACTTTGCTGACTAAGGTCCGTCTAGTCAAGGCTATGGTTTTTCCTGTGGTCATGTATGGATGTGAGAGTTGGACTGTGAAGAAGGCTGAGTGCCGAAGAATTGATGCTTTTGAACTGTGGTGTTGGAGAAGACTNAATTAGATTCTACCACGAGTTTCAGCACAGAGTCAGAGCAGGGGGTTCCAACCTGGAGCCTGTCCTCAAACTTCCAGTCCTTAGATGGTGAATAGCACCAAGGTCATCTAAAGAGGCTCCAAAGTCTTCTAGAACAAGAGGCCATGTCTTTGAACATGGGCATAGCTCCCAGGATGTTGAATACAATACTCACCTTTAGCTCACTCAGAAGCAATCTGCCAGAATATTCATATTCAGAGAGGTATCCCTAAAGTTATTTGCTGCTATCCTTAAAGCTATTCGGAGAGGTGACAGTTGGGACAGCAACAGCATACCCAAGAATTTGATCTAAAAATGACTTCTCAGAATATACATAGGGCTTCCCAGGTGACACCGGTGGTAAAGAACCTGCCTGCCAGTGCAAGAGACCTAAGAGATGTGGGTTCAATCCCTGGGTCAGGAAGATCCCCTGGAGGAGGGCATGGCAACAGACTCCATACAGAGGAAGTGGAATAGAGAGAAGCCTGGCAGGCTACAGTCCTTAGTGTTTCAAAGAGGCAGACACAACTGAAGTGACTTAGTACATGTGCATATATATATAAGGGCTTCCCTGGTGGCTCAGACAGTAAAGAAACTGCTTGTGATGTCAGAGACCCGGGTTCGATCCCTGGCTTGGGAAGATCCCCTGGGGAAGGAAACAGCAACCACTCAAGTATTCTTGCCTGGAAAATTCCATGGACAGAGGAGCCTGGTAGGCTACAGTCTGTGGGGTTGCAAAGAGTCAGATGTAACTAACAGAGACAGATATATGTGTACACACACACACATACACATATAGATATATATACACATTGGAATATCGCTCAGCAATAAAAAATGAAATAATTTTTTCAATAATTCATGTTGTTTGCAGCAACATGGATGGGCCTAGAGATGATCATACTGTGTGATGCAAGCCAAACAAAGACAAATATCATGTAATATCACTTACATGAGGACTCTGAAAAATGATATGAATGAACTTATTTCCAAGAGGGAAATAGACACACAGACATAGAAAACAAATTTATGGTTACTAAAGGTGGAATGGGGGGAAAGAGGGATAAATTAGAAATTTAGGATTAATATATACACACTACTATACATAAAATAGATAAGCAACAAGGACCTACTGTATAGTATAGGCAACTATATTCAATGTTTTTTAATGACTATAATGAAAAAGAACATGAGAAAATGTGTGTATATGTGTGTATATGTATGTATATACATATATATGTGTCTATAATTATATATATGTGTATATATATATATATATATAGGCTTCTCTGATGGCTCAGAGAGTAAAGAGTCTGCCTGCAATGAAGGAGACCTGGGTTTGATCCCTGGATCAGAAAGATCCTCTGGAGAAGGAAACGGCAACCCACAGCAGTATTCTTGCCTGAAAAATTCCATGCCCAGACAAGCGGGCTAGTCATTTATATACATAAACTGAATATATAAACTTTTCTGTACACTTGAAACTAACACAACATTGTAAATTAACTATACTTCAATTTAAAAATTAAAATTAAACAAGTAGTTCAAAATATAGAGTACCAAGTATAGGGGCCCCTGCCTATGCTGAGAGCACAGATGTTACAGTAGCTTTATTTCAACTGCAGTGTCCCCATATGCAGCTCACCCTGCCAGCATGTAACACGTATGTAATTTTTATTTTTCTGTTTTGTTCATGCTGTTTGTCATCTGTTTGCAAGAACCACCCAGACTCTCTGTTTGCTTAGTTCTTTGTCGTTTTTAATCTTCAAGTCCAGCCCCCCATCCCTTGAGTTGTGTCTCTTGCCAAGGGAGTTTTGATACAGAGGCCATGTTGTAATTTTTGTTTGTTTGTTTTCTTTTACATAATTTTAGGAGCTCTTTACATCAGTCATTTTTCTCCTTTCTCACCACCTATTACAGTGCATTGTCTAAGGTAGATAACAGTAACCACTTGAATGAATGAATGACTTCCAATTTCAAATCCTGTCAAGAAGAGATCAAGGATCTGTTCCTCCACCAGGTTCCTCCACCGGGGTCTGAAGAAGAGTCAGAGATCATCATGAAACTGGGTTTTGTCACTAATGAGAGTAATTAAGTGCTAGGACTACCTACATAAAACGATGCACTTTGTACCTCCAGTGCTCGGAGTCCGGCAACTACAGAGAAGTAAAGACAAACATTTCTGCTGCCCAAGGCTTCCAGGGGAAACTCACTGCATCCTACAGATCACAAGGGGAGGCCCAGGGTGATTACTACCTTTTGAGGATGGTGGATTCATCTCTGCAAAAGCCAGTTCCAGGTTTGTTCCTATTAATCCCCTGCTTGATGAGAACGGCGGGGTGCACTGCTAATGGTTTTTGGTTGCTTGTGGGCTGATGTGAAATGCATGTGATAATTAGCTAACTAAATTACTTCTGTTCTCATTATTTTTTATATAAAGCAGTTTTGTAAGGATGGCTTTTTACAGTGATTTCTGGTCTAATTTCTCATTATCACCATTGGAAAAAAATAGACAATATTTTCTCCCCATTCTCTGTAATATCTCTCCCACTCTCCACTCTTGATACCTTCCATATTCACCCATGTATAATCTACTGCATGTCAAGCATGAAACCCTGGGGTTGCCTCCGCCTTCTCTCTTGGATCACTGCACTATCATCACTGTTGGATTTCCTCCTGGATATTCAGATGAGTGCAGGGGTGGGTGTGTGTGTGTGTGTTTTTTTTTTTTTTTTTTTATGACTCTAAATGTGGAGGGGAACAGGAGTGATTTACCCAGAGCTTTCTGCTACTATAAACACTGACTTCCACCCCACAGCATGTTAACATCCCAGATGTATGACATGAGTTGCTGTCTGGGAATTGGCCCATCTGTTCTAAGTCTCAGCCACCTGGTGATTATACAGAAGGAGCAGCATGGAGCCTTTGTCCCGGAATGGCCATTAGGTTTTAGGGCTTTACAGATTCCTGCATATGCAACCTGCTCTGGAGAGCTCCCTGTAGGGTTTTCATAGAGGTTTGTGTTGTGTTCAATGAGCTTCCTTGGTAAAGAATCCGCCTGCAATGCAGGAGACCTGGGTTCAATTCCTGGGTTGGAAAGATCCCCTGGAGAAGGGAATGGAGATACACTCCAGTGTTCCTTCCTGGAGAATTCCATGGAGAGGACTGAGCAACTAACACTTTCATTTTCTTTTCTTTTCAATGGGTTGAATTTGTACCTCCTTTCTAGAAGCAGTTTCTTATTTTTGAACAAATCAATGGGCAGCCTTATATATGAAAGTTCCTAGAGAATGTTGTGAATTTGATTATAAGACTTTACCTGTCTGTAGCTCAGCTACTTCATCAACAAAATAAAACATTCTCTTGGGTTCATTTACCTGAAATGTGATCAAATGGATACTGTTATATGGTAGATCAAGATTCAACTGTCATCCTCAGTTACCATGGTATAACTTTTTAAAGATGGCCAGAGATCCTTTGGGCTTCCCTGGTAGCTCAGCTGGTAAAGAATCTGCCTGTAATACAGGAGACCCTGGTTTGATTCCTGGATCGGGAAGATCTGCTAGAGAAGGGATAGGCTACCCACTACAATATTCTTGGGCTTCCCTGGTGGCTCAGTTGGTAAAGAATCCGCCTGCGATGTGGGAGCCCTGGGTTTGATCCCTGGGTTGGGAAGATCCCCTGGAGAAGGGAATGGATACTCCTCCAGTATTCTTGCCTGGAGAATCCCTTAGACTGTGCAGTCCGTGGGGTCACAAAGAGTCGCGGACATTACTTTCACTTTCAGAGATCCTTTGACACTTCTTCCCATGACAGGTAGGGATCAAATTCTCCATTCTTTCATTTGAGCTGGGCTCAGTGACCTACTTTACCAAAAGAATTCTACTTTTGAGACTTGTGAGGGCAAGATATAAAACACTTTTCAGCTTAGGCCTCTTGGCTTGCTCCCTATCCTTCCTGGAGGATGCCAACCATCATGTAAAGAGTCTGACATTCTCACACCATCATGCATTCAAGAAGCTCATGCTCACCATTTGGAAGGTCACATGGAAGGAAAGAGAGAGATGCTTAGCTGGCCCCTCATGACCAAGCCATCTCAGTCCAGACACCAGACATGTGACTAAAGGTGTACCATCTTGGATGTTCAGCTCAGAGTTTTCAGATGACTTTAGGTCCAGTCTAGCATTAGAGAGCCAAAGCAAGAACCATCCAGCTGAGTCCTATTACTCTATGTAGCCATGGGAAACCTGTAGAGTATTTGTATAGGCCACTACGTTTCAGATGATTTCATTTGTTCAAAAAGGTAGCTAGAATATATGAGAAAACAACTCTGTTTCCTTATGTATTAAACAGAAATATCTATGACGAACTGCTGTGATTAATGAGAAAGTTTAAGTATAAATTGGTAAATCTTTAGCACATTACTTGGCAAGAGTAATATCTTTAGATCAGATATTCATCCCTGGTCTTGTCAGCTGGGGTAGGTTTGGGTGGCATAACATAAATCATAACGACCTACCTACATGGAGCTCAATGGTAAAGGGTCTGCCTCCCAGTGCAGGAGACAGTGGTTCCAACCCTGGGTCAGGAAGATCCTCTGGAGAAGGACATGGCAACCCACTCCAGTATTCTTGCCTGAGAAATTCCATGGACAGGAGAGCCTGGTGGGCTACAGTCCACGGGATCACAAAGAGTTAGACACGACTTAGTGAGAGAACAACAATGCTGGGGAGGGATCCTCCTGAATAGCAGGACAGTCATCTGAAAGCCCGAGGAGGCACACACAGTATCGAGACTACCTGAGGCTGAGTTCAAGTCCACCTAATGGCTAGTAAGCTGCTGCTGCTCCCACCAACTTACTGTTCCCGTTCCTGTATTAAGCCAGCCTATAGAACTTAATTTCCTGATTTGTGGTCTGCTTTCTCCTGACACGGTGAACAGTCTTCCTAGAATCCCAAACCATTTGATTGGGGCTTTGAAAATATTCCAAACCCTTGCCAATCCCAGTTCCTTTTCTCTGGAGCCTGGACTTTGTCCAAGCAGCTGCTGTCCAGAGTCTTAACTCATGTCAGAAACAGTGGCTAGAACCAAAACATCACTAACATTGAATATCGCCACTCCCTTTAAACTAATAAGGAAAAAGGAACAAAACCAAATCTTGTATATGAGGGCAATTCAGAATGAGCCAAAGGCCATCTGCCTCTGGGCAGCACTGAACATTTATTAGCATCACCCAATAACTCTAATAATGATTTCTAATATTCAGAGGATAACTCAACATGATCTATGTGCAACTTAATCTTATGAGATACATGCTAGTCTTACGCATATTGCATACAGAAGAAATGGCAGACAGGGGCTTGAGAGAAGGTCCCAAGATACAGGAGGGAGGAGACAGGATTCAAACTCCTTTAGCCACTGGACTCCAGAGCTTCAGAAAGTGCTAGCCCCACACCTGGTCTTGCCAGTCCTCCTCCTCTCTCTTTGCTTTCTTTGCAATTCAAGGACAACAGCTTAAATGCGTCATGACCCATGCTGTATGTGTTGTCATGGAGTTGCAGCAAAGAAAGTGAAGCGTGAGAGGATGATCAAGTCTCAAGTCTCAGGCAAGTGTGAGTTCTTAGTTTCACCAAGGAAAGAATTCAAGAGCAAGCCATNCAGTATTCTTGGGCTTCCCTGGTGGCTCAGTTGGTAAAGAATCCGCCTGCAATGTGGGAGCCCTGGGTTTGATCCCTGGGTTGGGAAGATCCCCTGGAGAAGGGAATGGATACTCCTCCAGTATTCTTGCCTGGAGAATCCCTTAGACTGTGCAGTCCGTGGGGTCACAAAGAGTCGCGGACATTACTTTCACTTTCAGAGATCCTTTGACACTTCTTCCCATGACAGGTAGGGATCAAATTCTCCATTCTTTCATTTGAGCTGGGCTCAGTGACCTACTTTACCAAAAGAATTCTACTTTTGAGACTTGTGAGGGCAAGATATAAAACACTTTTCAGCTTAGGCCTCTTGGCTTGCTCCCTATCCTTCCTGGAGGATGCCAACCATCATGTAAAGAGTCTGACATTCTCACACCATCATGCATTCAAGAAGCTCATGCTCACCATTTGGAAGGTCACATGGAAGGAAAGAGAGAGATGCTTAGCTGGCCCCTCATGACCAAGCCATCTCAGTCCAGACACCAGACATGTGACTAAAGGTGTACCATCTTGGATGTTCAGCTCAGAGTTTTCAGATGACTTTAGGTCCAGTCTAGCATTAGAGAGCCAAAGCAAGAACCATCCAGCTGAGTCCTATTACTCTATGTAGCCATGGGAAACCTGTAGAGTATTTGTATAGGCCACTACGTTTCAGATGATTTCATTTGTTCAAAAAGGTAGCTAGAATATATGAGAAAACAACTCTGTTTCCTTATGTATTAAACAGAAATATCTATGACGAACTGCTGTGATTAATGAGAAAGTTTAAGTATAAATTGGTAAATCTTTAGCACATTACTTGGCAAGAGTAATATCTTTAGATCAGATATTCATCCCTGGTCTTGTCAGCTGGGGTAGGTTTGGGTGGCATAACATAAATCATAACGACCTACCTACATGGAGCTCAATGGTAAAGGGTCTGCCTCCCAGTGCAGGAGACAGTGGTTCCAACCCTGGGTCAGGAAGATCCTCTGGAGAAGGACATGGCAACCCACTCCAGTATTCTTGCCTGAGAAATTCCATGGACAGGAGAGCCTGGTGGGCTACAGTCCACGGGATCACAAAGAGTTAGACACGACTTAGTGAGAGAACAACAATGCTGGGGAGGGATCCTCCTGAATAGCAGGACAGTCATCTGAAAGCCCGAGGAGGCACACACAGTATCGAGACTACCTGAGGCTGAGTTCAAGTCCACCTAATGGCTAGTAAGCTGCTGCTGCTCCCACCAACTTACTGTTCCCGTTCCTGTATTAAGCCAGCCTATAGAACTTAATTTCCTGATTTGTGGTCTGCTTTCTCCTGACACGGTGAACAGTCTTCCTAGAATCCCAAACCATTTGATTGGGGCTTTGAAAATATTCCAAACCCTTGCCAATCCCAGTTCCTTTTCTCTGGAGCCTGGACTTTGTCCAAGCAGCTGCTGTCCAGAGTCTTAACTCATGTCAGAAACAGTGGCTAGAACCAAAACATCACTAACATTGAATATCGCCACTCCCTTTAAACTAATAAGGAAAAAGGAACAAAACCAAATCTTGTATATGAGGGCAATTCAGAATGAGCCAAAGGCCATCTGCCTCTGGGCAGCACTGAACATTTATTAGCATCACCCAATAACTCTAATAATGATTTCTAATATTCAGAGGATAACTCAACATGATCTATGTGCAACTTAATCTTATGAGATACATGCTAGTCTTACGCATATTGCATACAGAAGAAATGGCAGACAGGGGCTTGAGAGAAGGTCCCAAGATACAGGAGGGAGGAGACAGGATTCAAACTCCTTTAGCCACTGGACTCCAGAGCTTCAGAAAGTGCTAGCCCCACACCTGGTCTTGCCAGTCCTCCTCCTCTCTCTTTGCTTTCTTTGCAATTCAAGGACAACAGCTTAAATGCGTCATGACCCATGCTGTATGTGTTGTCATGGAGTTGCAGCAAAGAAAGTGAAGCGTGAGAGGATGATCAAGTCCCAAGTCTCAGGCAAGTGTGAGTTCTTAGTTTCACCAAGGAAAGAATTCAAGAGCAAGCCATAGTAAACTGAAGGAAGGTGTACTCAGAAAGAAACACATCCCAAAGATACAGTGTGGGCCATCTCGGAAAACACCGGGGTATATGGGCTTATGAAATCTTATGTGTCTACATGCTCAGTTCTGTCCAACTTTTGTGACCCCATGGGCTGTAGTCCACCAGGCTCCTCTGTCCATGGGATTCTTCAGGCAAAAGTACTGGAGTGGGTTGCCATGCTCTCCTCTAGTGGATCTTCCCGACTCAAGGATCGACTCAGACCTCCTGAACTGAAGGTGGACTCTTTACTGTCTGAGCCACCAGAAAAGCCCTCACTGTACCTTGTACCATCCAAATGGAGATGGTTTTACTTAACATTTTTATTAACTATAATATAGAGAGCCATGTGGGTCTAGACTACACCCCATCCTTTAATTAACTCCATCCTAAATGACTGCTACCTCAGAATCAGGTCCAATGAGACTCTTTAGCACCACCTAACAATCTTTTCTCTACTTCCTCAATTAGAGAGGGATAGCCTGACTCCTTCTGTTTCTTTCTGTTGGATCAGTTACATTCTATATATTTGTGTACCTCTCAGTAGCACTCCAGGCTGATTATACTTGGCCTCTCCATAAGCCATTACAGCTCCCAGCCGTCCTTTACTTTAACCCTCAATGTTCCTGTGTTCCCAATGTTTGGTCTGAGTCAGCTCCTTCGGCCTTGGGTAAGAAAAGCTAGATGACTTCAGAACAATCTTCTCCCTAGGCTAACTTGTCCAGGAGGTACTTAGCACATCCTTCTACATGACGTTCTATTCTCTCAAATCACCAGGAGCTTATCCTTCAAAACACTTAGACAGGTTGCCATTTTCCAAGTATAGTTTTACTCATTTGATTAAAAATTCTCTTCCCTCTTAAATTCCATAAGGGCAGAGTTCAAGCAAATTTTTATATCTCATGCCTAGAATGATGTCTAGGATGAAGCAGAGATGCAATAATAATTTTTTAAGTGGATGAATACTGCATGCATAGCTGGAGTCATCAGACCTTTTTTCATACCTTAGTTCTCCACTTACCAGCAGTGCAATTTTAAGTAAGCAATTTGCTCTTTTAGACTAGAATTTTTCTATAAAAATAAATGAAAGAAAGAAGGAAAGAAAACAAGGAAGGAAACAAGGCAGAAATATGGATAATAAAATTCCGAATCACACCGTTTTTCTGTAAGGATTAAAGGGGAAGATATAATTAAAGGGCTTTGAAAACAGTGCCTGTTGTTTTGGTTTAGTCGCTTTGTGTCCCACTCTTTTGCGACCCCATGGACTCTAGCCTACCAGGCTCCTCTGTCCATGGGATTTCCAGGCAAAAATACTGGAGCGGGTGGCCAGTTCCTTCTCCAGGGGATCTTCCCGCCCCAGAGAGAGAACCTGCGTCTCCTGTATTGCAGGCCAGTTCTTTATCCTGAGCCACGGAGGAAGCCCATGGAGCCCTGGGCCTGGAAGACAGTCATTGCTCAGTGTCCTCGCCTCATCTCGTGTGAATGTTTCATCTTAGGAGGAAAATCTAGAGAACATGATATGCCCAGCACCACACAGTTTGGGGCAGAGACTGCCTTGTATTTTTCCCATATCAGAACCTTCTTTTCCTCATTGCTTTTCTAAATAACATACTCAAATTCCCATTTGGACAAGATTCCTCTGACTGCAGTGTGTGTGTGTGTGTGTGTGTGTGTGTGTGTGTGTGTGTGTGTGTGTGTTGGGTACAGCCCTCTCAAACCCCTTTATCAAACCACATCCTGATGTCCAGTGATCCCACAACCTATAAATGAAAGCTAGGAAAACATGATACAATTTACATATCTATTTATAAGGTTGGGTGGGGGAAGGTTATTATAATTCTAACTCACTGTTTTGCTCCATAAATTAAGTCAGACAGTACCTGTGGATTTGCTTTGACATATTATAAAACACTATCTATGTGTTTGTATTATTGTATTAATAACACAAGCTTGTCAAGCCTGGATGTGCTGCATGCATGCCTTAGGGTGCAGGCTGTTTAGTAAAAGACATCGCTTTTGCATGACACCTGCGTGCAATGCCTCAGTCACCCGTGTGTTTTCTCTCCCTTCACAACAAGGGCTTCTGAACTTGGGCTTGTTTTACAGAAATCTGAAATAATCAGAAAGCAGCAAGAGAGAGGTCCATGGGGGGCAGCTTTGGCCGGGAGGCTGCGAGTCTGTAATTCACAACTCCTTTTCCTGTGACGAAAGCAGCTGACTGACTGACAGCCTGGGGAGGGAGCCTTTTTCTGGCTGGTTCCCTGTGCTTCATTAACTTCTGTACTCTCCCTGTAAAGAATTCTTGCCTAGAAAATTCCAGGGACAAAGGAGCCTGGCGGACTACAGTCCATGGAGTCTCAAAGAGTTGGACATGCCTGAGTGACTAACATTTTCGTTTTCTCCATAAAAGAAGGGAGAAGAATATTTGGTCTGAGAGGCAGAAGAGGTTTTGGAAAGCTTTTCTCCCTGCTGCTGATAGCTGCCTACAATTATTATTCATCATGGTCTGAGTGGAACTAGAGACCTGACTAATTTCTTGGTTTAAGCAGAATTTTCTCTCCCAAGCCTGACTTATTGTCTTGTATTTTTAAAGGGGAAGAGAGCATCCTTGCATAATTGAATCAAGGCTCAGTGTTACAGACTGTATGTTTGGGATCCCAAGAACTCATATATGTTGCAGCCTTAACTTCTAAGGTAATGGTATTTGGAGTTGGAGCCTTCAGGAGTTACAGTCTGATGAGGTCATGAAGATAAGTGTCGCATGATGACATTACTACTCTTATAGAAAAGACAGCAGATGAGATAAACAGAGAGAGAGAGAAAGCTCTTTCTCTTCGAAAAGCACACACAGGGGAAAAGCCATGTGGAGACACAGTGAGATGGTGGTTGTTTATTGCAAAGAAGAGCCTCAGAATGAAACCCACCTTGCTGACAACTTGATGCTGGACTTCTGGCCTCTAGAATTGTGAGAAATTTCTGCTATTCAAGTCATCCAATCGATGGTATTTTGTTATGGCAGCCCAAACTCCCCCAAGATAGTAAGTTAAAGGCCACCATCTGATGAAAGAGCTTAAAAAGGTGTCACTTTGGTGACTTCAGAGGAAAATGGCTACTTGGTGAATCTGGCAAAATGTCCTTTTATTTATCAGCTACAGAGAGCTAGGCCAGGGCCAGAGGGGTAGGATGTTTTGTTTGCTTTTCATTAGCTCTTCTCTCAGCTGCCTTACTGTCAAGCTCCTCCAGATTCAAAGCTGTGAGATGAAAATATCTCCTGCCGTATCAATAAAGAAGAAATGTCACAACCATCAAAGATTTCTGACCTCCAAACGTGAATGAGGTCTCCCCAAACTGCGATCCAGCGGATGCTGCCGTTCCCCTAAGTGATTGCTGAGAAGCAAGGGGAAGGCAAGGAGCAGCCATCTGCCACTCCTCAAGGTGAACAAGGAAACACGATTCAGTCCCAGATAGTTGAGGTTCAGGAAAGGAAAGAATTCAGTGAGCCTAGAGGCTTGCATCTTCCCGTACACAGAATGCTAAATTCCTTAGCTTGATATTTGACCTTTGATGTTCAGACTGCCTGCTCCCTTTGTTGTAAACTTGCATATGGCCTTTCTCAGAGCTACTGAGATGCTGTCTCCTGGGCTCAGAGTCCAAAACAATCCCACTAAATAAAATAACTCTATTTTCAGGTTGTGACTAGTTTTTAGTCAACAAAGCTCTCAATGACATCAGACTCCAGCAGGGGCCAGTACAGTCTCACATTAATTTTTGCCATTTTTAAACCCCTGTGGGTGGTAACTTTTTTTATTATATTAGTCTCCAAGTCCTTCAGATCACCCTGGAATCTGAAACTGAGCATGAGGACAAATGAACTGATCATTTCCTTAGATCCATGCAGTTAATCTTTCAGTACATCTTTGACTCAGTTCTCCAAGAGTATGGCTCCAACTGAAGTTATAAGCCCCTCAGTCTGCACTTTGGTGCCTTTATTTTCCAGAAATGATTAGGGACTTTCTTTTTTCCTTAGACTTGGGACTTTGGCAAAACCTCAAGTGCTAATATTTGCCCAGCAAGAAGAATGAAAGATCCATGTCTAAAATTAGAGAAGGCATAATAGGGAAGAGCCTTGGGTTCTGGGAAGACTGAGCAATGGCTCAGCTACATTTAAACTGTTTAAAAATGTTTTATTTTGTGTTGGAGTGTAGCCAGTTAACAATGTCGGGATAGTTTCCGGTGGACAGCAAAGGGCCTCAGGCACCCACACACCTGTGTCCACTCTCCTCCAAACTCCCCTCCCATCCAGGCTGCCACAGAACATCCAGCAGTGTTCCCTGTGCTAAACAGTAAGATCTTGTTGGTTACCCATTTTAATATATAGAATATACATATTCTATAACAATATAATATTATTATATAATATAAGATATAATTATTACACTCATGTTATTATTATAATATATATATTAACACATATATATGGAATCTAGAAAGTTGGTACTGATGAACCTGTTTGCAGGGCAGCAATGGAGATACGGACACAGAAAACAGATTTATTGATAAGAACCCGGGGAAGAAGAAGAGGGTGGGATAAATGGACAGAGTAGCATGGAAGCATATGCAGTACCACATGTAAAATAGAGAATCAATGGAAATTTGCTGTATGACTCAGGGAACTCAAACTGGAGCTCTGTAACAACCTAGAGGGTTGGGAAAGGGTGGGAGGTACAAGAAGGAGGGGACACATGTACATGTATGGCTAATTTATGTTGATGTATGGCAGAAATCAAACCAATATAATAAAGCAATCATCCTTCAACTAAAAATAAATACATTTTTAAAAAGATATGGAAAAACTCAGGTCTCATCCGAAACCTACTATGTCAGAAATTCTGCAGGAGGAACCCAGTGACTCGTGGTTTACAAGACCTCCTGGAGAATCTAACACACATTCAACTTTGAGAACTATTCAACTTTTTATTCACTCTATTTGTAAGCATCTCTACTGAAACAAGCCACGTAGGATCATTATCACAGTCTTCCTGCCCAGGTGATGGGCTCTGGTTGGGTCAACTGTTTTCAAGCTTGGGGCTGCTGATTCCTATTTGATGAACAAAATATAACTTCTCTCCACTTGAATGTGAATGAGGAAAGCTGAGGTCTGGATCACTGCTGACAATCTTACATGAGGAGGAAAGCCAGTGGGAAGACAAACTCCACCACGAAGGAAAACACAATAAAATAATGGAAGTGAGAAAGATGATGTTGATGACCCTATTTGCAGGACAGCAATGGAGATGAAGACAGAGAATAGACTTGTAGAGACAGTGGGGGAAGGAGAGGGTGGGACACATTGAGAGAATAGCAAGGAAACATATGCACTACCATATATACAATAGATAGCAAGTAGGAATTTCCTGTGTAACATAGGGAGCTCAACCTAGTGCTCTGCGACAATCTACAGGGGTGCGGTGGGGTGGGAGGTGGGAGAGGGGTTCAGGAGGGAGGGGACATACGTATACCTGTGACTGATTCATGTNTCCATGCTATGTGGCAGCTTGGATGAGAGGGGAGTTTGGGGGACAATGGATACACATACATGTATCACTGAGTACCTTTAGCTGTTCATCTGAAACTACCACAACATTGATAGTTAATCAGCTATACCCCAAGACAAAATAAAAAGTTTAAAAGAATCAGAGCATTTGGGCCAGAATTAATAATGTGGTATAATGATAAATTAGTTCTGATTAGAGCTGTGTATTTTAGTCCTTTGAAATGATTAAATGATCAAACAGGGGAAATGAAGCTTAGCAGAATTTGATGGACAAATTGTTTCAACACATCACACATATATGGAAAGTCTATACTGTTTCAAGGTACTTACTCTGCCATTGATTTCCCTTTTGACCTTTCGGTAAGAGCAGGCTTGTATTCACCAGGAAGCGCTCTCAGGACTTGGAATATGACAGCTGCTATCAAGAATCCTGTGGGTGTGTCAGAAGATATTCTTTTGGAACAATGGATTCCAAAAAGAAGCTGCTGTTGCTTTTCATATTATAAAACACAAGTTCAAAATGGTCCTTATTTCCTAAAACATCACCACTGTGGGAAGGTATGTCAGTGGATGAGTTTCAAAGCATGACTTTGGCCAGAGGACAATATTTTAGCCCTCACCAGATGAATCACTGAAAAAAGTGTGTTAGTTGCTCACTCATGTCCAACTGCTTGTGACCCCATGTACTGTAGCCCGCCAGGCTCCTCTGTCCATGGGATTCTCTAGGCAAGAACACTGGAGTGGGTTGCCAGGTACTCCTCCTGGGGATCATCATGACCCAGGAATTGAACTTACATCTTTGCGTCTCCTGCATTGGCAGGTGGATTCTTTACCACTGAGCCACCTGAGAAGCCCCATATTGTCTATGAAAGTGAAAGAAAGTGAAGGCACTCAGTCGTGTCCAACTCTTTGTGACCCCATAGACTGTAGCCTACCATAGACTGTAGCCAATCATAGACTGTAGCCTACAGGCTTCTCCATCCATAGGATTTTCCAGGCCAGAATACAGGAGTGGGTTGCCATTTCCTTCTCCAGGGGATCTCCCCAATCCAGGGATCGAACCCGGGTCTTCCGCATTGCAGGCAGACACTTTACCCTCAAAGCTGACCCCCTTTCTCACCTTTTGTCATCTAGCCTGTTTCCTATTTCCTATTACTTATATTTTTCAGCACCTGGTTCCAATGTAAAACATCACCTCTTTGATTTATGAATGCATCTCCTCACACCTAGTTAACATCAATTTTTGTTCTTGTCTCTCTCTCATAATAATAACAGGTTTCACGAGAAGTCCTTTCTTTGTTCTGCAACAGCAGGGAGTATGTATGTTTAGCTATTCAGAATCACAGAAACATTCCATTTGAGTAGGACCAAGAGATTATTCCTGGTGGCTCCATGATAAAGTATCTACCTGCAATGCAGGAGACACAGGAGATACAGGTTAGATCCCTGGATTGGAAAGATCCTCTGGAGGAGGATATGGCATCCCACTCCAATATTCTTGGGCTTCCCAGGTGGTGCTAGCATAAAAAATCTTCCTGCCAATGCAGGAGACACAGGAGATGCAAGTTCTATCCCTGGGTTGTGAAGATCTCCTGATGAAGGAAATGGCAACCCACTCCAGTATTCTTGCCTAGAAAATTCCATGGACAGAGGAACTTGGCAGGCTATAGTCCATGATGTTGCAAAGAGTTGGGCATGACTGAGCACACACACACACAAGAGATTATTACTTTGTCAACCGTCTTACAAGTACAAAGTAGGAGCATGACATTCCTAAGTTCATACACAGTGGGCTACAGGTGATGTAGGGCTTGAATCTAACCTTTCAGATTCTAGTTCTGTGTGTTTTCTCCTCTATCAGTTATTTTCCAATGTTTGCACTCCCCAATGTGCTTTAACCCACTGCAGTGTTTTGGCCTGGAGAATCCCAGGGACAGCGGAGCCTGGTGGGCTGCCATCTATGGGGTGGCACAGAGTCAAACACGACTGAAGTGACTTAGCAGCAGTAGCAGCAGCAACATAGTTTAAATGCTGTATTCTGTTGAGTCAAAGAATAGAAAACTTATTGTAGAGAACTAAATTAAAATAAATGCTGGAAAATGAGACCTTGTCTGCGCAACTTCCCCAATGCTTATCATTAGCAGACCCAGAAGCAAGCCTGCAAACATGTAATTTGAAAACCACTGCTGTAGAAAGAATTAAACAACAGAAAGTACAATCGGGAGTGCCAGGGGCTGAGGAAGTAGGCAGTGGGATAAGGGTGTGGGGAAGAAATTGCAATTTTAAATATGATGCTCAAGGCAAACCTCATTGAGAAAGTGACACTTGAGCATTGATTGAAAAGAAGTCAGGGAGTGATCCATGTGGCCATCTGGCAGACGAACATTCCTGGTAATGGAAAGAACCATTGGAAGCTCCTGAGTATGTCCAAACCAGAGTAAGAAAATGCATTTGAAAATATGAGAGAAAAAGGTTTAATCTTCCAGTTATCCAGGTCAAGTCAGGGAGCCTTGGTCATAACTGTGGTGACAAAGGCAGCTAAATCACTTTTCATATCATCTTTATTGATAAGCCAAGTACTTCTATCTCTCTTATCAGGCAAAGACTTTTCCGACCATAATTTCTTTATGAATCTATTAGCAAGGAGCTTGTCAGTGGGTTGGTTCTAGATGATACCATTTACTGCTATGGTTCTAGACACCTAGTTACATGCGTTAGCATGATTAAACTGAGAATATGAAACATCTTGGACACAATCATTATGTGCATATGAAAGTGAAAGTGAAAGTCGCTTAGGTATGTCTGACTCTTTGCGACCCCATTGCCTCTATAGTCCATGAATTTCTCCAGTCCAGAATACTGAAGTGGGTAGCCTTTCCCTTCTCCAGTGGACCTTCCCAACCCAAAGATCAAACCCAGGTCTCCTGCATGGCAGGCAGATTCTTAACCAACTGAGCTCTCAGGGAACCCCTTATGTGCATATAAGATATATCATAGACACAGCCTTGTCTAACTCAATGAAACTATGAGCCATGGCATATAGGGCCATCCAGAAGGACTGGTCATGGTGGAGATTTCTGACAGAATGTGGTCCACTGAAGAAGGGAAAGGCAAAACACTTCAGTATTCTTGCCTTGAGAACCCCATGAACAGTATGAAAAGGCAAAAAGATAAGACACTGAAAGATGAACTCCCCAGGTTGGTAGGTGTCCAATATGCTACTGGAGATCAGTGGAGAAATAACTCCAGAAGGAATGAAGAGATGGAGCCAAAACAAAAACAACACCCGGTTGTGGATGTGACTGGTGATGGAAGCAAGGTCCGATGCTGTAAAGAGCAATACTGCATAGGAACCGGAATGTTAGGCCCATGAATCAAGGCAAATTGGAAATGGTCAAATAGGAGATGGCAAGTGTGAACATCAACATTTTAGGAATCACTGAACTACTGCAGGCAGGAATCCCTCAGAAGAAATCCCACCATAGTCAACAAAAGAGTCTGAAATGCAGGACTTGGATACAATCTCAAAAATGACAGAATGATCTCTGTTTGCTTCCAAGGCAAACCATTCATTATCACAGTAATGCAAGTCTATGCCCAGACCAGTAATGCTGAAGAAGCTGATGTTGAACGGATCTATGAAGATCTACAAGACCTTCTAGAACTAACACTCAAAAAAGATGTCCTTTTCATAAGAGGGGACTGGAATGCAAAAGTAGGAAGTCAAGAAACACCTGGAGTAACAGGAAAATTTGGCCTTGGAGTACAGAATGAAGCAGGGCAAAGGCTAATAGAGTTTTGCCAAGAGAACACAATGGTCATAGCAAACACCCTCTTCCAACAACACAAGCGAAGACTCTACACATGGACATCACCAGATGGTCAACACTGAAATCAGATTGATTATATTCTTTGCAGCCAAAGATGGAGAAGCTCTATATAGTCAGCAAAAACAAAACTGGGAGCTGACTATGTCTCATATCATGAACTCCTTATTGCCAAATTCATACTTAAGTTGAATAAAGTAGGGAAAACCACTCGAACATTAAGGTATAACCTAAATTAAATCCTTTACGATTATAAAGGGGAAATGAGAAATAGATTTAAGGGACTAGATCTGATAGACAGATCTGATAAACTATGGACGGAAGTTCATGACATTGTATAAGAGACAGGGAGCAAGGCCACTCCCAAGAAAAAGAAAGCAAAATGGTTGTCTGAGATGGCCTTACTAATATCTGTGAAGAGAAGTGAAAGCAAAAGGAGAAAAGGAAAGATATACCCATTTGAATGCAATGTTCCAAAGAATAACAAGGAAAGAAAAGAAAGCCTTCTTCAGTGATCAGTGCAAAGAAATAGAGGAAACAATAGAATGGTGAAGACTAGAGATCTCTTCAAGAAAATTAGGGATACCAAGGGAACATTTCATGCAAAGATGGGCTCAATAAAGGACAGAAGTGGTATGGACCTAACAGAAGCAGAATATATTCTGAAGAGGTGGTAGGAATATACAGAAGAACTATACAAAAAAAGATCTTCATTAACCAGATAATCACAGTGGCGTGATCTCTCACCATGTACCAGACATCCTGGAATGTGAAGTGAAGCGGGCCTTAGAAAGCATCACTACGAACAAAGCTAGTGGAGGTGATGGATTTCAGTTGAGCTATTTCAAATTCTTAAAGATGATGCTGTGAAAGTGCTGCATTCAATATGTCAGCAAATCTGGGAAATGCATCAGTGGCCACAGGACTGTAAAAGGTCAGTTTTCATTCCAATCCCAAAGAAAGGCAATGCCAAAGAATGGTCAAACTACCACACAATTGCACTCATCTCACACGTTAGTAAAGTAATGCTCCAAATTCTCCAAGCCAGGCTTCAGCAATACATGAACTGTGAACTTCAAGATGTTCAATCTGGTTTTAGAAAAGGCAGAGGAACCTGAGATTAAATTACCAACATGTTTTGGATCTTAGAAAAAGCAAGCGAGTTCCAGAAAAACATCTACATCTGCTTTACTGACTATGCCAAAGCCCTTGACTGTATAGATCACCACAAACTGTGGGAAATTCTGAAAGAGATGGGGATACCAGACCACCTGACATGTCTCTTGAAAAATCTGTATGCAGATCAGGAAGCAACAGTTGGAACTGGACATGGAACAACATACTGGTTCCAAATAGGAAAAGGAGATGTCAGTGTTGTATATTGTCACCCTGCTTATTCAACTTATATGCAGAGTACATCATGAGAAACACTGGGCTGGATGAAGCAAAAGCTAGAATCAAACTTCTGGGAGAAATATCAATAACCTCAGATATGCAGATGATACCACCCTTAAGACAGAAAGCAAAGAAGTTTTAAAGAGACTCTTGATGAAAGTGAAACAGGAGCATGAAAAAGTTGGCTTAAAACTCAACATTCAGAAAACTAAATCATGGCATCCAGTCCCATCGCTTCATGGCAAATAGCTGAGGAAACAGTGGAAACAGTGGCAGACTTTATNATATCTCATGAAAATAAATAGCATTTCTCCTCTAGATTCAAAAATTTATTTTCCTGACATGAAACATAGTCAGAGTCAAACCCAAAAAGAACAAAGAACAGCTCTTTAGGAAAATGTTCCAAAAATGAACTCCTACATTGTTTTGACAAAAAATAAAAGAAAGAAAACAAGGGAGAATTGGAACAGATTAATTGATGAACTATAACTAGTGTCTCTCACTAACTATAAATATAAGTAAAAACAACTGGAATACCAGCTCCCATTTATTGACCATAACTAAGAACATGCAGTAGAAATATCATTAAGTAGGAGGTCTGTTTTCTAACCTAATTTTAATTTATAGATACAAAGCCTAAGTCTTTAAAAATTAAAATTTGACATCCGGTCCCATCACTTCATGGCAAATACATGGAGAAACAGTGGAAACAGTGGCAGACTCTACTTTTTCGGGCTCCAAAATCACTGCAAATGGTGACTGCAGCCATAAAATTAAAAGACGCTTACTCCCTAGAAGGAAAGTTATGATCAACCTAGACAGCATATTAAAAAGCAGAGANAAAAAACACAAGGCATGGGCCCTGGCACTCAGCAGAACTCTTCATTCGGCCTCGGAAAACCCATGGCCTCCGGCCGGGGTCAGCGGTTCAGATAGCACAACACCAGGAAGCGCCACGACAGGAAGGCGGAAACAGGAAGTGGCTGAAGGACGCAACCGGAAGTGGCCGCTGGAAGTTCTGGGGACCAGCACGGTATGCAACCGGTCTCCTGAGGGGATTGTGAGAGCTGAGAGATTGGACGCAGCAAGGTTAAATGAGAAAGCGCCTGACACATAACAAGTGCTCAATTAACATCAGCTTGACAAACCGTTATCTAATTAGAGAGAAAGTCAACTCTATTAGCCGGCCCGGGCTACTTTCACAAAACACCGCTGACTGGAAGGCTTAAACAACAGGAATTTATTTCTCACAGTTCTGGAGGCTCCAAGACCAGGGTGCTGGCTGACTCGGCTCCTGGTAAGGACTCTCGTCCTCTGTGACAGACGGCCACCTACGTGTCCTGCACCTCACACAGCCTTCCTCTGGTGTGCGAGTGCGGACAGGGAGCTTCCTCTTCTCCTAAAGCCCCGGATCCCATCAGATGAGGACCGCGGCCTGATGACATACCGTAACCTTACTTACCTCCTAAAAGCTCTGCATCCGAATGCAGTCACACTGGGGATATGAACTTACAGAAGATACGGTTCAGTTCATAGCACCAGCAAAGGAAAAATGACCATGGGTATACTATTGGCGGAGCACCCAGTATATCCTGGGAGTTGTACCATCATTATGTCATTTAATCTTTAAACAACCATGGGAAGGAAGGCATTCTTCTTCTCACATCACAGATGAGGACAAGACAGCCGTTAACAGTAATCAACTTGCTGAAGGACCCTCATCTGGCAGATGGCAAAACAAAGAGGCCTACCTCGGTCTCTCTGATTCCAAGCTCCTGAAACTCATCTGCGCGACTCCTTACTTCATTAGATGACAGACTGTGTGACAAAGTTTATTATAAGCTGCGTACAGAGACTGTAAGTGCCAAGGGCCAGAGAGAAGAGAGACTGTGTGTGTAATAAGATCAGGAGTAGCTTCCATTAAGGAGATAGGCTTTAAACAGAGCTCTCAGGAGAGAGCTTGGTTGAGTTGTACAGAAGGGAGGAAAAATTAAAAAAAAAAAANTCCTGAATATTCATTGGAAAGACTGATATTGAAGCTGAAACTCCAATACTTTGGCCACCTGATGTGAAGAGTGACTCATTTGAAAAGACCCTGATTCTGGGAAAGATTGAAGGCAGGAGAAGAATGGGATGACAGAGGATGAGATGATTGGATGCTGTCACTGACTCAGTGGACATGAGTTAGAGTAAACTCCAGGGGTTGGTGATGGACAGGGAGGCCTGTGGTGGTGCAGTCCATGGAGTCTGCACAACTCAGTCGGACATGACTGAGTGACTGAAGTGAACTGAACTGAACAACATCTAGATATGTGGTCTTCAAAGATGCTGTCTCCACATGTATATGAATAAAACTATAATTCAAAAAGATGCATGCACCCTTATATTCATAGCAGCACTATTTGCAATAGACAAGGAAACAATCCAAATGTCCAATGACAGATAAATGAATAAAGTAAATGTGGAATATTACTCAGCCATAAAAATAAAAGAATAAAGAGGATGTGATAGATAAACTATAAGAAGATATGGAATATTACTCCGCCATGAAAAGAATGAAATAAAGCCATTTGCAACAGCATCAATGTACCCAGAAATTATCATAGTGAGTCAGAAAGAGAAAGATAAATACCATAGAATAACACTTGTATGTGGAATCTGAAATATAACACAAATGAACTTATCTCAGAAACAGACTCACAACATAGAGAGCAGACTTATGGTTGCTAAAGGGGGAGAGGGGGGCAGGAGAGGGTTGGACTGGGAGTTTGGGATTAGCAGATGCAAACTATTATGTATAGAATAGATACACAACCAGGCCCTATTTAATAACACCAGGAACTTTATTCAATGTCTATAATAAACCATAAAGGAAAACAANGGAGAGGGGGGCAGGAGAGGGTTGGACTGGGAGTTTGGGATTAGCAGATGCAAACTATTATGTATAGAATAGATACACAACCAGGCCCTATTTAATAACACCAGGAACTTTATTCAATGTCTATAATAAACCATAAAGGAAAACAATAGGAAAATAATATTATATATATATACTCTTTAGTCAGTCGTGTCTGGCTCTGTGTGACTCTATGGACTGTAGTCTTCCAGGCTCCTCTATGCATGGGATTATCTAGGCAGGAGTATTGGAGTGGGTTTCCAGGCCCTTCTCCAGGGGTTCTTCCCTACCCAGGAATCGAACCTGGGTCTCCTGCATTGCCTGCATTGCAGGCAGATTCTTTACCTCTGAGCCACCAGGGAAGCATATACATATATGCAACTAAGTGGTTCAATTATATATATGCATATATATGTGTATATGTGTATATATATAACTGAATCACTTAGTTGTATTCCAGAAACTAACACAACATTGTAAATAAATTATATTTCTATTTTAAAAATAAATATAAAATAAAGATGCTGCCTCCATAGTAGAATGAGTTGTTTTTTTGGAATCTAAGAAGCTGTGTCATGTCTTTGACCAAAGATTCAGGGAGGTCATTCCCAAGAACTGAGTTTAATCAAGATATCTAATATTCCACAAAACACGGACCCACTCTGAACTCCCCAGGTTCCTGGACCACACCATTCCTTTCCCCATTGGTTTTCCCTGCCCTAATTCCTTCCTCTGACCTTCCCTCCTTCATCATCCAGTCCACCTAGACAACTTCTGTTCTTCCGCCAAGATCCAGTTCGTTGACCACTTCTTCTATGGCAGGCAGAGTGAGGGACTCTCTTCTCCATGCTTCTTCAACATCTGCGCTTCCCATCTTTGCAGAGCAGTCTGCATCCTACTATTGCTATGGAAATGTTCACGTCTTCATCTTATAGCAGATGGTGAGCTCCTTGTGGACACATGCTGCAATTGATTCATTTCTGCATCCACGGGCCAAGTTCATCTGATACACAGTAGGCTCTTAATAAATGTCTAACAAATGTTTGAATGCCTCATGCTAGTTCACCCTATTATATAGGTCTATGCTGTGGAAACTAACAGTTTGGACATCCATGAAGACAGTTTTTGCATTGAAAATCGAAAACTGAAATCTCCTGGTAACACTTGTCATTGGGATGATTAAAAAAAAAAACAAACACACACAGACCTCCTTTGGTTTCACCCCATATAAAGCAGACTTGCATGGAACCAGGTTTGATTATACAGGTTATAGGTCCTGGAAACTAGAACAATTACTCTCATTCAGAAGATGAGATTTATAGTTCAGGAGAATAAAATGCCTTACCGGAGCTGCATTCATTTATTTATTTATTCCGTGCATGCTTATTGAGCTGCAGAAACTATGCTAGACACTTGAATATATCAGAGGAGGAAAAAAAAAAAAAAAAAGACCAAGACTTTTGTTCTTAAAAAAGTTGCATTTCATCTGCAGTTAACAGAAATAAGTCACTGACTTCTTTTAAATAGAGTAGAATAAGGGAGATCGGTAAATGGAAGGAGTCAGGCAGCAGGTTTTAGTATTAATAGAGCAGTGAGCCTAATCAAGAAACGTGACCTTTGGATGGATATTTAAAGGAATAGAGACCTCATGAGAAATTTCAGCTCAGCAGGGTGTTCTATGGATTAGAACCTCCTGTAGCAAGGAGCCCAGAAAAGCAATTGAAATAGCTGAACAAATCCAGCAAACATTCCTGGCACCATTTGCTACATTATCCAAGTACTGGTAGCCTGCAGAAACGACATCCATCAAATATTCTAATAGCATAGCCATCTTTCAAGATCAATCCGGTCTACACATTTTAAAGATAGAAAAATGTTTCCGTCACCACAGTGCTTTGCAAATATTTTTAAAGATCAAGGAAATTGGCCAATTTGAAAATGCTTAAAATGGAACATTTTTTACATCACCTCCTATATTACCCATCCCTTAGCAATACATTTTATGAAGCCAGCACAAGGGGTACAGTTATGCTCCACCATCACTTCATGGGATGAACGTGCTGAATAAATACTGTTGGTAAAATATTCCATGATGATAGATTCATAATGAGTTCCCTGGTGGTAGCTATGCTTCCGGTAGCCTGGTATCCTTTCGCTTTGTGAGTTCCTATCATGTTGTGCCACATGGAGAAAATTGACTCGGACAGAGCTACCATGATTATTGCTATTCTTTTTATTCTTGTCAGAAGCTGCCATTTCAAAGTTCTTTCCTCTCTGGATTGAAAAACAAAATAATGAGCTCAGGTTTTATCTCCTGGGAGGCCACATTCATTTACATTCACTCATTGTTTACATTCTGCTGGTCTGTAATTTGAATGATGCTTTTGGATTGGCCTTACCAAGATAGCTAGGGCAAAGTGAGTTCCTAAAGCCTGGATATTGCAAGATGTGTAGGTTGTGCTTATGTTAGCTCAGAGGTTCAAGTTCTTTCAGCACCATATCCATATGCATGTGCTGAGACATTTGATGGGAAGCAATTTGGGTCCTTGCTTGTTCTGGTAAATTTCTGATGGCTCCATGCCTGTCTGCTCGTACGTCTGTCATCCTAGATCAAGCACCATAGTGTTCTCTGCCGGCTGAAACCTATCAGACCTCTAACCTGTCTGATTTTTGTGTTGTTTTTCTTTTATGGTAACTCACATTTATATAGCTTTCTCAGATGAAGAGTCTCTTTGTTCAAGACTAAACCAGATTATAGTAAATCCCCTACATACGAACCTTCAAGTTGTGAATTTTTGAACAATCTGTGTTTGAATGTCCAACCAAGTAAAGTTAGTTCATGTATCTGGCATAAATTGCCACATGAGTGCATCCCCTACAAATGGTTGAACTTTTGTTTACTTCACTGTACAGCACTGCATAGAGGACAGTAGTACAGTATCTTTATTTCAAGGCCAGGATGTCAGGAAGCAAGTATAAAAGCAGTGGTGATGTAGCTGGTACTACTGTACTTTTCAAGGTATTGTACTGTTAAGATTCAGTTCAGTTGCTCAGTTGTGTCTGACTCTTCGCAATCCCATGAATCGCAGCACGCCAGGATTCCCTGTCCATCACCAACTCCTGGAGTTCACCCAAACTCTTGTCTGTTGAGTCGGTGATGCCATCCAGCCATCTCATCCTCTGTCGTCCCCTTCTCCTCCTGCCCCTAATCCCTTCCAGCATCAGGGTCTTTTCCAATGAGTCAACTCTTTGCAGGAGGTGGCCAAAGTACTGGAGTTTTAGCTTTAGCATCAGTCCTTCCAGTGAACACCCAGGACTGGTCTCCTTTAGGATGGACTGGTTGGCTCTCCTTGCAGTCCAAGGGACTTGTAAGATTCTTCTCCAACACCACAGTTCAAAAGCATCAATTCTTCGGTGCTCAGCTTTCTTCACAGTCCAACTCTCACATCCATACATGATCACTGGAAAAACCATAGCCTTGACTAGACGGATCTTTGTTGGCCAAGTAATGTCTCTGCTTTTCAATATGCTATCTAGATTGTTCATAACTTTCCTTCCAAGGAGTAAGCGTCTTTTAATTTCATGGCTGCAGTCACCATCTGCAGTGATTTTGGAGCCAAGAAAAATAAAGTGTATATTTTGTGTGTTTGTTTGTGTAAAAATTATTATAAACCTATTACAGTACAATATTAGATAGCTGACTATGATAGGTGGGACCTAGGCTAACTTTGTTGGAGTTAAGAACAAATTGTCCTTTTGAAGCCCTCTTGGACTATAACTTGTTCATGTGTAAGGAACTTACTATAGTGATAAGGTGACTTAATAACAAGATATTTCTAGTTTTTCTCTGACCCCATCTAGTCTAAGCATTCAGGCCTGTAGCCCATCACCCTCTGAGAACCCACAAGGAAATCTCAATGATGCTTCTTGCCTACCAGCTGCTGTCCTCCTCTGCTTTATCCCATGGGGATTTTTTATCAGCTACTCAAATCATCAGAGCATCTACAGTAGACAAGGATGGTTTCTGTTCTGGTTACCTATTGTTTTTGTTGTTCAGTCACTAACTCATGTCTGACTCTTTGAGACTTCATGGATTACAGCATGCCAGATTCCTTTGGCTTCCACTGTCTCCCAAAGTTTGCTCAGATTCATGTCCATTGGTGATGCTATCTAATCATTTCATCCTCTGTCATCCCCTTCTCCTTTTGCCTTCAGTCTTTCCCAGCTTCAGGGTCTTTCCAATGAGTCAGCTCTTCCCATCAGGAGGCCAAAGTATTGGAGCTTCAGCAACGCTCCTTGCAGGGAATATTCAGAGTTGATTCCCTTTAGGATTGACTGGTTTGATCTCTTTGCAGTTCAAGGGGCTCTCAAACGTCTTCTCCAATACCACAGTTCCAAACCATCAATTTTTCAGCACTCAACTTTCTTTATAGTCCAACTTTCACACCCATACATGACTACTGGGAAAACCATATCTTTGACTAGACAGACCTTTGTTGACAAAGTAATGTCTCTGCTTTTTAATATGCTGTTTAGGTTGGTCATAGCTTTTCTTCCAAGGAGTAAGTGTCTTTTAATTTCATGGCTGCAGTCACTATGTGCAGTGATTTGGGAGCCCCCCAAAGTAATGTGTCATATCAGTATGAAAAGGCAAAAAGATATGACACTGAAACATAGTGGCTTAAAACAATCACTCTTTTATTTGCCCGTGATTCTATTTTGTGGGCTGGGCTCAGCTGATCTTGCCAGTGCTCATTCCGGGATTCCATTCAGCGGGCAGGTCAGTTGGGCTCTGGGCTCAGCTGGAATGCTGGCCCATGGGCATCTTGGCCTGTGTGGTCTCAAGCTCCTCCCATTCCATGGGAACCTTCACTTTGTCTCTCCATGTGCTCTTGGCAGTGGTGTGACTGGTCTCCTTGCATGGAAACTCAAGGCTCCCAAGAGCACAAAAGCAGTAGTTTCCAAACACTGATAATGAGTCACATTCTTTCCACACCCAAAATACATTCTCCTTCTACCTATTGGAGCCCAGAGTCAGACCTATTTTAACATCATGGTTGGACCGAAAGTCCGGAGTATTGTCTTCTAAATCAGACCCAGGTGTAGGGGGATTTTCATTTGTGACTTCCTCAGGGTCAGTTCAATATGCACAAATCCTCTCAATATGAAGACCTGAAAACTCATCCCATCCATCCACAGATATGACACAGAATTAGATACAGGAGCAGGATAACAAGAGTAAAAGAAGTTGCCTATCAACCACTTGTTCATGGAAATTCTGAAAATCTACCTTGGCATGCATCTCCAATTCTTCTACCCCAGAAACAGAAAATATGCTTGTATAAGGGCCCAGTGGATTCAATTCTGGGCTTCCCAGGTGACCCAGTGGTAAAGAACCCACTTGCTAATACAGGAGACACAAGAGACAGGTGTTTGATCCCTGGTTGGGATGATCCCTTGCAGAAGGAAATGGCAACCCACTCTAGTATTCTTGCCTGGAGAATGCCATGGGCAGACAAGCCTGGAGGGCTACAATCCGTGGGGTTGTGGGGTTGCAAAGAGTCAGACACAACTGAGCACACACCCAGATTCAGTTCTACTCCTTGGAACATGTGTGTGTATGTGTGTGTGTGTGTGTGTGTGTGTGTGTGTTGTGTGTGTCTTGGCTCTGCTCTCTGAGCTACTGGTCCTGACCTCTGCATCATCCTTCATTTTTCCTTTCAAAAATTAAGTAACCCATTTGTAGCTAAAGACATTCTCATCCTACTACTCCCTGTCTCCATAAGTTCAGATGTTCAAAAACCTCTTGCCATTTTGAACTGTCTCTGTTTCTTTTAGTGCAAGCTCCCTTTAATTATGTTTTAAAACTCTGTAGGTTTTCTACAATTATGCCAGTGTTTGCTTTGCCCCTCATCCCCCTACCCCAAATATCTTCAAGACAAGTCATATTCTATTTTGAGCTGCTGTTATAAAATACCTTTAACATTCTCAGCAATTTTTTTTTCATCTAGTTGAATCTATAAGACACCACATTAAATGCTTCTGAAGTTTTATCAAAGGGCTTTACACTTGCATTCTCAATTTACTCTTGACCCTAACGAAACCTTTTACTGCAGAAGGCCTGGATTTGATTCTTGTCCTGAAGCCATTTCTTTTTTTTTTTTTTTTAAATCATTCATTCATTTATGTTTGATTGCACTGGGTCTTTGTTGCTGTTCGCAGGATTTCTCTAGTTGCCAAAAGTGGGGCTTCTCTTCCTTGGGATACACAGGCTTCTCANTTTTTTTTTTTTTTTAAATCATTCATTCATTTATGTTTGATTGCACTGGGTCTTTGTTGCTGTTCGCAGGATTTCTCTAGTTGCCAAAAGTGGGGCTTCTCTTCCTTGGGATACACAGGCTTCTCATTCCTTGGCTTCTCTTGTTGGGGAGCACAGGCTCCCGGGCACATGGGTTCAGCAGTTGTGAGATGGTCCTGGACCAGGGATTGAATTGGTATCTCATGTATTGGCAGGCAGACTCTTAACCGCTGGACCACGAGGAAGTTCCCTGTGGCCATTTCTTACTTTGAGAATGTTTGTTCAAACTAGGATCTGGAAATGAGAGACAGTTTTGCTTTCCAAGTTCAGATTTAATTTCTTAAAAATTTAGATTCTGCTCCAAAACTGAACAGTTTATTCCTTAGTTTACCCACCTCTAATATAACTACCAAAAGTCAACTGACATTTTAGCTTTTGATATAGATATTTTCTCAGCTAGATGCACAAATTCATTGAATATATTTTCTGTATTCCAAGTTACATAGGCGAGAGTGTTGCCAAATGTTTTGCTATTGGTTAGCATGACTCTCTTTCCTTCCAACTTCCACTTAGAAATTTTTCCATTGCCTTTCTAGCCTCTGGCATGTGTATTACGTATTTCTTATAGTGGCACCCCATTTAAAGTCACCAATGTCAGTTTTAGATATTTATTATTGTATAACAAGGGATTCTCTGGTGGCTCTGTGGTAAAGAATCCACCTACAATTCAGGAGACGCAGAAGATGCCTATTTGACTGTTCGATCCCCGGGTCAGGAAGATTCCCTGGATTAGGAAATGGCAACCCACTCCACTATTCTTGTCTGAAGAATCCTATGGACAGAGGAGCCTCGAGGGCTACAGTCCATAGGGTTGCAAAGAGTTGGACATGACTGAAGCGGCTGAGCACACACATGTACCCAAGGCCCAAAGAACCCTGGTGTGGTGTTTTAGTCACTAAGTTATTTCTGACTCCTGTGACCCAATGGACTGTAGCCCACCTGGATCCTCTGTCCATGGAATTCTCAAAGCAAGAATGCTAGAATGGGTTGCCAATTCCTTCTCCAAACAAAGAACGCTATGACATAGTGAATTCAAACAATATCGTTGTGTTTGTGTGCTTATTTGCTTAGTCTGGTCTGACTCTGCGACCCCATGGACCGTAGTCAGCCAGGCTCTTCTGTCCATAGGATTCTTCAGGCAAGAATACTGGAGTGGGTTGCCATTTCCTAATCCAGGGGATCCTCCCGCCCCAAGAACCTGGATTTCTTTCATTACAGGGAGATGCTTTACTGACTGAGCCACCATAGATACTTGGTCTTTGCAGGTTGGCTATATGCTGGGGCACTTCTCCAGCCCTTAGGCCATTTACAACTCTTTGTTAGTTTTCACTTCCTACTTGCTATGAATCTTGAGATTAGGCAGAGGTGACAGCTTAGGAAATTCTCAGGTCTTTTTAAATGTACTTCCTGTCCTGGATATTTCCAAGACTCTCCCAATTTTCCAGTATATACAGGTGATTTTAAGGGATCTAATTTCCCAAAGAATTTCTCTTCCAAGATTGCTTTTCCCAGACTTTGGGTGCTCCATTGTTGCTTCAACCATTATTTTTTGCCCCAGGTAACAGGTTTGTTGAATTGCTTTACACTGCTTTTGAGGAAAGCTTACTGCTTTTGAGGAAAGCTTACTGCTTTTGAGGAAAGCTTGCTGCTTCAACCCTACTTGACATCTGAGTTGGGTAAAACAAAGCCAAGTGACTTGTGTCAGGATTTGAGGCAGCCTCCAGGCAGATTGGAACAGACAAACACAATTCTTTTGCACATAAGATCTATTCTGCCCCCTCCAAAATCAGTGACTATGGTNTTGCTGCTTCAACCCTACTTGACATCTGAGTTGGGTAAAACAAAGCCAAGTGACTTGTGTCAGGATTTGAGGCAGCCTCCAGGCAGATTGGAACAGACAAACACAATTCTTTTGCACATAAGATCTATTCTGCCCCCTCCAAAATCAGTGACTATGGTCCCACAAAGAGAATCTAAACCTTGAACTGTTTTCAGGACCACTTCCAATGGCAAACAGGAGGGGCAAAAAAAAAAAAAAAAAAAAGAACCATAGCTTTTCTTTTTAACTTGCCTTTTTGTTGGTTCAACAATCAGTTGGTTGCTGTAAACATTTATTATTTTCCAGAGTTCTAACTGACTTGATTCTGACAACTTTGCTCAATTTTTCTGTGTTTCTTTTGGGAAAACAGGCTATTGGAACTGTCTCCTCTCCCATGTTTGCTGACATCACCTCTATTTTTATTTGCTTGTTTTTTTTTTTTTTTCCCTAAAATGTCACCAGTAGACATTGAGAAAGAAATAGAGATGTAACAGAGAAAGAAACTTCTACTGCATTGCTGTTCTACCCATGGAATTCACTTTGAAATGAAGGTCAACCGGACTTTCAAAATTCAGTGGCGAAAGGCAGGTAGAGGTGTCCTGAAAGGACTTGTGGCTAAGCTATCATTCTCTCTGTTTCCTTCTAGACATCTCCATTCTAGCTGACATGATTCAATACTTTCACAGTCACCATACTGATCTCAGCAATGTAAAGAAGTCTAAAAAATAATATTTCTCCTGCAGTGTAGCAGGGCTCTCAATTTTTTTATTTGGGACCTCAGGTAATTTATTTTGGCTGCATATGCTCATTATCCAACAAATATATAAGAAGTTCGTAATACATATAATACCTGGTTCAAATGCATATTAGTTTACATATTAAAGGTACAGCGGGGAAAATATCCCTGACCTTATGGAACTTATTTTTTTTTAATGCAACAGTAGAAAAAAAAAAAACAACATTAATGTATGCATTATGTGGTATATTAGTTTAAAAAAAAAAGTAGAGTAGTATAAAGATAGTAGTGATTGGGATAATGATTCCAGTGGAACAGGGTTATAATTTTAAGAGAATGGTCAGGGTAGACCTACTTCAGAGTCATATTCCAACCAAACTGAGGACTGAATGGAAGCCAAGCCTCAGAGACATCAGAATCAGGACCTGGAAATTCAGTGGGTACACAGGTAATCCTCAAAAACGTGAATGGGATTGGGCCATCTGCATATGTGATCAGATACAAAGATGACACCACCCTTACAGCAGAAAGCAAAGAAGAACTAAAGAGCCTCATGATGAAAGTGAAAGAGGAGAGTGAAAAGTTGGCTTAAAACTCAACATTCAAAAAACTAAGATCTTAGCATACGGTCCCATCACTTCATGGCAAATAGATGGGGAAACAATGGAAATAGTGACAGACTTTATTTTGGGGGCTCCAAAATCACTGCACATGGTGATTTCAGCCATGAAATTAAAAGACTCTTGCTCCTTGGAAGAACAGCTATGACCAACCTAGACAGCATATTAAAAAGCAGAGATATTACTTTGCTGACAAAAGTCTATCTAATCAAAGCTATGGTTTTTCCAGTAGTCATGTATGGGTATGAGAGTTGGTCTATAAAGAAAGTTGAGCACCAAAGAATTTATAGTTTTGAATTGTGGTATTGGAGAAGACTTTTGAGAGTCCCTTAGACTGCAAGGAGATCCAACCAGTCCACCTAAAGGAGACCAGTCCTGGGTGTTCATTGGAAGGATTGATGCTGAAGCTGAAACTCCAATACTTTGGCCACCTGATGAGAAGAACTGACTCATTGGAAAAGACCCTGATGCTGGGAAAAATTGAAGTCAGGAGGAGAAAGGAATGACAGAGGATGAGATGGTTGTATGGCATCACCAACTCGATGAACATGAGTTTGAGCAAGCTTCAGGAGTTGGTGATGAACAGGGAAGACTGGCATGCTGCAGTCAATGGGGTCGCAAAGAGTTGGACACAACTGAACTGAACTGGGTCAAATTACCAGAATCTAAACAATTATGTGCAATCAGACAGTCAAATTATACAAAGGTAGCCACAGGGCTACCTTCCTTCTATAACGGTATAGAAGGAATGGAGTATTTTCACGAAAGCAAAGGTGATTGAAGAATTTTACTATTCTTATAGTAGAGAGTATATTATGAGTAGTATGGCACAGAAACAACTTATTTCACGTTTAACATATTATTTTCTCTGACTATATCAGTGATAATAGCCCCAAAGATCAGCTCAAGAAACCAGCTACATCTGTGTTGTGCAAAACAGTAGCCCTTAGTCATCTATGGCTATTAAACACCTTAAATGAGTCTAGTCCAAAGCGAGATGTACCAAAGCACAAAATACACAATGGATTTTGAAGACCAAGTACAAAAAAGAATGTAAAATAGCTCATTGACATTTTTTATTATGACATGTGTGGAAATACTGCATGGAGTAAAATATATGATTGAAATTAATTCTTTTTTTTTTTACTTTCTTTAATGTGAATATTAGAAAATTTAAGTAATTTAGCTCACACATTTCTATTGGATAGCACTGGACTAGATTCAGTGTACATTTTGACACTGAAGGAACAGCATAAAACATATGTGCAAAGATTGGGAGGAGAACACATGCTTAGCAAACACTGTCAATTCTTTTCCAAGTTCTTCTTGGATCTCTGAATTTATCTCCACCTTCTTTGCACTTTTCTATAAGTGGCGTGTATGTGTGTGTGTGTGTGCATGCAAGCGCACTCAATCATGTCCAACTCTTTGAGATTCCATAGATTATAGCCTACCAGGCTCCTTTGTCGATGGGATTCTCCAGGCCAGAATACTGGAGTGAGTTGCCATTTCCTCCTCCGGGGGATCTTCCTGACCCAGAGACCGTGTCCATGTGTCCTGAGGTTCCTGCACTGGCAGGCAGATTCTTTACCCCCTGAGCTATCAGGGTAGCCATAAGTGGCATGTACTGCTAGATAGATGTCTTTTGCCTACTGTAACCACCTTACCCTGTATGCCTGGGAGCTTCTATCCCTTCAGAAGAGCTTATAACTAAAGGCTGATTGTCACAGGATTAAGAAAGCCTAGCTCCAGTGCTTTGAGTTTTGATAAACTGAGATGCAAACTGCAAACACTCCAGAGCCCTCATGGAATCAGGCTGAGATTAGACTTTGCCTGAAATCACCTGTGACTAACTTCTTCCCCTTCCCTCTCCTGTTACTCCCAATCTTTTATCAGTTTACCTGGGGAGCACTGCCTTCATAAATCACTTGCAAGTGAGTCCTCAACTCAGGCTCCGCAGCTGGGGAGTTTAACTAAGACACACGGTGACTTTTCTAAAGGGCAGTTGGACAGAATTTAGTAATCAGGGTATAATTCCCAATGAACCATATTGTTTCCTATGCTCCAGAGAGTATTTTGCTCAGAGGCATGAAGTCTACAGAAGTCTACAACTGCAGGGTCTTAATCGCTATCTCTGTTCTCCACACTGCTGTATTTAAAATGGATAACCAATAAGGACCCACTATATAGCACATAGAACTCTGCTCAATGTTATGTGGCAGCCTGGACTGGAGGGGAGTTTGGGGGAGAATGGATACACATGTATGTATATCTGAGTCTCTTTACTAATTACCTGAAACTATCACACTATTGTTAATCAGCTATACCTCAATACACAATAAAAAGTGCTTTCTTTTAAAGTATCTTGTTCTCAAATGTTAGACAAGTAGTAGTAAGTACACACAATTCTGAAGGATGATGTTTAATTGGGAACTGTCTTTTCTTTGCCTACTGAGAAAAGTAACTTTATTCTAAAGAAGCCTAAATTGATCTGAAAAATAATCCTCTGTCTTAGGAGAAAAGTGTATTTGGACTATTCTTCTTCCAATGCCATGTGTAGATGTGTGCAGGGCAGGCATGGCAGGCCGTGAGACATCTTTGACTAATTATATAAGTGCCCTAGAGCTTGCCAGCTCCATTTGTCAAATTAAATATGGATCCATTCACAAGTTCAACTCTGGCAAAAGCAAAAGAGAGTGGAAAAACAACAAGAGCAGCAGCAACAGTAACAAATAAAATCAAAATAATGTAATAAACCATGCTGAAGTAAGTACAGAAATTAGAAGGTATTGAGAAAGAGTGGAACTTTCGTGAAAATCCTGAGAGGCAAGAAACAGAGTAAATAATAAAATCCATTTATTTTCCCATGTTAAAAAATGACGTGATTTGAAATAAAAGATCTAAATTTTTACCTTCTCGTAAGGCTGTTCTGTAGTCTTAGTCTAAGAGGTGAGCCATGGATCCTTGTTCGGTGCAAATGCATATTTTCTATAAGAAATGTCTCTCTAGCCTATTAATACATCTCCTTTCTCCAATTTTCTCACTGACTAATCCCTCACTTTGTAATTATGGTTATATCAAGGCACTGTAGATATTATCTAAAAAATAGACTGAGAAGCAAATGATGCAAAATATCAGCAATATCAGGAAATGTTTAGAAAGTTACTTCCTTTAATACACAAAGATGACATATAGAATGGTAAGGGGAGGTTGAATTTTTTCTGGCTTACAGAAAATCCAAGGTGTTTTAATGGGAACCAAAGAAGTAGGCAAATATGTTTGCCTGGAAATGAAAAACCCCTTTTTTAACAACAGCAAATATTTGCCTTCAGTGGAGAGCAAATCAGTGTCACTTTTCTGGGAAGGAGTGCTGGTTATATGAAAAAGGCGACCCTGAGATGCCATCCTCTGCCATTCCTCATCTCTATAGTAACGCATCATGTGGGAGCAACACTTCTAACTGTGGGAGGTGTTTGTACACGAGTGAGACGCTATGGCTGCAGACAAGCAGAATGAAAGAGGTCAAGTAAACTGACAGTAGAGAAATACATACCAGTGGAGGAGTTGGGAGATTTTCCCAAGGGAAAAAAGAGTAAATTCTGTTCGTGAGGCCACAGCACATTGGTGAATTTATTCCACATAGTTAACAATGCCATTACACAGATACACTAATTTAAGATAAGGAAAAATGAATATGTTCAAAATAGCCAGGCTCCTCTGTCCATGAGATTCTCCAGGGAAGAATACTGGAGTGGGTTGCCATACCCTTCTCCAGGGAATGTTCTCAACCCAGGGATTGAACCCATAACTCTTGTGTCTCCGGCACTGGCAAGCAGGTTCTTTACCATTAGCACCACCTGGAAAGCCCATTACACAGATAAACTCATTTAACATAAGGAAAAATGAAGAAGCTCGAAGCAGCTTGCTGCATATCTGGAAGCTACCAGTGGAAATTTCTGCTGAATTTACTGGCAACACCATTGTTTTCTCTGTTCGTTCCTCAGGTGTTGACCTTGATGGCAAAAGTGTCTTTGATTATTCTTAAATGCCAAATATCAGTGATTTTGTTAGTGATGTACTATATATCCATGCACAGAATTTTAAATACGATGAAGGGAAAGGAAGAACAACTAACTTTATTACTAATTTTTGATAAGAAATATTTCTCTGAGACTCTTCGGTGGAAATAAAAACAGTATCTGGATATTAGGTTCTTAAAACTGGTTAACTATCTGGACACGATATTCATAGTTGAGCTTCCAGGGTGGCTCAGTGGTAAAGAATCCACCTACCAATGCAGGAGCCGCAGGAGATGCAGGTTCAATCCCTGAGTAGGGAAGATCCCCTGGAGGAGGAAATAGCAATCCATTCCAGTATTATTGCCTGGAGAATCCCATGGGTACAGGAGCCTGGGAGGCTATGGTACATAGGGTCCCTTAAGAATTGGACATGACTGAAGTAACTTAGCACAGCACATACAGATACAGCCATCACAAGCATACTTTGCTTTATAGAGTTTGGAAGAAAATGAAATAAGGAGTATATGAGTATATATTCCCAAAGGGTAGCCCTCCTCACTATTCCTGTTTTTACTGCAATTATTGCTATTTTTGTTGCTATTGTACAGCTCCTTTAAGGGAGGATCAAAGAACAATACAAAAAGTACTAGCGAGTCAGATCATGCAAGAAATCAGCCCTTCTCCTTGTGCTACTCAGACTGACTTTATTCTGGATTCTTCATTTCTGTCTATGTTTCAGTTAGCGGATGCTCTGGGAAAGTGATCTCCAGATACTTGAGTTGTTTCTGTACCCTGTAAAAGGACATTTGGTCCTAATGTTAGGGAAATGACTCATGGCCCTTTGACACAAGAAGAGAGACACTGTTTCATGCTGGATGAAGCCTTAGAAGGAGAGTTTTTCTTTCTTTCTTTTTTTTAATTCATGAGGAGAAAACAGACTGTGCATTGTGTAGCTTCTGGTTTTTCTTACAAGTGTGACAAAATGAGTACTCTAATCAAGATATGAAATCCCTTTCACTCATCTATGAATTATAGATAATTATAACTGAATTTAGTTTAGAGATGGAATGATCTCTCATTCTTCCACCAGAACATAATCCTATGAGGGCATGAATTTTTGTGTTTTGTTGACTGCTCTATCCCCAGTGCCAAAAATAGTGATTTACAACTAAAAAATATTCAGTAGATATTTGTTGAATGAGTGGGTGATCTAAAAATATGAAGTGGCTCGGCTTATTCCAAATATTTACATTTTTGATGTTATAATTATTATAATTAAAATATTATTTTACATATGAAACTAACCTTTAACAGGTCTACCTGAAAGTGAACACTTGAATACAATTAATTCAATTCAGTTATATAATAAGCACATTTCAGTGCAAAAGGACCAGGTAATTTGAAAGATAATATGGATACAAAAGTGAACAAGAAAGATAACCCCTACCTGCTTGACAGTTGGTGCTAGTTGTAAAGAACTCATCTGTCAAAGAAGGAGACCCAAGAGATGCAAGTTCAAACCCTGGGTTGGGAAGATCCCCTGGAGAAGGGAATGGCAACCCACTCCAGTATTCTTGCCTGGAAAATCCCATGGGCAGAGGAGCCTGGCGGGCTATAGTCCATAGGGTCACAAAGAGATCAACTTGACTGAAGTGACTTAGCAAGCATGCAAGGTAGTTATAATAGAGCTTATGAAATATTTTCACTTTTTCCAGTAGAGAGAAGCTCTCACAAAGAAAATCTGACAAGTTACTACATTGAACTTTTTGAGGTGAATTGAGAAGCAAATAACATTGAAATTGCCCAGTTTCCAAAGTTATCACTGAAAGAGAAGGCATCAGATAAGAATGCTTGCTTTTTAGTGTCTTCATTTCATAGATGAGGCAATATCTTGAAGATATTGATTTTGTTAAGATACATTTTTCTGGGACCCTTTGCCCACCTTTGCTCAGCCTAGTAAGTCCCCATTCATTATTCAAGGCACAGATCAAATGTTCCTGCAAGAAACCATTCCTAACTCCTTCAGGCTGAGTTGGTTGCTAAGCCTGCACTTAATTCTTGCTTCTATTACAGCAACTAGAACAGTCATCTGAAATTTGCCTGAACATAAGAATCATTAGGTGCACTTATTAAAAACCCAGATCCATGGGACCCATCTCGGTACAAATAGATCAGAGATTCTGACTCTTTGTATGTATTACTTGACAGTCCCTCTGTGTTTTGTTTTGTTTTGTTTTGTTTTAATTTTTATTTTATATGGGAATATAGGTGGCTCAGATGGTAAAATAATCTTCCTGCAATGTGGGAAACCTGGGTTTGATCCTTGGGTTGCGAAGATCCCCTGGAGAATGGGATGGCTACTCACTCCAGTATTCTTGCCTGGAGATTCCCATTAAGAGAGGAGCCTGGCGGGCTGCAGTCCTCGGGGTCACAAAGAGTTGGACACAACTGAGCGTGCACGTGTGCACTCGTGCACACACACACACACACACACACACACAAATCACATAAATAGGTGGGGGCTGAGCTAGTAGACTCAAGTGGTTTGACTCATATCACAGTGCTCACCTGTACACGGCAATAGAGGGAAGCTCCTTTAAGCTGACTCCTAATATGTGATACAAGGGAAATGGGAAGGTGGAAATGATATTCAGGGCAGGTCTCCTTGTTCAGCTATTCCCCCACTAAGTCTGGCAATGCCAGTGATAAAATAACTTCTCTGCACAAAATGTTCAGGACTGAGACACACTGAAATATCAGGGTGCTTTTCTGTGCCTCTTCCTGATTCTGCCTTTGTAATGGACTTTAGAATCACATATCCATTAATCTGAACACTTCTTAAGAGGTAATCATAATAACTCGCCTAGATCTAATGTTGTAGAGAAACATTTTATGGCCCTAGGATACATTTTCATCCAAGTTATTAAAGTCCAATTACATCATGTTTTCTTCCAAGGAATGCCAAGTACTTGAGGGACAATACTGCAGTCACTCTTGTTCGCATATTGGAAATAATTTACACAGAGATAGCCTTGATATTGCAGATAAAGCCCTCTGCTCTTCCTCCCCAAAGAGATGGAAAAATGCACTTGCTTGACTAAGATCATACAATAGAATTAGACAGGGAATATTGGAAGGAGAATGCAAATTCTCTCTTTTTCATTAGTTATTACATGTAGCCTTCCTTTATGAAAATATCAGATCTGTACATTGTGCTTTCGCTGAACGAGAATCTACCACATTGAGTGGTCTAGTAAATTTCCAGTAAA
Source organism: Neotragus pygmaeus (assembly GCA_006410875.1). Lineage (NCBI taxonomy): Eukaryota > Metazoa > Chordata > Mammalia > Artiodactyla > Bovidae > Neotragus > Neotragus pygmaeus. Next base: position 581,346 of record SJYV01013351.1, on the reverse strand, counting down.
AGGAATAAAACTTAAGCTTTTCTAAATATAATTTCTGTACTATGACTATATTATGACTCATCACACAAGTGCCAGCCTTAAACCAAGCAGCCCACTGGAAATAATAAATGAGAGAAATATTGATAAGACTATTTGCTATTTACTACTGTGTCTCACGTTTGGAGTAGATTAAAGGCATTTTTAAAGACTGACAATAACCTCTGTAAGGTACACTTTATTTTTCTATCTAGGGCTGTGAGGCTTAGATGCTATTTTTATATGGAAGTTCATACAGCTAGTAAGGGGTGGTTACCAGAATTTAAATCATGTCTCTATGTCTAAAAATCAAGACCTTGTGCTACTCTATGCTGTTCTAGTATACATGACCTGGGAATTAAGGAGAACTCTATTTTGCTGAATTTGAACAAGTAGCTTCATATCTCATTGATTTTTTAACTAAATATAATATCTTCCCCTCCAAATTCTACAGGAAACTTCATGCAACTCCTCTAGAATAGAAATACTCCTAGGATGAGGGGCAAGCCCTTGTTATCCACTAGAACCAGATAAAGTATACAATTATCATCACAAGACAATGGGACTTTGCTTACCTAGTTCTTCAATCAAAATAAACCCTCAGAAAACTTGTGGAAAATTCCTCCAACACAAAAGAAAAATCAGCTTAAAGTGAAAGTGTTAGTCTTAGCCATGTCCAACTCTTTGCGACCCCTGGACTGTAGCCCACCTAGCTCCTCTGTCCATGGAATTCTCCAAGAAAGAATACTGGAGTGGGTACCCATTCCCTTCTCCAGGGGATTTTCCTGACCCAGGGATAAAACCCAAGTCTCGGGCATTGCCTGCAGATTCTTTATCATTTGAACCATCAAGGAAGCATTTCTTTACTATAACTGGATTGCAGCACTTTCAATGTTGTTGAAAGGTTCAAGCCACCTCTCAGTTCAGTTCAGTTCTGTCCAGCCACTCAGTCGTGTCTGACTCTTTGCAACCCCAATGAATCACAGCATGCCAGGCCTCCCTGTCCATCACCAACTCCTGGAGTTCACTCAGATTCACATCCAATGAATCAGTGATGCCATCCAGCCATCTCATCCTCTGTTGGCCCCTTCTCCTGCCCCCAATCCCTTCCAGCATCAGAGTCTTTTCCAATGAGTCAACTCTTCGCATGAGGTGGCCAAAGTACTGGAGTTTCAGCTTTAGCATCATTTCTTCCAAAGAAATCCTAGGGCTGATCTCCTTCAGAATGGGCTGGTTGGATCTCCTTGCAGTCCAAGGGACTCTCAAGAGTCTTCTCCAACACCACAGTTCAAAAGCATCAATTCTTCGGCACTCAGCCTTCTTCACAGTCCAACTCTCACATCCATACATGAACACAGGAAAAACCATAGTCTTCCTTTAAATACTAGCAATTTCTGCTATAGTTGTTTGCAGTTAAAGCAGGATCCTAGCAGGCACATCTCTATTGGCTCAGATGGTAAGGAATCCATCTGATTCCTTAGGATGGATCTAACAATCCTAAGGATGCAGGAGACCAGGGTTCTAACACTGAATCAGGAAGATCCCCTGGAGGAGGAAATGGCAACCCATTCCAGTGTTCTTGCCTGGGAAATCCCATGGACAGAGGAGTCTGGTGGGCTACTGTCCATGGAGTCGCAAAGAGCTGGACACCACTGAGTGACTTTCACTCTCTCACTTCAGTAGGGACAGAATAGTATCGTATAGCAAATTAGAATACACTGGACACCAATGGAAAATTCATGGAGAAAGCATGAAGAGACCATGGGGTTGGCTCAGTTTGACTCAGACTCTCCAACATGCCAAACCTTTCAGATAATAGAGCATGCAATGTTGTTCAGTCATTAAGTTGCTTCCAACTCTTAGTGATTCCAGGAAAGACTCATATCCAACTCTTTTCAAGCTCCAAGAGTTGGTGATGGACAGGGAAGCCTGGCATGCTGCAGTCCATGGGGTCTCAAAGAGTTGGACATGACTGNCTTCCAACTCTTAGTGATTCCAGGAAAGACTCATATCCAACTCTTTTCAAGCTCCAAGAGTTGGTGATGGACAGGGAAGCCTGGCATGCTGCAGTCCATGGGGTCTCAAAGAGTTGGACATGACTGAGCGACTGAACTGTACTGGAACTCTTTGCGACCTCATGAACAGCAGCACGCTAAGCTTCCCTGTCCTTCACTATGTCCCAAATTGCTCAAATTCATGTCCATTGAGTCAGTGATGCCATCCAACCATCTGATCCTCTGTCACCCCTTTCTCCTCCTGCCTTCAAACTTTCCCAGCATCAGAGTCTTTTCCAGTGAGTCAACTCTTTGCATCAGGTAGCCAAAGTACTGGAGCTTCAAATTCAACGTCAGTCCCTCCAATGCATATTCAGGGTTGATTTCCTTTAGAATTGACAAGTTTGATCTCCTTGGGGCATGGATATTTCAATTTGAAAGGATTTTTAAAAAATGATTATTTAATAAAATGAAGATGAAGTCAGCATTTAATTTCCAAGTGTGCCCTGGGACAGAGATCAGGACTGAAGCCATTGCAATTACTTGGGAATTCATTGTCAGAAACATTAAATTGATTCAGGCTACAGAGAAGTACCCATCAGTAATATGAAGAAGGTCTAAGTGGCCTGGTCAGAAAATAAACAGTGTAGCAACACTATACAGGACCAAGGTTGAAGATTAGAAATTTCAAAATCAAAGGCAAAATATTCAGCCAATTACCTTCCAGCTCAGCATCTTATAGCATCAAAGTGCAGGGCCGGAAAGAGATTTGAGAGGTCCTCAAGGGTAATCAACTCCCTCTAGGTAAGAATATTTTTCAGCCCACACTGAACTGATGAATTTTGACGTGTTTTTAATTTCAGGTTTCACTTTTTATTTAGATTATAGCTTTCCATCTGATCTTGTCCTGCACCCAATGCCAAAAAAAATTTTTTTTTTCACTGACCACACTGGACATGTTTGGGTTGGGATTTTAACGTGGCTCCTCCCATTTCAACACTAATATTGTAAAAGAGGAAATGGCAGGATACAGCCCCAGCTCACATTCAGCGTTGCCCCCGCCCTTGCTTCTTAACCCCTCATCCTTCCCTTGTGCATCATTTGTACATAAATCCTTCTTACTTGCAGACTGTCAAACAAATTTCCTTCAAGCTAAGCCACTATGTCTTATTCAACCTCTACCCCACTAAGCATATATTCAGTATTGAAGTTACACACATTTTACTAAACAATTTTTACACACACAATCACTTTTTCTCCCACCTCCCATGGGAAGAAAGTACTCCAGAAAAACAATTGATATGGAAATGAGAAAATTCAGGAAATTGGTTTTATGTTACCCCATTCTTGTTGGATTTTTTTTAACCTTGCTTGGGTTGAATACTGAGGCAGTCATACAAGTATCTATACATATATATGTGTACAACACACACACAATGTAAGAAACTAATTTAAACGGTCACCTTGATTTAAAACAGCATTTCTGAGCCTGTTCTCTTTCTCAGCATTTATATTTCTAAATAGAGTTATCTCTATAAAAATTAGAGATAGTAGCCTCTATTGGGTCTTTTATAAACCTGAACAGAAGAAAATTAAATTGGCCATTGTTTTTTTTTTTTTTTTCCAAGTTTCATGGTGAGATAGTTCTATGGAAAATAAATGGAATATGTACCAGCTTGTTCTCATCTCGAAAACTTTGATGACTCTTTCATAGATTTTCTGCAAAGTAATTAAAGTCCAATTAATTGGGAAAATGTACACAATGGGTATTCCAAATATATCTCCAACAAAAGCAACTTTTATTACCTTAAACGAAGTGGCTAAGCCAATGTTGCAAGTTTAAATTCTGAGCTGCTAAGCAAATATCTCAGATATTTGCTCTCTTGCACAGTGCTGGCTCCAGAATAAATGCCTCTGCAGTAGGCAGGTCTCTCACCTCCTCTGGGAGTCGATTACAGTTCAAGCAGCATACTGATACCTCTTTCATAGCCAATGGCTATACACACAAAATTATGCCATAAACACAATCACTATGAATGGTCAGGAAAATCTGGCCACTGATAGGAATCTAAAGGGACTATTTCTTTGATGCAAAGAATGACCAAGTCATTTGTCTGTTCTCTGAATCTCAACTTTCACTTTCTAAACATACATAAAGTCAGCTACATAATGTCCTCTTTTGCTTCCATTTAGACTCTACTTGTAAATAATACTAGCTACAGTCCCGATTCAGTATGCTCATTGGAATAACACGGTAAAGGGTTTTTTAGTGCATATTTTCTCTTTTTTATTGAAATATAATTCATATACTATGATACTGACCCTTTAAAGTGTAAAATTCAGTGGTTTTCCTGATATTCACAAAATTGTACAACTCTCACCATTATCTAATTACAGAAATTTTCACCAACACAGAAAGAAACCTTTTCCCATTAGCACTCTTTCCTCATCTACCACCTACCACTCCCCTAGAGGCAGCCACTGGTGGTAAAGAACCTGCCTCCAATGCAGGAGACATGAGAGATAGAGTTTCCATCCCTGGGTGGAGAAGATCCCAAAGATCCCCTGGAGAAGGGGATGACAATCCACTCCAGTATTCTTGCCTGGAGAATCCCATGGACAGAGGAGCCTGAGGGCTACATTCCAGAGGGTTGCTATCATTCGGACATGACTGAGTGACTTGGCTGGCATGCAGGCAATTATCAATATTTCTATCTCTATGTATTTGCCTTCTTTGGACATTTCACATCAGCAGACTCATTATATGTAGATTTGTTTTCTGGTTTTACTTAGCATAATAGTTTCAGGATTCATTCATCTTGTAGCTTGAAACACTACTTCGTTCCTTTTCACAGCTGAATAATACTTTATTGCTTAGGTATATCACTTTTTTTTTTTTAAACTGGATTACAGTTGCTTTACACTGCTGTACCAGTTTCTGCTCTTCATCAAAGTGAATCAGCCGTTTGTATACATGTATCACCTCTGTTTGGGCTTTTCTTCCCATTTAGGTCACCGCAGAGCACCCAGTAGAGTTCCTTGGGCTATACAGCAGGTTTTCATTAGTTATCTATTTTATACATAGGAGAAGGAAATGGCAACTCACTCCAGTACCATTGCCTGGGAAATCCCATGGACAGAGAAGCCTGGTAAGCTACAGTCCATGGGGTCGTAAAGAGTCTGACACGACTAACTTCACTTCACTTAATGTCCATATGAGATTGTTCAATCTCCCAATTCACTCCACCCCTTCTCCTCTCATCTTGGTGTCCATATGTTTGTTCTCTATGTCTTCTTTGCAAATAAGATCATCTGTACCATTTTTCTAGATTCCAAATATATGAATGAATATGATATTTGTTTTTCTCTTTCTGAGTTACTTCACTTTGTATGACAGTCTCCAGGTCTGTTCATTCATTTTCAGTTCAACATAAGCCATGTGGGGGTGAACCTCTGTGTTGTTCAATTGCTCAGGGATTCAGGTCCTACTATGTGATGGCTTTTCTTCAGTATACAGTTCAGGGCTGCCCTGGCATAATCCAGCTAGCAGGCAGGAGGGAAGGAAGGGGTAAAGTGCATTTATTTATGTATAATTTCTGTTACTTAACTATAAACAAGTTACTTTCTCTCTCTATCCATCAGCAAGAACTTTCCACATGTCTCTCATGTGCAAAGGGGTCAGAGAACCCTCTTACAGGAAGAGAAAAAGGGTTTGGTAGGCATCTAGCCAGCCTTTAAACTTTTTTCTAGGCTTTGCCTCTGTTTGACCTTTTCTTCCTCCCTTCCTGGCTCTCCTTCTTTTGCCAAACTCATCTATCCTGGGGATGTGATATTCTAAATTTTCTTCTTTATGACTTTCATTCTTTCCCCCTAGGAAGGTAACACATTCAGTTTCAGATTCAACAAACATCATTCAGCATCTACTACATGGCAGGCGTGATGCAAGGAATTGCCATCTGTGTTAGGCCATTTGGTATAGAAAGAAACATTATCATTTGTTTTAAGATGAGAAATCTAAGACCCGGGAATTGACTAAGCATACATAAGAAGTAATTTGTTGTGTCAGCATTTCTATTTTCTCCTGGGATGCATTTACTTATATATCTAACTTAGCTGATTCTCTTACCAGTAAACATTTTACATACTTTTTTTTGTATCCAGTAATTTCTTAATTCCTTTGTCATTTGTGCTCACCTTTCCAACTTATCTGGTTATTTCTAAACAAATTACCTCACTCTTTTTGTGTCCCGATTCATGCCTATAATGAACAACACTTGTGATGACAATAATTTTATATCAAGAAAAAGCATGATGTTTTGTAAAGAAATCAGAAACAGCAATATGGAGCTAGTAGTATCAATTTTTAAAGCTCTTACAAAAGCTCAGAGTCCTCAAATATTTTTTCATTAAAACTGATTTTCTTAAGGAAATACTTCAGCTAAGTAATTTATTTTTCTACTTTATTGGGTTTCATTTGGCTGTTGTTGTTGAATGTGTTATTTCCAGAGTCTGGCATCCTGTGCTTTCATTACAAATGTGTAGTGTTTCAGCTGCATTATGGTTGTAGATATTTCTATCTAGGCTTAGAACCTGGTAGCAATGTAAAACATGACTTTCCTGGAAAAATTTGGTACATGTTTCAGATGACTACAAAAATCATTTTTCACATTAAATGTTTTTGTTTCTCTATTTTTAAATGGGCATCATCTTCATGGCTCTTTTTTGAAATATTCTTTCTGTAATTTCATTTGTCAACTGATTCTTATCCAATTTAAGAAAATTTAAACTAATTTTCTACCTTCCCTAGGGTTGTATGTATCTAGATCATGACTCGGTTCTCCCTTACCTTGTGTCATATTTTCTGGTACTTTGGGGCCACCCACATACACTCTAGCTAAAGCTCCGTCCCCTGTCTCATTCCTGACCCATGAAACCAAGAGTCATATCTAGTCCTTTCTTTTTTTTTCCTTCCCATTCTCATTCTTCTCAAGATCTAGTCTGGGTTTTGGAACCTTGGCTCTGTGTGATCTTTGGTAGGTTGGAATAAATCATCTGAACTTTTTCTTGACCCCTAACCTTGCAGTTTAAAGTCATTGCTGTGTGTGTGTGCTCAGTTGCTTCAGTCGTGTCTGACTCTTTGCAACCCTATGGATTGCAGCCTGCCAAGCTCCTCTGTCCATGGGATTCTCCAGGAAAGAATACTGAAGTGGGTTGCTATGCCCTTTTCCAGATTTTCTCCACCCAGAGATTGAACCCAGGTCTGCTGCATTGCAGGCAGATTCTTTACCACTGAGCCACCAGGGAAACCCCAAAATCATCTCTATGTACCAGCTAATGACATACCTTGCAAAAAGTTTGCTAAGACCAAATGAGGTTCTTTGCTTCAGGTCCCTCTCTTCCAATGTCTAGTACAGAGTTGGTACTCTTAAGTTCATAGATATGATCTTCCTATGTAAATTGTCTGTTGCTACATGATGAACTATAGTGAACAGTGACTTAATACAGATTTATTAATTTATAGTTTTTGTGAATCAGAGTCTGGGTGTGGCTTAATTGCACTGGTCCTTTATCAGGGTCTCTAGAAGGCCATACTTAAAGTGCCAGTCGGGGCTGGAATCTCATTGGAAGGTAGAACTGAGCTTAGATGCTCAGTTGTGTCTGACTCTTTGGAACTCCATGGACTGTAGCCCACGAGGCTCCTCTGTCCATGGGGATTCTACAGGCAAGAATACTAGTATGGGTTGCCATGCCTTTCTCCAGGGGATCTTCCTAACTCAGGGATCAAACCCAGGTCTTCCTCATTGTGGGCAGATTTTTTATCATCCGAGCCGCCAGAGAAGCCCAAAGGTACAACTGAGGAGGATCTATTTCCAAGTTGATGTCATTACTGGCAGAATTCAGTTCTCTAAAGCCTGTTGGCCTGATTGCCTCAGTTCCTAGCTGACTTTTAGAGGCTGCCCTTGATTCCTTCCCTCCTCAAGAAGACAACTTTGTCAAAGCCAGCATAGATCAAAAAGAATCTGCTAGAAATATGGAGGTTGGGAGAGAGGCATTTGATCTCTCGGTTGGGATGATCCCCTGGAGAAGGAAATGGCAAACCACTTCAGTATTCTTGCCTAAAAAATCCCATGGACAGAGGAGCTTGGTGGGCTACCGTTCATAGGGGTGCACCGAGTCAGAGATGACTGAGCATTCACACACTCTCTCTAATCTCTCATAACCAATCACTAAGGCAGCATCTCATCATCTTTGCTATATTATATTACTTAAAAGCAAGTCACTAGACTAGCCCATCCTCAAAGGCAAGAGATTATACTTAGTATGGATATCAGGAAGTAGAGATCATTGAGGATCATTAAAGATGCTGCTTTACATACTTCCCAATCATATTTCCCCCTAAATCACAATAAGAGAGCTCTATATTGATATTATACTATGCCTTAACCAATATACTGAGAATTTAGTACATAAAGAGATATGAAGCACATTTCCTTGTCACTAAAGAACTCATAGTCCAGGGGTAGGTTTTTTGTTTGTTTGTTTGTTTTCATTAAAACCCTTTTACAAAAGGAACAGAGATATTAAGTGTGTGGGATTTATAAACATGGTGGCTCTCTCTGTATAATTTAATAATCAAGTTTCGAGAACCCATGAGAAAAAAAAAATCCATCAAGTCCATCAATCATAAAATCATAGACCCCAGGCTTGAAGGAGACAGTCGATTAACTGATCAATCAATATCTACTGTGTGCTTTCTGTTTTCAAAGCTTTTCCTAGTTGTCAAAGTCCAGATTCTGAAGGGGGTCGAAAAAGTTATAGCAATTGAAAAGAAGCTTGAGAAATTGAAGCTGAGAATTAATTTAGCTTTCAATTATTTTGATATATAAACAAATGTTGAAGCAGGCTCCTTAGGGATCAGGGAAATAGAAGGAGAGGATACTTCAGGGAGAGAGAGAGAAAATAAATAAATAAATACAAGAATGAAAGGAAGAGAAGGCACTGCTGGGAGGTCTCTAGGACACAATGAATCTAATTAGGGAAGTTGGCCATGCATTTGGTTATCTCTGAGATACAATGTATGGAAATCAGAGATAGGTATGCACAGAAAGACTCTAGAGTGCCAAGAGACCAGGAAATATGATTAGATCACATAGAAATCACTTACTTTCAGAAGAAAGTGGATAAAGGACTAGTTCGTTCAGAGATGTGTAATTGAACAAGTAAGAATAAGGACAGCAAGTAAAAAGAAATGGCTATGGAATTCTTTTATCCTTCTCTTTATTTGTGTTTTCAATTGCAGCCTTATACAGGTGATAAGATTGGGATTTTAGAAAAGCATATGTAACAATGAATATTTTATATACCTGACTCTTTTTTTTTAATTAAAGGATTATTGCTTTACAGAATTTTGATGTTTTCTGTCAAACCTCAACATGAATCAGCCATAGGTGTACATGTATCCCCTCCCTTTTGGACCTCCCTCCCATCTCCCTGCCCATCCCACCCCCTAGGTTGATACAGAGCCCCTGTTTGAGTTTCCTGAGCCATACAGCAAATTCCCATTGGCTATCTATTTTACACATGGCAATGTAAGTTTTCATGTTACTCTTTCCATACATCTCACCCTCTCCTCCCCTCTCCCCATGTCCATAAGTCTATTCTCTATGTCTGTTTCTTCATTGCTGCCCTGTAAATAAATTCTTCAGTACCACTTTTCTAGATTCTGTGTACATGCATTAGAATACATATATCTTTTTCTTTCTGACTCACTTTACTCTGTATAATAGGTTCTAGATTCATCCATCTCATCAGAACTGACTCAAAAATGCATTCCTTTTTTATAACTGAGTAGTATTCCATTGTGTATATGTACCACATCTCTATCCATTAATCTGTCGATGGACAACTAGGTTGCTTCCATGTTCTAGCTATCATAAATAGTGCTGCAATGAACAATGGGATACATGTGTCTTTTTCAATTTTGGTTTGGGGTATATGCCTAGGAGTGGGATTGCTGGGTCATATGATGGTCTTATTCCTAGTTTTTTAAGGAATCTCCATACCATCTTCCATAGTGTCTGTGTCAATTTACATTCCCACCAACAGTGCAAGAGTGTTTCCTTTTCTCCATACCCTCTCCAGCATTTACTGTTCGTAGACTTTTTGCTGATGGCCATTCTGACTGGTGTGAGGTGATATCTCATTGTGGTTTTGATTTGCATTTCTCTAATAATGAGTGATCTTGAGCATCTTTTCATGTGTTTGTTAGCCATCTGTATGTCTTCTTTGGAGAAATGTCTAAGTCTTTTTCCCACTTTTTGATTGGCTTTTTAGTTTCTCTGGCATTGAGTTGTACGAGCTACTTGTGTATTTTGGAAATTAATCCTTTCAGTTGTTTCATTTGCTATTATTTTCTCCCATAATGAGGGCTGTCTCTTCACCTTGCTTATAGTTTCCTTTGCTGTGCAAAAGCTTTTAAGTTTAATTAGGTCCCACTTGCTTACTTCTGCTTTTATTTCTGCTACTCTAGGAGGTGGGTCATAGAGGATCTTGCTTTGATTTATGTCATCGAGCAATCTGCCTGTGTTTTCCTCTAAGAGTTTTATAGTTTCTGGCCTTACATTTAGGTCTTTAATTCATTTTGAGTTTATCTCTGTATGTGGTGTTAGGAAGTGTTCTAATTTCATTCTTTTACAGGGAGCTGTCCAGTTTTCCCAGCACCATTTATTGAAGAGGCTGTCTTTGCCCCGTTGTATATTCTTGCCTCTTTTGTCAAAAATAAGGTACCAATAGTTGCCTGGGTTTATTTCTGGGCTTTCTATCTTATTCCATTGGTCTATATTTCTGTTTTTGTGCCAGTGCCATACTATTTTGATGACTGTAGCTTTGTAGTATAATCTGAAGTCAGGAAGGTTGATTCCTCCAGCTCCACTTTTCTTTCTCAGAATTTGGCTATTTGGGGTCTTTTGTGTTTCCATATGAATTGTGAAATTTTTTGCTCTGGTTCTGTGAAAAATGTCATTGGTAATTTGATTGGGATCACATTGAATTTATAGATTGCATTTGGTAGTATAGTCATTTTCACAATACTGATTCTTTCTACCCAGGAACATGGAATATCTCTTCTTCTGTTTATGTCATCTTTGATTTCTTTCATTAGTGTCTTATAATTTTCTGTGTACAGTTCTTTTGTCTCATTAGGTAAGTTTATTCCTAGATGTTTAATTCTTTTTTTAACAATGGTGAACAGGATTGATTCCTTAATTTCTCTTTCTGATTTTTAATTGTTAATATACAGAAATGCAAGCTATTTCTGTGTATTGATTTTGTATCCTGCAATTTTGCTAAATTCACTGATAAGCATTAGTAATGTTCTGATACTATCTTTATGGTTTTCTATGTACAGTATCATGTCATCTGCAAACAGTGAGAGCTTTACTTCTTGTTTTCCAATCTAGATTCCTTTTATTTCTTTTTCTTCTCTGCTTGCTGTAGCTAGGACTTCCAGAAATATGTTGAATAACAGTCATGAAAGTGGACAGCCTTGTCTTGTTCCTGATCTTAAGGGGAATGTTTTCAGTTTTTTGGAATTTAGAATAATGTTTGCTGTCAGCTGATTATATATGGCCTTTACTATGTTGAGGTAGGCTCCTTCTACGTCCATTTTTTTTTTTTTTGAAAAGTTTTCATCATAAATGGGTGCTGAATTTTGTCAAAGGTTTTTTTCTATTGAGATGATCATATGGTTTCTATCTTTCAATTTGTTAATATAGTGTATCACATTGATTGACTTGCATATATTGAAGAATCCTTGCATTCCTGGNAGTTTTCATCATAAATGGGTGCTGAATTTTGTCAAAGGTTTTTTTCTATTGAGATGATCATATGGTTTCTATCTTTCAATTTGTTAATATAGTGTATCACATTGATTGACTTGCATATATTGAAGAATCCTTGCATTCCTGGAATAAACCCAAGTTGATCATGGTATATGAGCTTTTTGATGTGGTGCTGAATTCTGTTTGCTAAAATTTTGTTAAGCGTTTTTGCATCTATGTTCATCAGTGATATTGGCCTGTAGTTTTCTTTTTGTATGTGTTGTCTTTGTCTGATTTTGGTGTCAGGGTGATGGTGGCCTCATAGAATGAGTTTAGAAGTGTTCCTTCCTCTGCAATTTTTTGAAAGAGTTTTGGAAGGATAGGCATTAGCTCTTCTCTAAATGTTTGATAGAATTCTCCTGTGAAGCCATCTGGTCCTGGGCTTTTGTCTTTTGGGAGATTTCTGATCATAGCTTCAATTTCAGTGATTGTAATTGGGTTGTTCATAATTTCTATTTCTTCCTGGTTCAGTCTGGAAGATTGAATTTTTCTAAGAATCTGTTCATTTCTTCCATGTTATCTATTTTACTGCCATACAGTTGTTCATAATAGTCTCTTATAATCCTTTGTGTTTCTGCCTTGTCTGTTGTAAACTCTTTTCATTTCTAATTTTGTTGATTTGATTCTTTTCTCTTTTTTTCTTGATGAGTCTGGCTAAGGGTTTGTCCATTTTGTTTATCTTCTCAAAGACCAGCTTTTAGTTCTATTAATCTTTACTATTGTTTCTTTCATTTATTTTTCATTTATTTCTGCTCAGATCTTTATGATTTCTTTCCTTCTACTAAATTTGGGGGTTTTGCTTTTCTTTTTCCAGTTGTTTTAGATGTAAAGTTGGGTTATCTATTTGATGTTTTTCTTGTTTCTTGAGGTAGGATTGTATTGCTATAAACTTCCCTCTTGAAACTGGTTTTGCTGCATTCCATAGGTTTTGAGTTGTTGTGTTCTCATTGTCATTTGTTTCTAGAAATTTCTTGAATTCCCTTTTTATTTCTTGAGTAACATGTTGGTTATTTAGAAACGTGATGTTTAACCTCCATGTGTTTGTGTTTCTTGCAGTTTTTTTCTTCTAATTGGTATCTAGTCTCATAGCGTTATGGTTGGAGAAGACACTTTATATGATTTTAATTTTCTTAAATTTACTGAGGTTTGATTTGTGACCCAAGATGTGGTCTATCCTGGAGAATTTTCCATGTGCACTTGAGAAGGTGTATTCTTCTGCGTTTGGATGGAATGTCCTGAAGATATCCACGAGATCCATCTCATCTAACATATCATTTAAGACTGTGTTTCCTTTTAATTTACTGTTTTGGTGATCTGTCCATTGGTGTGAGTAGGGTGTTAAAGTCTACTAGTATTGTGTTACTGTCAATTTCTCCTTTTATGTCTGTTAGTGTTTGTCTTATGTATTGAGGTGCTCCTATGTTGGGTGCATAGACATTTATAATTGTTATGCCTTCCTCTTGGATTGATCCATTGATCATTATGTAGTGGTAGTGTCCTTCCTTATCTCTTATAATCTTCTTTATTTTAAGGTCTATTTTGTCTGAGGATTGCTACTGCAGCTTTCTTTTGCTTTCCATTTGCATGGAATGTGTTTTTCCATCCTCTCACTTTCAGTCTACATGTGTCTCGAGGTCTAAAGTGGGTTTCTTGTAGACAGCATATATACGGGTCTTGTTTTGTATGCATTCAGCCAGTCTGTCTTTTACTTTACATTTAAAGTAATTATTGATATCTATGTTTCTATTGCCACTTTCTTAATTATTTTGGGTTGATTTTGTAGATCTTTTTCCTTCTCTTGTATTTCTTGACTATATAAATCCCTTGAACATTTGTTGTAAAACTTGTTTGGTAGTACTAAATTTTCTTAACTTTTGCTTGTCTGAAAACCTTTTTACTTATTTACTTGAATGAGACCTTTGCCAGGTACAATAATTTTTGTTGTAGATTTTTCCATTTCAGTATTTTAGATATATCCTGCCATTCCCTTCTGGCCTGCAGAGTTTCTGCTGAAAGATCAGCTGTTAAGGATATGGGGTTTCCCTTGTATGTTACTTGTTGCTTCTCCCTTGCTGTTTTTAATATTCTTTCTTTGTATTTAGTCTTTGCTAGTTTGATTAGTATGTGTCTTGGCATGTTTCTCCTGAGTTTATCCTGTATGGGACTCTTTGTGCCTCTTGGACTTGATTGACTATTTTCTTTTCCATGTTGGGGAAATTTTCAACTATAATCTCTTCAAAATTTTTCCAATAACCTTTCTTTTTCTCTTCTTCTGGGATGCCTATAATTTGAATGTTGGTGTGTTTGCTATTGTCCCAGAGGTCTCTGAGATTATCCTCAGTTCTTTTCATTTCTTTTACTTAATTCTGCTCCTCAGAAGTTATTTCCACCGTTTATCTTCCGGCTCACTGATTCATTCTTCTGCTTCAGATATTCTGCTGTAGATTCCTTCTAGAGTATTTTTAATTCAATAATTGTGTTATTTTATCCCTGCATGTGTATTCTTTAATTCTTCTAGGTCTTTGTTAATTGATTCTTGCATTTTCTCNACTCCAGTCCTTTGGCCACCTCATGAGAAGAGTTGACTCATTGGAAAAGAGTCTGATGCTGGGAGGGATTGGGGGCAGGAGAGAAGGGGACAACTGAGAATGAGATGACTGGTTGGCATCACGGACTCAATGGACATGAGTCTGAGTGAACTCTGAGAGATGGTGATGGTCAGGGAGGCCTGGCGTGCTATGATTCATGGGGTCGCAAAGAGTCAGACACGACTGAGCAACTGAACTGAACTGAACTGAAGGCATGAAATTAAGGCATGAGCTTCCCTCGTAGCTCAGTCAGTATAGAATCTGCCTGCAATACCAGAGACCTGGATTTGATTCCTGGGTCAGGAAGATACCCTGTAGAAGGAAATGGCAACCCACTCCAGTATTCTTGCCTAGAGAATCCCATGGACAGAGGAGCCTGACAGGCTACAGTCCATGGGGTCACAAGAGTCGGACATGAATTAGCAACTAACCCACCCCCCTGCAAGACATGTAAAAGAGCAATTCCAAATTTTTTTTTTTAAAAAAATCAGAAGATCAAACTCTCAGCACTTAATTCCAATCTAGCTAATAGATTTTTTATATTAATAGATTATCTTTTCATTTTAAAGCTTAAATTAAGCTTTGACCATCTTTGCAGTGGTCTAAGGATTGAGAATAGGTCTTCTTTTTTTATAGCCTCTTGGTAAGCCAGTAAAAACCACCTTTCTTCCATAGCAGAAGCAGTTTTGTTCTAGGCCAGTTAATTTAAAGGTAATAAAACTATCTGAAAGGATATTATGGTTGTGATCATGACACATTCTTAAATGAACCAGATCACATTTGATATATGTGAAAAATTAAAGCGTGGGACTAAAAGTGCTGTAAGAGAAATTTTCTCATTTTTTCTGGTGAGATCTGACATCAGCATATAGATGGCTTCATCAATTATTGAGAAAAAGACTAAGAAAGAGAAAAAATGACTGATTGGGATGCTTCATTTTGAAGTCTGAGTTTGAAGCTCTTGGGTTGAATGTACCATGTTAGCCTTAATCTTTAAGAATTAGCAGCTGCTCTCTCACCAACGCATCTATTTAAATTTCTAGTTAAAAAAAAACCTAACCCACTTTAAAAAATTTAATGCTTTCTGTCAAACATCAGAGTATGTATGCCAAACTTTAAAGTAATTGCATGTATCAATAAACTGAAGAAACAGATATCTGTATAAATAAATGTCACTTAAGATGAAGCAAAGGAAATTATTTTGAAAGATTTTTTTCCACAGCTATTTTTATTATTTTCTGTACTCTGTATTCTAAAGTACAGCAGTGAATTTCAGAGTTCTTATATTTACCTTGTAGTGTCCTTGTTTTGTTTATTCCTAGAAAAGTATTGTGGACTCCTGGTTGATAAGTTAAAACTGTATTTTAAAAACTGAGACAGAAATGGTAATGAATGACTGTTAATTTGCAAGTCATTAATTAGCCCCTTTGCTTTTGTGATGCTATCATTAGTGATAAATAATAAAGGAACAACAGCTCTTAAAATCAGCACACATAGGTAAACAGTAATGAGCAAAGGTGTGAATCATTTTAAAGGGTCTATTTTCCTAATTAAGGTTAATAGTAATTATTTCCATTATATTTTAAAGACTTGCCTGGTGGCTCAGATGGTAAAGAATCTGCCTGCAATGCAGAAGACCTGGGTTCCATTCCTGAGTTGAGAAGATCCCCTGAAGGAAGGCATGGCAACCCACTCCAGTATCCTTGCCTGGAGAATCCCCATGGACAGAGGAGCCTGGAAGGCTACAATCCATGGGGTCACAAAGAGTCAGACACAACTGAGAAACTAAGAACAACACATTATATTCTAAAGCTTTACTGAAGCATTCAAGTTTGTTATTA
The DNA here is from genome assembly GCA_006410875.1 of Neotragus pygmaeus. Taxonomy (NCBI): domain Eukaryota; kingdom Metazoa; phylum Chordata; class Mammalia; order Artiodactyla; family Bovidae; genus Neotragus; species Neotragus pygmaeus. The sequence continues at coordinate 565,030 of SJYV01013351.1, read as the reverse complement.
TTAACAGTGTTAACAGTATCTTTCCNGAATCCCCATGGACAGAGGAGCCTGGAAGGCTACAATCCATGGGGTCACAAAGAGTCAGACACAACTGAGAAACTAAGAACAACACATTATATTCTAAAGCTTTACTGAAGCATTCAAGTTTGTTATTATTAACAGTGTTAATAGTATCTTTCCAATTATTTAATCTCAAATATAGATATTTCTCTCTAAATTTTCAAAATAATTCTGAAATAATTGCAAACTATTTCTTGTTTTTAGAATTTTTTTTTAATTCTATATATTCTTGTTCTGAGTATTGTTTATATCACAACTCATACTGTTCATGCTTATTTAACAAAATATTCCCTCCCAGAAGATACTTTCTGGACTATGTAAAATGCATAGAGTTACAACTTAATTTCCACCTCTTAGTAAATGAAGTCATGTGCCTTTGCTGCTGCTAAGTCCCTTCAGTCGTGTCCGACTCTGTGCAATCCCATAGATGGGAGCCCACCAGGTTCCTCTGACCATGGAATTTTCCAGGCAAGAGCACTGAAGCGGGTTGCCATTGCATGTGCCTTCAGGTGATACTAATTCTTAACTCTATAAGAAAAAGAATTTAAAGTAGCTTATGTATTTATGAATAAAGAGAGAATGAGGCAATGTAAAAGGAGTAAATGTTGGTTTTTCCAGTTATCCCAAATTTGCTTAAAATTATAATATGACCTTGGATTCGGCATCATAATCATGATGATGTGATCACTAATCTAGAGCCAGACATCTTGGAATGTGAAGCCAAGTGGGCCTTAGAAAGCATCACTACAAACAAAGCTACTGGAGGTGATGGAATTCCAGTTGAGCTGTTTCAAATCCTGAAAG
>SJYV01013351.1:524996-562263 GCA_006410875.1 Neotragus pygmaeus | reverse complement strand
TCATTGGAGAAGACTCTGATGCTGAGAGGGATTGGGGGCAGGAGGAGAAGGGGACGACAGAGGATGAGATGGCTGGATGGCATCACGGACTCGATGGATGTGAGTCTGAGTGAACTCCGAGAGATGGTGATGGACAGGGAGGCCTGGCGTGCTGCAATTCATAGGGTCGCAAAGAGTCGGACACGACTGAGTGACTGAACTGAACTGGATTTGGCTTTGACTTTTATCAAGGAAAAAGATATTCTGACACTTGTTAAAGTGGTAAGTAAGACTCCATTCAGTACTATTGTGATAGGTGTCAAAACTATCGGTATAGAAGGGATTAAGAACAACTCTGAATACTATAAGAACAACCGGGGATTTATAGCCTAAAAACAGGTTATGTGTAGGGGGTGTGGATGGAAAATTACCAAGACATCAAATGTAGGGAGAATTCTTGCTAACTTAAGAGCTTTCTTGCTGAATGGCAGTCCAGGCTGATCAGATGTCAATGATGGGATATGAAAAATTTAATTAAACTTTGAAAGTGATTGACATATCAAGGGGGGAGGGGGAAATCCTCTGTAAGCTGACTCGACAGAATTCCTGCTAAAACTGGCACTGCAAAACTGGCACTGAAGCCCAGGGTCAAGGCCTGAATGAGAAGAGGGCCTTGACTATAGTTTAGTTAAGGAAAGTTTTTGTCAGTTTCCTACTGATGAAAGCCAGGGAAGAACATGTCAACATACAGAGTTGACACTGTCCAAAACAGTAAAAAATACCATCATGCTCTGCATTTCCATGCAGTTGAACTCAGATTTGATTTTATCATTTGGGTTTCAGTTTTTTCACAAAGCTACCCTGGGAGTCTGTAGGTAGGTAAGTAGCATTAAACGGAGGTGGTGAGGTAATGAACTAAGGGGATATCTAAGGGTCCTGCAAGGACAGTGACCTGAAGGCATGCTTTGCGTGCTGGAGCAAGAACAGAGAACCCGATGTGAGTGGAGTGAATTGATCAAAGCAGAGAGAAGTAGAATTTGAAGGAAGAAATATATAATTTCAGACCTTGTTGGGAGATTTTCAGGTTTAACTCAAATAGCAATCTATGGGAGGGTTCGGACTAAAGAAATGATCTGACTTACATTTTAAAAGGTCAGTCTTTCTGCTGTAACGAGAAAAGACTGTAGGAAGGCAAGGACACAAGCAGAGAGACCAATTAGGAAGCTTTAGCCCAGGAGAGGCATGACGGTGTCCTCTTCCAGGAAGGAAATGCAAAGACGTTATGAGGTGGTCATATTCCAAATATGTTTTGAAGGTAAAGATGAAAGGTTTGTTGATGAATAAACTTGGTTACTGCTAAAAAATGAGATATAAGTTGGTAAAGTATACAACAAAAATAGATTCTTTAGGAGAACAGTAGTTTAATTTTTGACATTTTAGTTCATCATGTCCTTGGATTTCCAAGTGAAAAAGTCAGATAGAGCCTAAGGATCTTATTTGAATCCACTGAGTCTGAGCAAGTAAGTATATGTAGATAGGTCCAGTGACTGAGATCCAGACAAATAACTCCTTTTCTCTGTGTTGTACTCCTTTGGCCACTCAAGACTGGCCTAGAAATCATGCATTAGAGTGTCATCTCTGTGTCCCTCTCTACCCTGCAAACAATTGCATGGCATTTCCTGAATAGAACTGTACACACCTGTTGACTGGCCATCTCCCCCATTACACTGCAAGTTTCTTTTGGAAAGGGACTATAGTGCATAAGTAATTCTTGAGTGAAGGAATAAAAAACCTTTGCATTCAAGATAAAATCTAAGTACTCTTCATCTCTTTTTATCTTGCCTCCTGCTACTCTTCCCTTTCTTTTCCTTAGAGACATACCACATTCTTGACTCTCTTAAGTCTCATGGCTTTTTTAAAATGCCATTTTCCATCATGAAATGCCTTTCTCCTTCATTTTTGATCAAGTTCTGGCTTAAATGCTAAATGTACCCAGCCCTCACCACTATACCAGACACTTCAGTTCAGTTCAGTTCAGTTCAGTCGCTCAGTCGTGTCCGACTCTTTGCGACCCCATGAACTGCAGCACGCCAGGCCTCCCTGTCCATCACCGACTCCCAGAGTTCACTCAGACTCACGTCCATCTAGTCGTGATGCCATCCAGCCATCTCATCACCTGTTGTCCCCTTCTCCTCCTGCCCCCAATCCCTCCGAGCATCAGAGCATTTTCCAATGAGTTAACTCTTCGCATGAGGTGGCCAAAGTACTGGAGTTTCATTGGACCTTTTATAAGATGTTTCCAATACATGCAAATAAAATGCTCTGTATACTTTCATTGTTGATTAGTCGCTAAGTTATGTCCTACTCTTTTGAGACCCTATGGACTAGAGCCCGCCAGGATCCTCTCTCTATCCATGAGATTTCACTGGCAAAAACACTGGAGTGGTTTGTCATTTCCTTCTGCAGGGAGTCTTTCCAACACAGGGATTGAAGCTACATCTCCGGGTTCTCCTATATTGGCAGGCAGATTTTTTACCACTGAGCAACTGGTATTGTCATCAAATGTGAATAATACAATGTATTTCTGATTGTTTTCATTGCATAAAACAATAACACTTTTTTGATAAAAATTCTTTAACCTGTTTTATCTTACAATTGAGAAAATATGTTTATGGACTAAGAATCAGTCCCCTGTTTCTATAGCAGCACCTATTTTATGCGTAAACATTTTCCCTTTTATGTAGAAAACATGTACTTTCCAGAACTAGATCACCCATAGAGAATGTTCCATTTTATTCTTCATTATTTTAGCATATGATGTAAAAGCATATCCAAAATGCATATGCATTTCTGAGAAACTGTAAGAACAACTGTTTTTCAAATGTGTTTTATCAAAATTAGAATTTTAAGAAACTCTAATAAAGATTATAAATGTTAACCACTAACTTGGAAAATTTATGCATTAGTGAACAATCATTTTTAAATTTAATATTATTTTATCTTACAACTCTTCTTTTGTTGAGATAATTTCAATATAAACATCTCATAAAATTCTCTGAAGATTTTCAAACCAATAATGTTTTGAGTATATTATTTATACTAACCAAATTTTAATACTTTTCTTATTTAAAAAATATGTATAAAATTAAATACAACTGTTCCCAAGTTTATTTAAAGAAGCTGTAGCTATAGAAATCTATAAAATACTAAACATCTCTCTTTCGTAAGTAGCAAAGACTATTTGTGAAATTAAATATTATTAAATTGTCATTCACTTTAGTTGTTTAAGCATGTAACAGAGCATGAAACTTGTCAACTGAATCAATTTAAATATATCTTATCTCTCCTCTACAATTGCTGAATTCTTTTATTTGCATGGGCTCCTTAATAAGAATGTATTAGTCATATAATTGGAAGCAATAAATATTTGGAAGCAGGAGAAGGGACTAGATCCATATACCTTTTAAAAGTTTCTCTCAAGAACCTCTCCATGGAGGCATGACAATATGAAGTTATCTGATCTATTATTTTATACTGCTCTTGTAACAGTGACTAATAAATACCATTCTCAGTGCTGTGTGTGCTCAGTTGCTCAGTTTTGTCCTCTCTTTCTGGCCGTTTGGACTGTACTCTGCCACGTCCTCTGTCCATGAGATTTTCCAGACAAGGATGCTGGAGCGGGTTGCCATTTCCTCCTCCAGGAGATCCTCCTGTGGCTCCTGCAGGGATCGAACCTGTGGCTCCTGATTGCAGGTGGATTCTTTATCACTGAGCCTTCGAGGAAACCCCTATGATTTTCAAAAGCTATGTAAAATTTTTAGAATATGGAAGAAAAAAATAATTTTTCTATGTTTCTGAAATACTAGTATAAGAATTAGCCAAAAACTAAAATACCGCACTTTGCTACTGCTGTTATAAAATGCTTTTGAAAAATCTGTTTGGGTTAATAAAGTATATTCAATAGNTGCACTCAATATGCCAGCAAATTTGGAAAACTCAGCAGTGGCCACAGGACTGGAAAACTCAGCAGTGGCCACAGGACTGGAAAAGGCAATGCCAAAGAATGTTCAAATTACCACACAGTTGCACTCATCTCACACACTAGCAAAGTAATGATCAAAATTCTCCAAGCCAGGCTTCAGCAGTACATGAACCATGAACTTCCAGATGTATGGACTGGATATAGAAAAGACAGAGGAACCAGAGGTCAAATTGCCAACATCCATTGGATCATCAAAAAAGCAAGAGAGTTCCAGGAAAACATCTACTTCTGATTTATTGACTATGCCAAAGCCTTTGACTGTGTGGATCACAACAAACTGTGGAAAATTCTGAAAGAGATGGGAATACCAGACCACCTTATCTGCCTCCTGAGAAATCTGTATGCAGGTCAAGAAGCAACAGTTAGACCTGGACATGGAACAACAGACTGATTCCAAATTGGGAAAGGAGTACATCATGGCTGTATATTGTCACCCTGTTTATTTAACTTATATGCAGATTACATCAGGTGAAATGCCAAGCTGGATGAAGCACAAGCTGGAATCAAGATTGACAGGAGAAATATCAAAATCTCACATATGCAGGTGACACCACCCTTATGGAAAGCAAAGAACTAAAGAGCCTCTTGATGAAAATGAAAGAGGAGAGTGAAAAAGTTGGCTTAAAACTCAACATTCAGAAAACTAAAATCATGGCACCTGGTCCCATCATTTCATGGCAATAGATGGGGAAACAATGGAAACAGTGAGAGACTATTTTGGAGTGCTCCAAAATCGCTGTAGATGGTAATTGCATCCATGAAATTAAAAGATGCTTGCCCCTTGGAAGAAAAGTTATGACCAACCTAGACAGCATGTTAAAAAGCAAAGACACTACTCTGCCAAAAAAGGTCTATCTAGTCAAGGCTATTGTTTTTCCAGTGGTCATATCTGGATGTGAGAGTTGGACCATAAAGAAAACTGAATGCTGAAGAATTATTGCTTTTGAACTGTGGAGTTGGAGAAGACTCTTGAGAGTCCCTTGAATTGCAAGGAGATCAAACCATTCAATCCTAAAGAAAATCAGTCCTGAATATTCATTGGAAGTACTAATGCTGAAGCTGAAACTCCAATAATTTGGCCGCATGATGCAAAGAACTGACTTATTAGAAAGATCCTAATGCTGAAAAAGATTGAAGGCAGGAGGAGAAGGGGATGACAGAAGATGAGATGTTTGGATGGCATCACTGATTCAATGGACATGAGTTTGAGCAAGTTCCAGGAGTTGGTGATGGACAGGGAAGCCGGGTGTGCTGCAGTCCATGGGGTCGCAAAAAGTCGTACACGACTGAGCAACTGAACTGAAACTGAATGTGAAAGTTTAAGTTTATCAAGAAAACTATAAAATGCTGATGAAAGAAATCAAAGAGAACACTAATAGATAGAGAAATATACCATGTTCATGGATTGGAAGAATCAATATAGTGAAAATGAGTATACTACCCAAAGCAATCTACAGATTCAATGCAATCCCTAACAAACTACAAGCGGTATTTTTCACAGAACTAGAACAAATAATTTCAAGATTTGTATGGAAATACAAAAACCTTGAATAGCCAAAGCAATCTTGAGAAAGAAGAATGGAACTGGAAGAATCAACTTGCCTGACTTCAGGCTCTACTACAAAGCCACAGTCATTAAGACAGTATGGTACTGCCACAAAGACAGAAATATAGATCAATGGAACAAAATAGAAAGCCCAGAGATAAATCCACACACCTATGGACACCTTATCTTCGACAAAGGAGGCAAGACTATACAATGGAGTAAAGACAATCTCTTTAATAAGTGGTGCTGGGAAAACTGGTCAACCACTTGTAAAAAAATGAAACTAGATCACTTTCTAACACCACACACAAAAATAAACTCAAAATGGATTAAAGACCTAAATGTAAGACCAGAAACTATAAAACTCCTAGAGGAGAACATAGGCAAAACACTCTCTGACATAAATCACAGTAGGATCCTCTATGATCCACCTCCCAGAATACTGGAAATAAAAACAAAAATAAACAAATGGGATCTAATTAAAATTAAAAGCTTCTGCACAACAAAGGAAACTATAAGTAAGGTGAAAAGACAGCCTTCTGAATGGGAGAAAACAATAGCAAATGAAGCAACTGACAAACAACTAATCTCAAAAATATACAAGCAACTTATACAGCTCAACTCCAGAAAAATAAACGACCCGATCAAAAAATGGGCCAAAGAACTCAATAGACATTTCTCCAAAGAAGACATACGGATGGCTAACAAACACATGAAAAGATGCTCAACATCACTCATCATCAGAGAAATGCAAATCAAGACCACAATGAGGTACCATTTCACACCAGTCAGAATGGCTGCGATCCAAAAGTCTACAAGCAATAAATGCTGGAGAGGATGTGGAGAAAAGGGAACCCTCTTACACTGTTGGTGGGAATGCAAACTAGTACAGCCACTATGGAAAACAGTGTGGAGATTCCTTAAAAAATTGCAAATAGAACTGCCTTATGACCCAGCAATCCCACTGCTGGGCATACACACCGAGGAAACCAGAATTGAAAGAGACACATGTACCCCAATGTTCATTGCAGCACTGTTTATAATAGCCAGGACATGGAAACAACCTAGATGTCCATCAGCAGATGAATGGATAAGAAAGCTGTGGTACATATACACAATGGAGTATTACTCAGCCATTAAAAAGAATACATTTGAATCAGTTCTAATGAGATGGATGAAACTGGAGCCTATTATACAGAGTGAAGTAAGCCAGAAAGAAAAACACCAATACAGTATACTGACACATATATATGGAATTTAGAAAGATAGTAATGATGACCCTGTATGTGAGACAACAAAAGAGACACAGACATATAGAACGGACTTTTGGCCTCTGAGGGAGAGGGAGAGGGTGGGATGATTGGGGAGAATGGCACTGAAGCATGTATACTATCATGTAAGAAACGAGGTGCCGGTCTATGTTCGATGCAGGATGCAGGATGCTTGGGGCTGGTGCACTGGGATGATCCAGAGAGACGTTGTTGGGTGGGAGGTGGGAGGGGGATTCAGGATTGGGAGCTCGTGTACACCTGTGGTGGATTCATGTCGATGTATAGCAAAGCCAATAGAGTATTGTAAAGTAAAATAAAGTAAAAAAAAAAAAAAAAGAATCTACCTGCCAATGCAGGGGGAAAAAAAAAAGAAGAAAAGCTCAGTTATGAGAAATCAATGGGCAGAACCTGCTCATATGATGCCAGGAAGTAGTAAATGTGTCACATACAATTCACTGTGGCAAAGCTAGAATGTACAGGCTAATAGAGACAGAGTCACAGCTAAGAAAAGCACGTGGCTTCTAATTCAATATTCTCCCTTGAGTTAATCTCAATACCCAAAACTGTGATGATACACAAGAGACACACCTTCAGAATGTCCTCGTGTCCCTTTCAGTAAGACTGTATGGACTTCAAATAAGGGATGTGGATGGTGTGATGCAAGTCAATGACCACTGTCAATAGGGAGTCCTAGCAGTATAGCCAAACTACTATTCACTTATTCGTTTATCTATCCATCCAGTCATCCACTCATTAAAAGTGGTCTTGTGTCTTTGCTGCATGTCAAGCCCTGTGCCATCAATATGCCAGGGCTATGAAAGAGAGCTTGCCTCTGTGTAGTTGACCAAATGGTGGGGGGGGAAGATATGAGTCAAGGAGATTCACCAATACATGCAAGCTCATAAGTATGAGAAGTGCTCTTAAGAAGAGAGTACTTGTCCTTCAAACTGACTTGGTCAGCAGGATCAGGAAGTTTATCTTATAGAGGTGATGACTGAGATTTGAAGGAAGAACTGAATAGACAATGACAGGAGGAGAGAGTGCTCTAGGCAGAGGGTACATTGTATGAAAAGAGTGTGGCAGAAGGGATGGTTGGGAGTCTCAAGGACAGAAAGGAGGCCAGTGTAGCCAAGACATTGAACTCACCAGGGAATACCCTGTGACAGGAGGGTGGAAATGGGTGGGGATCAGAATGTGTGAGACCTTTTAAGCTGTGCTGAGAATTTTGGTCTTTGCCCTGTGGGCAACGGAAAGCCTTGGGGTTTTTAAGTCTGGAAATGGAGGTGGGATGATCAGTGTTGCAAGTGGAAAATATTACTTTGGTTGTAACATGGAGAGTGTATTACTGTGGGAAAGTATTGTCAATAGCAGCAGCTGAGCACTTCCAGGCATTGGAAACATGTAACAGTGTGTTTAGTGGGACCCAAAGCATTCTCACATATGTTAGTTTAGCCTGCTTTGGAAGATCACTGCCTGTGTGTGTGCATGAGCATAAATTCCCTTTCCCTGATTAATTTTTTAAAAACTTGGGGCATTTGTAACTATGCTGACTTCTGTTTAGAATAGTCCATCTGCTGTCATGCAGAGCTCTGTGCAGGCGTCTTTAAATTAGGTTTCCTGTGGTTGATCACCTGAAACTCATGGCACTGTTTCCCTGAGGTAAGGTTTTTCATACCTTGTTGCTGTTGTTTAGTCGCTCAGTCGAGTCCAATTCTCTTGCGACCCCATGCACTATAGTCTTCCAGGCTCTCCTATACATGGGATTTCCCAGGCAAACATATTGGAGTGGGTTGCCATTTCCTTCTCCAGGGGATCCTCCCAACCCAGGGATCGAACCCACTTCTCCTGCATTGGCAGGTGGATTCTTTACCATTAAGCCACCAAGGAAGCCCNTCTCCTATACATGGGATTTCCCAGGCAAACATATTGGAGTGGGTTGCCATTTCCTTCTCCAGGGGATCCTCCCAACCCAGGGATCGAACCCACTTCTCCTGCATTGGCAGGTGGATTCTTTACCATTAAGCCACCAAGGAAGCCCTTCTCGTGCTTTAGGCTGCATCGAAAGCACTTGGAGTACTTGTTAAACCATAAACAGCTGGACCCAGCCACTCCCAAAGTTTCTGATTCAGTAAGGCTAGGGTAGGAACCAATAATTTGCCTCTTTAATAAATTATCAGGGGATAATGATGATGCTGGTCTGGGAACCACACTTTGAGAACCACTAATGCACCTAATGCACCTAATGCATTAGATCCCATCTGTGGCTGCACATTAAAAGCACTTTGGAAGCCTTAACAGTACCAGTTTAGAGGGACCCCAGACCCAATAAATCTGAATATTCCCAGTGATTCTAATGCTCATACATTAGATTGGAAAACACTGATCTGGTTCCTTAGATGTTGAATAGTAAGCTTTAAGTTGCATTACTCTCTGTTTTCCCTTTATTTCCAGCTAACTCATTGAATCCTAGCTATAAGGCAATTCAGAGCTTTCAACAGAAATAATTTTGAGATGCATACTATTTATGAAAACTTTATCTGAGTTTTGTGTGCAACTATTTACATATTTATTTACAAAATGAGATCATACTATTCACACTGCTTTTTAATGTTTTTAAATATATTTTCCCACTCATCAACAAATTTCCATATTTCCATATCAACAAACACCAAAATACTCTTTATTTTTTATTTGGGTATAGTTGCTTTACAATGTTCCATTAGTTTCTGCTGTACAATGAAGTTAATCAGCTATGTGTATTCATCTATCCCCTCCCTCTTGAGCCTCCGTCCCACTTCCAAAATATCCCCTTTAAAACATCATTTTTAATGTTGATGTATTACCTCATTGTGTAAAGAGCACAGTCTCTGAAAATAATACTAGTGATATTCTTAAAAAGTCCTAAAATTAGAATCACCTAAAATTAGGTACATGAAATTTATATTTTGATACTTCTGTTTCATATTGCCAAATTGATCTATAGAAAAATGTATATAAATTTATATTCTCTCGTGAGTGTCCATTTCCCCACATTTTAATCAATCTTTGTTATCACTGAATCTATTTTTAACTTACTAGATGAAAAATTAAAATATTTAAGAATTTTTAGAAGTTTAAAGTGAGAGTTGTTCAGTCATGTCTGACTCTTTGCGACCCCATGAACTATACAGTCCATGGAAATCTCCAGGCCAGACTACTGGAGTGGGTAGGTAGCCATTCCCTTCTCCAGGGGATCTTCCCAACCCAGGAATCAAATCCAGGTCTCCCACATTGCAGGTGGATTCTTTACCAGATGAGCCACCAGGGAAGCCTTTAAAAGTTTATCTGAGTTTAATTTTAAAATAACTACTAGCTAACATCCATTCGTTTCTCAGTCAGCACAACTAATGAGAATTTACAGTGTATGCTGCATGTGAGCATCATTGTGGTCTCTAAATTAACATTTTTGTGCACCTATGTGGGAGTGGTTGATAATGAAGGTACTATATGATCTTTTTTTTTTTCCTTCAATTTTTTTTTTTTTTACTTTATTTTGCTTTACAATACTATATTGGTTTTGCCATACATTGACATGAATCCACCATGGGTGTACATGAGTTCCCAATCCTGAACCCCCCNAGACAGCTAGTGGCAACCTGCTGTACAGCACAGTGGAGCTCAGCTGGCACTCTGTGATCACCTAGAGGGTTGTGGGAGGGGTGTGAGGAAGGTTCAGGAGGGAGGGAATATATGTATACATACAACTGATTCACTTAGTTGTGCAACAGAAACTCACACCACATTGTAAAGTAATTACACTCCAATAATAAACTTTAAAAAATAAAAAAAGGGAATGCATTTGAGTCAGTTCTAATGAGGTGCATGAACCTAGAGCTTATTATACAGAGTGAAATAAGTCAGAAAGAGAAAACCAAATATCGTATATTAAGGCATGTATATGGAATCTAGGAAAATGGTACTGATGAACCTGTATGCAGCGCAACAGTGGAGACACTTTAAATTAAAGACGCTTGCTCCTTGGAAGAAAAGCTGTGATGAGTCTAGACAGCATATTAAAAAGTAGAGGTATCACTTTGCCAACAAGGGTCCCTATAGTCAAAGCTATAGTTTTTTCACTAGTCATGTATGTATGTGAGAGTTGAGCCATAAAGAAATGTTGAGAGCTGAAGAATTGATGCTTTCAAACGTGTTGGAAAAGACTCTTGAGAGTCCCTTGGACTGCAAGAAGATCAAACCAGTCAATTACAAAGGAAACTTTTAGATTCAGAAAACTCTGTGTCTCCCCTCTCCACACACACACCCAAGGTTTCATTGAAAAATAACGTACATAGAGAAAAGTGTGGATAGCACGTATCATAATTGTAAAGCTTCCTGAAGTTTCACAAATTGAACATACCCATGTAATGAGCACCTAGATAAAAAACAGAACACCAACTCTGTCTTTTGACCTTCCCCTGCCAGGCTTCCTTTAAATGACTACAACGCCTCAACCACAACAGCTCTCCTGCTTGCTGCAGCAGAAATAACAGGTTGATTTGCTTTGAGACTTCGTTTCGTAATGTTCCAATAATTAGGCTTAGGAATATTTAGCTCACATGTTGGTTTCCTTATCTGCTGTGGGTAAGGGGGTAATGCATATTTTATTGCCTAGCATAGTGCCTGGTGCTAGTTGGTGCTCAGTAACAATCTGGAATAAAAATTTAAAAGGAAAACAAGACTTGATAAACAAAACATCTTAGGAATAAACAGTGATTTGGAGAAGAGAAAATAGACACCAGGCTACTGAAGACAGTTTGCATTCAGGGAATTGTGTCTGACCGTTAACACTGCTAATTAATATCAGTTTAATATCCTTCTGCTTGATATTACAGTTAGGGTTATAATGTTGATATTTTGAAACTAACTGTGTGGGATGTTGCATCACCTTTGCTTTTCATTTCAGGATAATAAAGAAGATGGTACAAATAATTATCATTAAAATGGTTGCTTATTCTCAGTGAGTTGAGGGTCTCAGGTCTATGCAAATTCTCCACCCACTCACTTTTCTTGGAACACTTTTGGAATGTTCATGCCTCTTTGCATCCTTCAAGCCATTACTTCCTTTTGGAAGGGCCAGAAAGGAAAAACTATGACTCAATAATAACATATTTGAAAAACCAAGGCAAGAGAGAGGTGGTCCTGAAATGTGTGTTGCTGCTGCTGCTGCTAAGTTGCTTCAGTTGTGGCCGATTCTGTGTGACCCCATAGAGAGCAGCCCACCAGGCTCCCGTCCCTGGAACTCTCCAGGCAAGAACACTGGAGTGGGTTGCCATTTCCTTCTCTAATGAATGAAAGTGAAAAGTGAAAGTGAAACCCTCAATCGTGTCCGACTCTTAGAGACCCCATGGACTGCAGCTTACCAGGCTCCTCTGCCCCTGGGACTCTCCAGGCAAGAACACTGGAGTGGGTTGCCATTTCCTTCTCCAATGAATGAAAGTGAAAAGTGAAAGTGAAATCCTCAATCGTGTCCGACTCTTAGAGACCCCATGGACTGCAGCTTACCAGGCTCCTCTGCCCATGGGATTTTCCAGGCAAGAGTACTGGAGTAGGGTGCCATTGTTAGGCAGGCATTTTACAACATCTAGCAGTTTAGGCATGGTTCAAGCTGTCATTTGGAACAGACAAGCTTAGAATTAGGGATGGCAGTGAAAATCACTACACAGAGCACAAAAGAAGGCAAGAATGGTTAGCAAGGAATATTCAGACTGAGACAGGCAGCAATCTTGTCCCCATGGTTATTTGGCCATTCACTGAAGACTCTGGATGAGGGAGATGAACTTAAGCTAAGTGTACTACCCATACCTTCCCATAGGCAGGACTTTAGTAAAAGACTATTTCCAGCAGGTTGTTTGTTGGTCAATGGGAAATAAATATATTTAGTACTCCGTTTAACATAATGGATCAAACAGTGCTTTTCTGGGAGATGGGGAGTAGAATTCAAAAGATTTAAAGTAAAATAGGAAACTGTTTTTACATTAATCAAACATTTGCTGAGTGTCTAATACAGGCCTAGTGTAGTAAAATGCAGAGAAAACAAAGTTGATAGTCTTAAGCCTTTGTATACTCAGCTCACAAGAATTTTTCAGTTGATTCTAAGTCCCTAGAGCAAGTAAAACTGAGATTTGGATTCTGGATCTCCTTGATAATTATTGAGGGACTGCTAGGGACCAGGATATGTGGGAGAATTATAAGCAGATAAATTGTGAGCTAACAGTAAAGAACTGTGTGCATGTGTGAGGACTAAGTTGTTCCAGGCATGTGCGACTCTTTGGGACCCTATGGATTGTAGCCCGCCAGGCTCTTCTGTCCATGGGATTCTCCAAGCAAGAATACTGGAGTGGGTTGTCATGCCCTCCTCCAGAAGAACTTCCCCACCCAGGAATCAAACCCACATTTCTTATGTCTCCTGCATTGGCAAGCAGGTTCTTTACTGGTGAGCCACCAGGGAAGCCCTAAGGATAAAGAACTGATACAGATCTAAACAGCTATGCACCTTCATCCCTGTCCATAAATACTGTATAAAACATATACCAAAGAAAGTCAGACAAAGAAAAATATCACATCATATCACTGATATGTGGAATCTAAAACTTGACACAAAGGAACTTATCTACAAAACAGAAGCAGACTGATAAGCATAGAGAACAGACTTAAGGTTACCAAAGGGAAGAGGTGCAGGAAGGAACAATGAGGACTTTGAGATTAGCAGATGCACACTGCTATATATAAGCCAGACAAACAACAAGGTCCTACTGTATGGGATGAGGAACTAGATTCAATATCTTGCAATAAAGGACAATGGGAAAATATGAAATATTCTGAATATTTTAGAATAAGTCAGTCATTTTGCTGTACACTAGAAACTAACCCAACATTATAAATTAACTGTGTGTGTGTGTGCAGTAGCTCAGTTGTCACCGATTCTTTGCGACCCCATGGACTGTAGCCCACCAGGCTCCTATGTCCATGGAATTTCCCAGGCAAGAATATTAGAGTCAGTTGCCACTTCCTTCTCCAGGGAATCTCCCTGACCCAGGGACTGAATCTGTGCCTCCCATGTCTTCTGGATTGGCAGGTGGGTTCTTTACCACTGAGTCACCAGGGAAGCCCCACTTACGTGTATGTGCACATACATATATGAAAACACTAGTGTATACATGTTTTGTGTACATATGCATTATTTTATACACCTGTAGTTTCATATATATGCGCTGTTTTCTTCTCTACTTCTGTTCTGTCTTTTCTTCTCATAAACTTTGGTTTCCTAAGCATGTGGAAAACCAATTTTCAAAAAACTAACAAAAGATATGTCTGAGATGAACAAAAAGTACCTAAGGGCCTTGAAGGATTTCACCCTTAGGAAAAGATGGAAATGACCAAGCATGTGTAAGCAGCCGGGATGCTGAGGGATTCTCAGGTATATGATTGACAGTTTTCTGCAAGGATAATAGCTTGGTCTCCTGTGCCATCACAATAACAATGCAGGGAGCTTCATTTAGGGGAAAAAAAAAAAAAAAAGACAAGAAGAAAAGGACTTTTCTATTTTTCAGCCAAGAAAATTTCAATTTAGCTCTTGAGTATTAAGGAATGGACATTCAGGGTAAGCAGGATAGGCAACCACAGCAAGATCTCAGACCCTCTACTTCTTTGTCCTTTTGTCTGTTAATACTAGAGTTCCCTGAGGCTCTCAGATTCAAGGAAACTAAGTATCCTTTGGGGAGTTTGGGGGAGAGTGGATACATGCCTATGTATGACTGAGTCCCATCACTGTTCACCTAAAACAATCACAATATTTTTTGTTAATCAGCTATGCCCCAATACAAAATAAAATGTTTTTAAAAAAACAAAGCTAAAATAAAAATAAAGTAGCAATAGTAACAGAAAAGTTATGTAAGTCTTCTCTTCCTGCACTAGTCAGTAAGCGGATCCTCTTGTATCTTTCCGAAGAATTGAGATTTCTGGCTTAAGCAACAAACACACCCTAGAATCATAGATGATTATTAAAGTGTCTCTGGAACTCTCTAGTGGACTCTCAGGCAGCCTGTAAACCTGCCTCTACTGACTTACCATATGTAAAGGAACTCCCTTGCCCTTGCTCTTGAGCACTTTGGATACCTACCTGGTGCCATCTTTAGAGGCAGATTTCATTGTACCAGGGCTCCCAGTCAATCCTCTGACCCATTTAAAACAACTCCAGGGACAGGGAAGCCTAACGTGCTGCAGTTCATGGGGCCACAAAGGGTTGGACATTACTTAGTGACAGAACAACAGAGATATTTCACCTCTTGGCATCTCAGTTTCTTTATGTGAAATGGAAGTAAGAATAGTATTTATCTTCTTATGAGTGAATGAAGCAAGTACATATTGACACATCCCTTGGAGTGCCTGGCAAATTATGCTGTAAATAATAGTGTTTGCTATCATGGATATTCAGCATATGCGCTGAATCATAATCTTTTTCACTCCCTCAAGCCACCATTTTCTCTAATCTAGAGTTATGCCTCAGCCTTCTAATCACCTACTTGCTTTTACAATATCTTTTTCTCTCTTGCTTTCTCCCTGTCTTCCCCAAAGGAGCTGGAGTATTCTGTTTAAAAGGAAGTTACACTCAAAGTTTCCAGGATCTTATCCACTTCAGAATAGAAGTCAGGTTCTGGCCATGTTCATCAAGACCTCATAATAAAATCTGATTATTTGGAACCTGCACAGTCCAACATGCAGCTGCCTCTTCGTTTATTTATTATGGAGCACTGCCACTTGCTCCTCCCAGTCACACCTCCCAACCAGTTCTCTGTGGTTCTGCCACAGGACCTTTGCACATGTCATTTACTTCATCTGGAAAGCTCTTCCTTCACGTAGCCACATAGTTTCTTTTCTCCCTTCCTTCTAGTCTCTGCTTACATGTCATTTTTTAATCACTTTTTAAATCAGATAGAACATTCTTAAACATTTTCTTAAAGATGGGGAGTCAGCGTGAAATCCTATGGTCTGAATTCCTCAGAATTCATATGTTGAAATCCCAACTGGCAAAGATGATGGAGGTGCTTAAGTTATGAGGGTGGGGCATTCATGATGCCCCATGAAAGGATTCATGAATGGATTAATGCCCTTAGAAATGTGATTCCACAGAGTGTGTTAGTCCCTACCACCATTTGAGGACATAGCAAGAAGGTCCCAGCTATGAACCAACAAGAAGGCTGGCACCATGCTGGCACCTTGAGCTTGAACTGCTGATGTGTGAGAATTAAAAAGCTGCTGTTTATAAGCTAACAGGCTTGTACTTTGTTATATCTGAATGAAGAAAAGCACCATGCAATCTCTATCTCGTTTTATTTGTGTATAAAACACTATTGCCATGCCATATTATATATTTGTTTCTCAAAAATATAATTAAGGCTTTAATTATTATTCTTTCTTTCTTCATTGTTATAAACTTATCTCTAAATCCTAGCAAAATACCAGACAAAGTAAGACTTAATGAATATCTATGAGTGGAGAAGCAAGTTCAACATTTTTGCTTAATTTTAGAAAATATTTTAATAGTTTTCCTATGTGGACAGATTAAAAGGGAAAGCCTTTACAGTCTCTTCAATAGAAGGGGGGAATTGATAAAATTTAGCTTTGATATAAAATAATAGTTAAAACTCTCTTCATACTTAAGGCAAAAGGAAACTCTCTTATCTTAATAAAAGTATCAACCAAAATCCCATCAGACTCTACAGTAAATGCTTAGGAACATTGTTTTTAAAATCAGAAACAAACAAAAATGATGCTAACAATCACCACTTCTATTCAAAATTTAATTGGCAGTCTTCACCCATAAAGAAAGAAAAAAAGCAAATAAATATCGGTCATAAAGGAGATTAAAAAAAGCAAGGGAATTCACAGCCAGTTTATTAAAATGGATAATTTTAAACCTATAGCTAGGTGCTTAAATATAATACCAAAATTAAAAATAAAGTGAATTCTTATATATTAGCAACACAGAGCAATAAAGTATAATTTTAATGTAGTAATTGCATTGCCAAAATATTAAAAACTTAACCGTCAGATAAATCTAACAAAAAAGATACATGGAGAAAATGACAAATCTTTATTTGATGGCACTAAGAAAGGTAAAAGTCAAGAACTTTTAGTAGGTATAGTCAGTATTTTAAATAATTTTCTCCAAATTAATCCATAAAACTTAATGCCATTGGAGTCTACAGTAAACAAATATGAACAGGTAATTCAAAGAGAAACAAGAATCAAAAGTAAGCAAAAAAAAAAAAAAAAAAAAAAAAACTGTATCCAGGAGATGTTAGTGTTTATTTACCAACAAATAAAAACACAAAGGGATACCAGTGTGCACAGACCACACTGAAAACAATGGAAGGCAGACACCACTGGAAGTTTCTATGCATAAGGAGCAGCTAGCCATGTCATCCGTTTGTGAAAATGTAAACTGCTGCAACTACTTTGGAAAAGAAGTTGGCGTTGTCTTGTAAAGCTGAAGGAATATATTTTTTTGTTTAAGTGTGTAATATTTACATAAGTGGATGGTACAGATGAGCGACAATGAATACGCCATAGTGAGTGGCAACCCACTCCAGTATTCTTTCCTGGAGAACCCCATGGACAGAGGAGCCTGTCAGGCTACAGTCTATGTGGTGCCAAAGAGCCGGAGAAGACTGAGCAACTACCCTACTGCTGCTATCACATGCAAACGGCTTCCCAGCTGGCTCAGTGGGCAAAGAACCTGCCTGGGGCACGGGAGACACAGGAGATGTGGCTTTGATCCCTGGGTCAGGAAGATCCTCTGGAGAAGGAAATGGGAGTCCACTCCAGTATTCTTGACTGAAAAATACCATGCACAGAGCAGCCTGGCAGACTACAGTCCAAAGGGTTGTAAAGAGTTGGGCATGACTGACTACACACAACACCATAAGCACGTCACATCTAAATAGAGACAGATCTTAAAACACATCGTTGACTGGAAAAACAAATTTCAATAAAGTAACTATGGTTTGACATCCATAATATGAAGTCAAACACACATACTCACAATATATGGTTTATGGAAATATAAAAATATATGATGAAAGCATAATGGTTGAAGAACACGATAAAAATAAAAAATAGAAGAATGGTTATCATTGGCAGAAATGTATCTCACCATATTTACAAGAGAAAGAATAAAGAAAATATGATCATATCAATAGATGCAGAAAAACCATTTGATAAATTTTAACTCCCATTCATGATGAAATATGTCAATAAACTAGAAATAAAGGGGGAACTTTCTCAACCTAATAAAAGGCAATGATGAAAATCTAACCAAATCCTACCATTTCTATTGAACAGTATTTATAGAGAATTCGACAAGTGTAATAAAGCAAGAAAAAGTTAAATAAATTGCAAGTAAATTGGAAAATGTTAAACTGTCTTATTTACAGAGAATAAAATCGTAAATATAGACAATTTCTAAGAAATCTACAAAAAAATTTTTGCTGCAACTAATAAGTGAATTTATCTGTGTGGTTAAGATGGAAAAATTAACATATAAAAATTAATTGCATTTTGTATACTAACAACAATAATTGAAAATATAATGTAAGTAATATTATTAACTCCAACTCAGCACTTGCCATTGGAACTTGCCAATTACCTCTGCAAGGATTAAATAATGTGCTGCCTCAGCTGTTGATTTTCCACAACCTCTGAAAGGAGTTCAGGGTGGAGAGTAGAAATGAGGCACTCTGTGCTTTGGGAAAAACTGGCAGGACAGGTCTTTAGACAGTTAGATATTTTCAGGAGGCAATGTTATGAGCACAATTCTTGTATCTGCTCATATCTAGAAAAGCACTAAAATCTTTCATGATGACAATTGCTCCTCATGATTAGTAGGAGGAGCAGTTGTGTCCGACTCTTTGTGACCCCATGGAAAATAGCCCACCAGACTCCTCTGTCCATGGAATTCTCTAGGCAAGAATACTGGAGTAGATTGCCATTTCCTTCTCCAAGGGATCTTCCTGACCCAAGGTTTGAACCTGAGTTTCCTGCATTGCAGGCAGATTCTTTACCATCTGAACCACAAGGGAAGCGCAGCAATACTGTTCTGCAAAAATATATGTGGTTGACTGCATGGACACCTCCTTTACCAAAATCACATATACATTGACCTTCCACCCTATCTCTTTAGAGAAGTTTTTCAGTTATCTGAAATGCTATCTCCAGGGCTGTAGTCCTCATTTTGCCACAAATAAAATTTAACTCCTAACTCTCACATTGTTCATGTTTCTTTAAGTCAGTAATATTGATAGTGTCATCAAGAAAATATAAAGCATTTAGGGATAAACTTGCTATAAAGTAATCAAGATAGTAAATGAAGTGAAGTCGCTCAGTTGTGTCCAACTCTTTGCGACCCCATGGACTATAGCCCATCAGGCTCCTCTGTCCGTGGGATTCTCTAGGCAAGAATACTGGAGTGGATTGCCATTTCCTTCTTCAGGGGATCTTCCCGACCCAGGGATCAAACCCAGGTCTCCTGCATTGCAGGCAGACACTTTAACCTCTGAGCCACCAGGGAAGCCTCAGATAGTAAGGTATTAGCAAAAGTATAGACATACAGATCAATGGATTTGAAGAGTGAGGCCAGGAATATATCCAAACATATATGGTCAACTGATTCTCATAAAATGTACCCAGGTAAATACAGGAAATTATGGTTTTATTGTGGTTGTTTTTAAGCAAATGATGCTGGAACCATTGGTGTGTCTGTGTGCTCAGTCATGTCCAGCTCTTTGCGACCCTATGTACCGCAGGTCACCAGGCTCCTCTGTCCATGGGGTTTTCCCAGCAGGAATCATTGCATTGGATTGCCATTTCCTCCTCTAGGGGATCTTCCTGACCCAGGGATCGAATCCAGGTCTCCTGTGGTTTCTGCACTGGTAAGCAGATTTTTTTTTTTCACTGCTGAGCCACCAGGGAACCACTGATATCCACATGGAAAAATCTGAATCTCAGCATATAACTTTCATACAGTGATGAACTCAAAATGAAACACAGGACTAAAAGTAAAAACTAAAATTATAAAACTTCTAGATGCAAACATAGGAGGAAAATTTTAAAGACTACACCATCAAAAAAATTAACCATAATAGAAAAAAATTGTTAGACTTCATTTAAATTAAAACCTTTTCCTCTTTGAAAGACATCACTTGAAAAACTATAAAGGAAGCTATAGAAGAAGAGCAATTACTGACAAAAGATATATCTGATAAAGAATTATATCCAAAATAAAGAAAAAAACTTCCAAACCCACAATAAAAACACAATTGACTCTAATAAATGGGGTAAACTCTTGAAAAGAAACCCCACCAAAAAGTTTTAGAGATGGCAAATAGCATATGAAAAGATGCTCAGTAGCCTCAGTCATCAGGGAAAAGCTAATTATAAACATAATAAGATGTCACAGTATACACATTAGCAAGAAAATTAAAAAGGCTGATGATGGTAAATGCTGGTGAGATAGGGATAACAAATTTTCACATCATTGCTGGTAGGAGTGCAAAATGATCCAGTCATTAGAAAATCATTAGGCAGCTTAGGGGTTAAACATAAAAGACCATATAAACCTCAACCATTCCATTCCTAGATACTTACCCAAGCAGAATGAAAATAGATGTCCACATGAAAACTGGTACCACAACAGCTTTATACGGNTGATCATATCAATAGATGCAGAAAAACCATTTGATAAATTTTAACTCCCATTCATGATGAAATATGTCAATAAACTAGAAATAAAGGGGGAACTTTCTCAACCTAATAAAAGGCAATGATGAAAATCTAACCAAATCCTACCATTTCTATTGAACAGTATTTATAGAGAATTCGACAAGTGTAATAAAGCAAGAAAAAGTTAAATAAATTGCAAGTAAATTGGAAAATGTTAAACTGTCTTATTTACAGAGAATAAAATCGTAAATATAGACAATTTCTAAGAAATCTACAAAAAAATTTTTGCTGCAACTAATAAGTGAATTTATCTGTGTGGTTAAGATGGAAAAATTAACATATAAAAATTAATTGCATTTTGTATACTAACAACAATAATTGAAAATATAATGTAAGTAATATTATTAACTCCAACTCAGCACTTGCCATTGGAACTTGCCAATTACCTCTGCAAGGATTAAATAATGTGCTGCCTCAGCTGTTGATTTTCCACAACCTCTGAAAGGAGTTCAGGGTGGAGAGTAGAAATGAGGCACTCTGTGCTTTGGGAAAAACTGGCAGGACAGGTCTTTAGACAGTTAGATATTTTCAGGAGGCAATGTTATGAGCACAATTCTTGTATCTGCTCATATCTAGAAAAGCACTAAAATCTTTCATGATGACAATTGCTCCTCATGATTAGTAGGAGGAGCAGTTGTGTCCGACTCTTTGTGACCCCATGGAAAATAGCCCACCAGACTCCTCTGTCCATGGAATTCTCTAGGCAAGAATACTGGAGTAGATTGCCATTTCCTTCTCCAAGGGATCTTCCTGACCCAAGGTTTGAACCTGAGTTTCCTGCATTGCAGGCAGATTCTTTACCATCTGAACCACAAGGGAAGCGCAGCAATACTGTTCTGCAAAAATATATGTGGTTGACTGCATGGACACCTCCTTTACCAAAATCACATATACATTGACCTTCCACCCTATCTCTTTAGAGAAGTTTTTCAGTTATCTGAAATGCTATCTCCAGGGCTGTAGTCCTCATTTTGCCACAAATAAAATTTAACTCCTAACTCTCACATTGTTCATGTTTCTTTAAGTCAGTAATATTGATAGTGTCATCAAGAAAATATAAAGCATTTAGGGATAAACTTGCTATAAAGTAATCAAGATAGTAAATGAAGTGAAGTCGCTCAGTTGTGTCCAACTCTTTGCGACCCCATGGACTATAGCCCATCAGGCTCCTCTGTCCGTGGGATTCTCTAGGCAAGAATACTGGAGTGGATTGCCATTTCCTTCTTCAGGGGATCTTCCCGACCCAGGGATCAAACCCAGGTCTCCTGCATTGCAGGCAGACACTTTAACCTCTGAGCCACCAGGGAAGCCTCAGATAGTAAGGTATTAGCAAAAGTATAGACATACAGATCAATGGATTTGAAGAGTGAGGCCAGGAATATATCCAAACATATATGGTCAACTGATTCTCATAAAATGTACCCAGGTAAATACAGGAAATTATGGTTTTATTGTGGTTGTTTTTAAGCAAATGATGCTGGAACCATTGGTGTGTCTGTGTGCTCAGTCATGTCCAGCTCTTTGCGACCCTATGTACCGCAGGTCACCAGGCTCCTCTGTCCATGGGGTTTTCCCAGCAAGAATCATTGCATTGGATTGCCATTTCCTCCTCTAGGGGATCTTCCTGACCCAGGGATCGAATCCAGGTCTCCTGTGGTTTCTGCACTGGTAAGCAGATTTTTTTTTTTCACTGCTGAGCCACCAGGGAACCACTGATATCCACATGGAAAAATCTGAATCTCAGCATATAACTTTCATACAGTGATGAACTCAAAATGAAACACAGGACTAAAAGTAAAAACTAAAATTATAAAACTTCTAGATGCAAACATAGGAGGAAAATTTTAAAGACTACACCATCAAAAAAATTAACCATAATAGAAAAAAATTGTTAGACTTCATTTAAATTAAAACCTTTTCCTCTTTGAAAGACATCACTTGAAAAACTATAAAGGAAGCTATAGAAGAAGAGCAATTACTGACAAAAGATATATCTGATAAAGAATTATATCCAAAATAAAGAAAAAAACTTCCAAACCCACAATAAAAACACAATTGACTCTAATAAATGGGGTAAACTCTTGAAAAGAAACCCCACCAAAAAGTTTTAGAGATGGCAAATAGCATATGAAAAGATGCTCAGTAGCCTCAGTCATCAGGGAAAAGCTAATTATAAACATAATAAGATGTCACAGTATACACATTAGCAAGAAAATTAAAAAGGCTGATGATGGTAAATGCTGGTGAGATAGGGATAACAAATTTTCACATCATTGCTGGTAGGAGTGCAAAATGATCCAGTCATTAGAAAATCATTAGGCAGCTTAGGGGTTAAACATAAAAGACCATATAAACCTCAACCATTCCATTCCTAGATACTTACCCAAGCAGAATGAAAATAGATGTCCACATGAAAACTGGTACCACAACAGCTTTATACGGATGCAATTCAAACGCTCAGCAACCAGAGGATGGATAAACACAATGTAGCCTATCTATGCAATAGAATACTATTTGATAATAAAAAGCAGCAAGCTACTAAAACATGTAACAGCTGGATCAGTCTCCACGGATGAAGCATGATGCTGAGTGAAAGTGGTCAGATATGAACCCTGCATGTTTTCATTCATATAAAATCTAGAAAATGCAAACTAACCTCTTTTGGCAGAAGGCAGATTAGCAGTTGTCTGTCAACAACCAGGAGTGGAGCAAGGATAGATTTCAAAGAGAAAGAAAAAAAGTATAATGTAAATGTATTGTTGTATGCATCTTACTCATCACATGTGCACTTAAAACGGATACTTTTTATTGTATACATATTAGACTGTAATAAATTTGACAAAAGGGTATCATTAAGAAAATGAAAAGGCACCCACTGACTGGTAAAAATATTTCTAACATATAAAGGTAATTGTAATTTATTTATATATAAATATTATAGACTATATAAGCATATATGTTAGAAATACACAGTGCATATATATAATAAGTATATGTATTTCTAATATACATTATATATAAACATATTATAGGAATGGCATATACATATGTATACATAAATATATAATGTGATGTATGCACATATATGCACATATGTCTATATTATTTATATTTACATATGCTATAGAAAATATATATTATAGGAATGATTTATCACATATATATATATATACACAAAAATCTTGTATCTGAAATATATGAAGGAAACTTTTTTTTTTTTTTATTTTAATTTATTTATTTTTAAATTTAACTTTACAATACTCTATTGGGTTTGCCATACATCGACACGAATCCACCACAGGTGCACACAAGCTCCCAATCCCGAGTCCCCCTCCCACCTCCCACCCCACAACGTCTCTCTAGATCATCCCCGTACACCAGCCCCAAGCGTCCTGCATTCTGTATCAAACATAGACTGGTGATTCGTTTCTTACATAATAGTATATATTCTTCAACGCCATTCTCGCAGATCATCCCGCCCTCTCCTACTCCCTCTGAGGCCAAAAGTCCATTGTCTATGTCTGTGTCCTTTTGTTGTCTCACATACAGGGTCATCATTACTATCTTTCTAAATTCCATATATATGTGTCAGTATGCTGTATTGGTGTTTTTCTTTCTGGCTTACTTCACTCTGTATAATAGGCTCCAGTTTCATCCATCTCATTAGAACTGATTCAAATTTATTCTTTTTAATGGCAGAGTAATACTCCATTGTGTATATATGCCACAGCTTGCTTATCCATTCATCTGTTGATGGACATCTAGGTTGTTTCCATGTCCTGGCTATTATAAACAGTGCTGCGATGAACATTGGGGTACATGTGTCTCTTTCAATTCTGGTTTCCTTGGTGTGTATGCCCAGCAGTGGGATTGCTGGGTCATAAGGCAGTTCTATTTGCAATTTTTTAAGGAATCTCCACACTGTTTTCCACAGTGGCTGTACTAGTTTACATTCCCACCAACAGTGTAAGAGGGTTCCCCTTTCTCCACACCCCCTCCAGCATTTATTGCTTGCAGACTTTTGGATCGCGGCCATTCTGACTGGTGTGAAATGGTACCTCATTGTGGTTTTGATTTGCATTTCTCTGATGATGAGTGATGTTGAGCATCTTTTCATGTGTTTGTTTAATTCCACGATAAAAAAACAAGCTAATTTGAAAATAGAATGGACAAAAGATGTCAACAGATGAGTTACAAAGAGTATATAGGAATGAATGACCAATAAGTACAAGAAAAGATGATCAACAGCATTGATTCTTCTGGAATACATTTTAAAATCACAGTAGCTAAAACGAAACAATCAAAACCAAAACCACTAAACTAAACTTACCTAGTGGATATGCATTAAATTAAACATTCATACATTTCTGGTATGAATGTAACATAGTACAAATTTCTTTGGAAATGCTAAGAATTTAGACCTGTATACAACAATTTTTACATACAACCCAACAACTTCTTGTCTACTTATACAAGGGAAATAAGAGCAAACATCCACATGAAGTATATGCTCATACTTGTACATAAATATATTTTTAGTAGTTATATTAACCACTAAATATAATGGAAGCAATTCAGCTGTCTCTCAACAGGAGAGTGGGTATGCAAATTGTGGTAAACAATGCAATACTACTCAGAGCTAAAGAGTAACTTCCTACATACACATGATACAACATAGATAAATCTCCAAATTATTGCTGTGCAAAAAAGTCAGAGCCACTACGTACATATACAATGCAGGATTATATTTATATGACATTTTAGAGACAGCTTATATTGGTTATTTGGCACATGGGGTGAAGAGGATGCCCACTGATTGCAAAAGAGCACATGGGAACATTTTGGAAGTAATGAACATGATCTTTATCTAGATCATAGACATATATACCTGTCAACATATACTCTTGGAGGGCACAAACAGAACCTTGTGTGCACCAGGACCCAGGAGAAAGGAGCAGTGACCCCACAAGAGACTGACCCAGACTTGTCCGTGACTGTCCAGGAGTCTCTGGCAGAGATGTGAGCTGGCGGTGGCCTGCTGCAGGGTCCGGGGCACTGAGTGCAGCAGTGCCTGCGTGGGACCTTGTGAAGGAGGTCACCATTCTCTTCATTACCTCTTCATTACCTTATTATTCTCTTCATTGGCCTCAAGTCAAACAATAGGACCCTGCCCATCAAAAGAAATTGGATTAAAGACTTCCTGAGCATGGCCCTGCCTATCAGAACAAGACTCGGTTTCCCCCTCAGTCATCTCTCCCATCAGGAAGATTCCATAAGCCTCTTATCCTTCTCCATCAGAGGTCAGACAGACTGAAAACCACAATCACAGAAAACTACCCAATCTGATTACATGGACCCCAGCCTTGTCTAACTCAATGAAATGATGAGCTATGCTGTGTAAGGCCACCCAAGACAGATGGGTCATGGTGGAGATTTCTGACAAAATATGGTCCACTTGAGAAGGGAATGGCAAACCACTTCAGAATTCTTGCCTTGAAAACCCCATGAACAGTATGAAAAAAGATTTAACACTGAAAGATGAACCCCCAAGGCTGGTAGGTGCCCAATATGCTACTGGAGATCAGTGGAGAAATAACTCCAGAAAGAATGAAGAGATGGAGCCAAAGCAAAAGAAACACCCAGCTGCTGATGTGACTGGTAATGGAAGTAAAGTCCCATGCTGCAAAGACCAGTATTACCTAAGAATCTGAAATGTTCAGGTCCATGAATCAAGGCAAATTGGTAGTGGTCAAAAAGAAGATGGCAAGAGTAAACACTGACATTTTAGGAATCAGTGAACTAAAATGGACTGCAATGGAAGAATTTAACTCAGATAACCACTATATCTACTACTGTGGGAAAGAATCCCTTAGAAGAAATGGAGCAGCCATCAGAGTCAACAAAAGAGTCCAAAATGCAGTACTTGGATGCAATCTCAAAAACGACAGAATGATCTCTGTTCGTTTCCAAGGGAAACCTTTCAATATCACAGTAATCCAAGTCTATGCCCTGACCAGTAATGTTGAAGAAGCTGACGTTGAACACACCTATGAGGACCCACAAGGCCTTCAAGAACTAACACCCAAAAAAGATATCCTTTTCAATATAGGGGACTGGAATGCAAACATAGGAAGTTGAGAAATACCTGGAGTGACAGGCAAATTTGGCCTTGGAGTACAGAATGAAGCAGAGCAAAGGCTAACAGTTTTGCCAAAAGAATGCACTGGTCATAGCAAATACACTCTTCCAACAACACAAGAGAAGATTCTACACATGGACATCACCAGATGGTCAATACTGAAATCAGATTGATTATATTCTATGCAGCCAAAGATGGAGAAGCTCTACACAATCAGCAAAACAAGACCAGGAGCTGACTGTGGCTCAGATCATGAACTCGTTATTGCCAAATTCAGACTTAAACTGAAGAAAGTAGGGAAAATCACTAGACCGTTCAGGTACGACCTAAATCAAATCCTTTATGATTATACAGTGGAAGTGACAAATAGATTCAAGGGATTAGATCTGATAAACAGTGCCTGAAGAACTATGGATGGAGGTTCATGAAATTGTACAGGAGGGAGTGACTAAGACCATCTCCAAGAAATGCAAAAAGGCAAAATGGCTGTCTAAGGAGGCCTTACAAGTAGCTGTGAAAAGAAGAGAAGCTAAAGGCAAAGGAGAAAAGGAAAGATATACCCATTTGAAAGCAGAGTTCCAAAGAATAGCAAGGAGAGATAGAGACTTCCTCAGTGATCAATGCAAAGAAATAGAGGAAAACAATAAAATGGGAAAGGCTGGAGATCTCTTCAAGAAAATTAGAGATACCAAGGGAACATTTCATGCAAAGATGGGTTCAATAAAAGACAAAAATAGTATGAACCTAACAGAAGCAGAACATATTAAGAAGGGGTGGAAAGAACACACAGAAGAACTATACAAAAAAGATCTTCATGACCCAGACAATCACGGTGCTGTGATCACTCACCTAGAGCCAGACATTCTGGAATGCAAATTCAAGTGGGCCTTAGGAAGCATCACTATGAACAAAGCTAGAGGAGGTGATGTGATTCCATTTAGCTCTTTCAAATCCTTAAAGATGATGCTGTGAAAGTGCTGCACTCAATATGCCAGTAAATTTGGATGACTCAACGGCCACAGGACTGAAAAAGGTCAGTTTTCATACAAATCCCAAAGAAAGGCAATGCCAAACAATGTTCAAACTACTGTACAGTTGCACTCATCTCACATGCCAGCAAAGTAATGGTCAAAATTCTCCAAGTCAGGCTTCAACAACATGTGAACCATGAACTTCCAGATGTTCAGGTTGGATTTAGAAAGGCAGAGGAACCAGAGATCAAACTGTCAACATCCACTGGATTATAGAAAAAGCAAGAGAATTTCGGAAAAAAAAAATCTACTTCTGTTTTACTGACTATGCCAAATCATTTGACTGTGTGTATCACAACAAACTGTGGAAAATTCTTCAAGAGATGTGAATACCAGACCACCAGACCTGCCTCCTGAGAAATCTGTATGCAGATCAAGAAGCAACAGTTATAACTGGACATGGAACAACAGACTGGTTCCAAGTCAAGAAAGGAGTACATAAAGGCTGTATATTATCACCATGCTTATTTAACTTATATGCAGAGCACAACATGAGGAATGCTGGACTGGATGAAGTACAAGCTAGAAACAAGATTGCCGGGAGAAATATCAACAACCTCAGATATACAGATGACACCACACTTATGACAGAAAGTGAAAAACTAAAGGGCCTCTTGATGAAGGTCAAAGAAGAGAGTGAAAAAGTTGGCTTAAAACTCAACATTCCAAAAACTAAGATTATGGCATCTGGTCCCATCACTCCACGGCAATAGATAGGAAAACAATAGAAACAGTGAGAGACTATTTTGGGGGGCTCCAAGATCACTGCAGATGGTGACTGCAGGCATGAAATTAAAAGAAGATTCCTTCTTGGAAGAAAAGTTATGACCAATCTAGACAGCATATTAAAAAGCAGAGACATTACTTTGCCAACAAGTGTCCATCTAGTCAAAGCTATGGTTATTCCAGTAGTCATATACAGATGTGAGAGTCAGACCGAAAGAAAGCTGAGCACTGAAGAGCTGATGCTTTTGGACTGTGGTGTTGGAGAAGACTCTTGAGAGTCCCTTGAGAGCAAGGAGATCCAACCAGTCCATCCTAGAGAAAATCAGTCCTGAATATTCATTGGAAGGACTGATGCTGAAGCTGAAACTCCAATACTTCAGCCACCTGATGTGAAGAACTGACTCATATGGAAAGACTCTGAAGCTGGGAAAGATTGAAGGTTGGAGGAGAAGGGGAGCACAGAGGATAAGATAGTTGGATGGCATCACGGACTCAATGGAGATGAGTTTGAGTAAACTCTGGGAGTTGGTGATGGACAGGAGAGCCCGGCATGCTGCAGTCCATGGTTCTCAGAGTCATACACAACTGAGGGACTCAACAGAACTGAACTGATACTTGTCAAAGAATGTCAAATAATATACTTAAAATGTGTGCCTTTTATATTATGTAATTGTGACTCAATAAAATTGAATTAAAAAAATTCAAAAGTGGGGTTACCATAGGGCATCCAGAGGACTGGTAGTAATGATATTTTGCTAGCCAGGTGATATGATGTGTGCAGGACAAAAACTTTTTTTTAATTGTATTTTAAGCCTTCTATATGTATATAGTACATGAGTGTTTATTGTGAAGGACGTGGAAGATGTGGGAACTGTCTGGACCCGGGAAGCAGAATTTTGGTGAATAAGATGTTTAAACTCGGCCTCCCCTTGATATAACTCAGTTCATCTAACTCTATGGGACCAATGGTTTGAAATGGTGATAGATCCTGTTTTGTTCCAAAAAAGCTTCAGTTCTCCTGGGCACAGAAGCTGGTGTTCATATGAAGCAGATGTATTATATGGGGATCCAAATTAAAAGCAGTTAAATCACATGAGGACAATTCTATCAAATTCACAAAAGTGTGACTCTCCTGGAAGTTTGAGCTTCCCAGGTGGCTCTAGCGGTAAAGAACCCACAGGCCAGTTCAGGAGATATGACAGACACGGGTTTGATCCCTGAGTCGGGAGGATACCCTGGAGGAGAGCATGGCAACCTACTCCCGTATTCTTCAGCCTGGAGAACCCCACAGAAAGAGGAGTCTGGAGGGCTGTGGTCCATGGGGTCACAAAGAGTCAGACACAACAGAGCAACTTATCCTACACACACATAGGTAAAGAACCTTACAAGTCACATAGAGACTAATGCCAGGAAGACAGACAGAAAAAAAAAAAAATCATGAACCAAATACTCATAAAACAGACTCAAAGAGCTGAGAAACATAAAACCATTTGTTATAAGTAGTTAATGAATTGCAAATAAAATAAAAGTCAGTTTTTCTGCCTAACCAAACAGTCAGAGTGCACTTAGGATGATGCTGTCCAATGAAGTTAAGAAAAATATAGATATATATAATTTTTCTGGAAAGTACTTTGTTAAACTATATTAATAATTTTAAAAATTTCATGTGTCTGTTCAAGCAGTTAATATTGTGGAATATTTCCTAAGGAGATAGTAAGAACTGTGAATAAAGGTTTATTTGCTCTTGAGTCGAACTTGCATGTTATACACTTTAAAAATATATTGGATATACTTGAAGGAAATTTTTAGGGAGATGAGAAAAGGGCTAGGTGGGGATGAACAAAGATACTCAAAAGGAGCTCCCCCTTTGCAGGTTAATATTAAAAAGAAATGGAGAATATATATTTATGAAGACATTTTCAAGCATGATTTATATTTAATCATTAGAGAAAGCTTACATGTTCATCAGAAAAATAAATTATGCTTATGCAGTCATATAGCAAACCCCTAATGTAAAATTAAAAAGGATCAACCGATTGAGAAAATGTAATGTACTGCAAATGCAGTATAATAAATTTGAAAAAAAATAGATATTTATGCATGTCTGAGAAAAAGATAAACATCTTGAGTGTGAAAATCAACAGAAATGTACCAAATAGGAACAAAATATTTAGAAAATGATATATGCATGTAAAATGTATATGTATAAATTCAACAAATGCTTATAAAATGAATAAAATATGATATTTACAAATGATAAATATGCATATATATGCATTATGCATGTGTTTATGAATAAATTCAATCCTATTTGTAATCAAAGAGATACAAATTAAAATAAAATACAAATGTTGTCTGTCAACTTGGAAGAGTTTAAGAGGAGAAGAGAAATCATATTGTTGAGATGAGTATGACTAGATATTCTTACATCCCACTAGTGTGAGAGAGCTCCGCTTTTCCTTTTATAACAATCTGGTAGTATGCATCAAAATATGAGATGAAATAATTCCATATTTAGAAACTTACCCTAGAAATAAGCATGAAAAAATTGGTGAAACAACTGTTTGTTCCATCACTGTTTATAATAAAATATTTAAATAGTCTAAATGCCAACAATAAGTTATTAGTTAAATAAATTCTTGACAAAAGGCCATGATGCTAATTAGCTATTTAAAATGATTTTGGTGGAGAATGTTTAATGGTTTTGAAAATTTGTCATGGTATTGTTAAATTATAAACAATGTATGCCCAGTAATCTGAAATTGCATCTATCTGTCTATCTCCCAAGTTGACTGGTGTCTCTAACAGTAAAGAATCTGTCTGCAATGCCACAGACCCATGTTCAGTCCCTGCCTCAGGAAGATTCCCTGGAGAAAGGAATGGCTACCCACTTCAGCATTCTTGCCTGGACAATTCCGTAGACAGAGGAGCCTGGAGGGATATAATCAATGGAGTCATAAAGAGTCAAACATGACTGAATGATTAACACTTTCACTTTCATATATATCCACACATATACGTTACATAAGTGCATTCATATTTAACTGGAAGGATTATAATAAATACCTTACTGATACATGAATGCTGCTGCTGCTGCTAAGTTGCTTCAGTCATGTCCTACTCTGTGCGACCCCAGAGACAGCAGCCCACCAGGCTCCCCCGTCCCTGGGATTCTCCAGGCAAGAACACTGGAGTGGGTTGCCATTTCCTTCTCCAATGAATGAAAGTGAAAAGTGAAACTGAAGTCGCTCAGCCGTGTCCGACTCCTAGCAACCCCATGAACTCCAGCCTACCAGACTCATCCATCCATAGGATGCTAGGTAAAATAATAAACGAATAGAATTTTAAGAAATTACCAGTCCTATGTGACAGAAATAAAATATTTTATCCTATGTATAACAGTATTTTTGAAATTTTCTACATTGAATATGTATAAACAATAGAATAATAAAATATATTTTACAACTTTAAAGTGTTCAGTTTCTTTCTTCATTTATTCAGTTATTCATAAGCACATTTAGCAATTATTATTGAACAGCTGCAAACCTTTTATTAGGTACTAATAGCACTGAGTAAAACTCCCTCTTTTGTGGGGCTTGCACAGTTATGTAAGTAATTCAAGTATAGTGAAGCTCTGCAAGATAATACAGAAATTTCTAACATTTTAAACACTTTGGCCATACAGGATAAGAACTGACTTGGAACACTTGAGAACTTGTAACAGGGATCCAAATTAAGCTAAGATACTCAGAGGATGTTTTCCTGAGGCTGAAGGTTAAAGGCTAAGGATGGGTTAACTAAACAAACAGGTAGAGAAAGAAGATTTAAGACGGAGGGACCATCATTTGTAACAGTCCCTTGTGGCAGGAGGAAGCCTGGTCCATTAGAAAACTTACAAAAATCTTGTGATTGAGTTTGCAAAGAGTCTCAAGTTATAAAACAAGATAGAATGAGATTGTTTCTTAAGAGCAATCAGAAGCCATTGGGGATTTTTATCTTAAAGTGGCTGTCAAAGGCTCTTTGGGAGAGGAGGCAGTATATACTTGGTCCTGCCTCCAGAACCTCAGAGCGTCATGATGAGAAATGTGTATCTGGAGTCTTCCAAGAACCACTTCTTCTAGAGACCACTTAATCCTTTGCCTAAGCTCCCCAACACCATGAATAGTCCCATATTCCCATAAAAAATTCTTTTATTTCAGACTCCTGCTCAGCTGATACAAAACAACTACCTAGAAGTCTGATTTCTCAGTCTTCAACTCACTAGATGGTTCCTGCTAACCAAGGTGAAGTAATTTCCACCCCAGTTCCCAGCTAACTTGCTTGAGATTGTGTTTTTGTTCTGGTCCAGAGTTGAAATTAACATAACGATACCTGTAATTATCTACTGTTGCTCATCTCCTCTCTGTTCTAATCAGCTTGTTATTATTATTTTTATTTTTGCAGAAAAGTGTTACGTAAATATTCATGGCACATTACAGATGTTTTCACAGCATTTGGAACCCTGGGAGGTGGGTGGATTTATAATTCTACTTTTCAGTGAGGAAACAGACTCAGAGATATAAAAGGAATTGCTAAAGTACAAACCTGGGAAAGGTAGGTTTCTAGACACTGCAATGAAAACCCTTTCCAGTACAATACACCCTTTCTCGTTATGAGTCAAGTTGCTGTTATTCAGTCTCAAGTTGTGTCCACCTCTCTGCAACCCCATGAACTACAGCACACCAAGCTTCCCCATCCTTCACTATCTCTTGGAGTTTGCTCAAACTCATGTCCATTGATTTGGTGATGTCATCCAACCATCTCATCCTCTGTGGTCCCATTCGCCACCTGCCCTCAATCTTTCCCAGCATCAGGGTCTTTCCCAGTGAGTCGGCTCTTCACATCAGGCGGCCGATGTGGTACTTCAGCTTCAGTATCAGTCCTCCCAATGAATATTCAGGACTGATTTCCTTTATGGCTGACTGCCTTGATCTCCTTGCTGTCCGAGCCCTCTCTCATTCTCTCCAGAAAAGGGCTTTGTTCAATATGCAGTCCTAGATTGCTGCGGCTGCATCTGTGTGATTCACTCTGCACAGTAGTTATCAGAGCGTGTGCTTTTTTAGGTGCCTGAAATGCCTTTGAATGATGTGATATTTTTCCTATGATTGTGGTAGAGCAACCTGACATGAGAAAGCTTGGGAGATACTAGNGTCACAAAGAGTTGGACATGACTGAGCGACTGAACTGAACTGAACTGAGGATGGGAGCAGGAAGGGAGGAAGGGTTTTTATTCAATGAGATGAATAATGAGAGTGTATCCTAGAGCATAGACAGCAAAAAGTTGAAGCTGAGAGGTAAGGAAAAGTATGTTGACATTTCAAGAAAAAAAAAAAAAACACAAAACTCCATTATAGTCCCTTGGCCTGGGACAGATGATGGGAATTGCCCATTTCTTCTTCCGTCTCCTTTTCCCTTTTGTCTTGTCTTTTTTCTTTTTCTTTCTATTCCTCTTTACCTTCCTCTCCACCTCCCACCCCTTTCTCCTTATTTACTCTCTCAATCATGCCTTGGTTCTAATGAGATATAATACTGACGTTTCTCATACAAAATGTTATTCCTGCCCAGCCTGGCTTAATTTCCTGCCTGTTTCAGTAAATAAAGCTGCAACATGTAAAAAGAAAATTGAGAATCCTTATACTTAAAAAAAATTTTTTTATCATGAACTTCAAGAAGGCAAAATAATTGTTTTCCTGGCTCCTTTTTGAAGGGGTTATGTTAGAATACACTCTTGATTTTCCAGAATTAAGGGTTTTTCCAACACAGAATCATGTCAAACCCTTAAAATGAATATGACAAAACAGTCTACTTTCTAACTTCCCCCTGCAAAGCTTAAGAAAATTCTCCTGTACACCATTATAGCCACCTTGTATTTATAACTTCTTCCCTGCACTTCCGCTCCAGCAGGGGTCATTCATTCCATTCCATGACGCCTTTTATCCCTGTGTACTTAAATACTGTCTTTCACATCACCCTGCTACTTTATCTCCATAGAAAGTGCCTTGATTTGTAACCTAATCGTCTCCTACTGTGTTATTAACACCGTGTGTTCTGTGTGTCAGACATCATATTCTGTCCCTTTAGGGCCATTCTTGAGTGAATCATTTGTTACCTTTTTCTAAATCCTAACAAATATGTTGATAATACTAGTAATCTTTTTATCAATAAACAGATCTCTTCTACACTTAACACACATATCATCAGTCAGATTTATTTTAAATGACTCTTTCCTTATATTTTTGTTACCTTCAGTGTAAGGAGCAACTCTTAAACCAAAACTGGGAGACCTTGCAAGACTTCCTTGAGTAATATGGGATCATTTTTAAAGTAGGAAAGGGCTGACTCTTAGTTGGTTTTCTGGTCTAAGTGTTTATATTGGGTGGGGAAGGGGGTTGAGGTGGGATTTGAGGATAGGAACGTGTTTGTTCCTTAAGGTTATGGCATTTAGAGTCCCTTGTCTATTCATTTCTGTTAGCAGGGATTCTTTGGTTATAAGTGAAAGAAAGCAAACCCAAACTAGTTTAAGTATAAATAAAGTTTTATTGAAAAAAACATGTGAAAAGCCTACAGAGTCAAGGTGGAGATAAACCACAAAGCCACAGGATAGTAAGTAGAGGGATGGTAGAGCCTGGGATATAAAAGCCATAAGTTCTTATTTCTGCCCACTGACATCACTCTTTAGTCAAATCTTTCCCAGGCTTATCCTTAGCTCTCACACAAACCGTCTTCACCAAGGAGGAAAGGAACCGGAAAATACCCTGATTCTCCCTTTGGTAACATTTCTGTCATGAGACTTGGAGATGGCAGGGGAAAAAATATAATTATTTATCTTCACCAGAACTACATGGCTAAAAATGAGGACAAATAAGTTTCCCAAAACAAAATGAAAGCAACCATAGGCAACCTGCTAAACCATCAACATTAGTGAAGCTGTAACAGTGGCCCATGTTTATTAGATGGTTTATCATAAAATGCTTACACATTCAGGATCCCAGGGACTTACTATGAATAGAACAGTCATTTTTAAGCGGGATAATTTTCCTCCGGAGGACATCTGGCAATGTCTGGAGATATTTCTGGCTACCACAACTGGGGAATAAAGGGAAGGGGACAGATGTGTACTGGTATTCAGTAGGTAGAGGGACAAATGTTTCTAAATGTTCTACAATGCACAGAATAATCCCCCACAATGAAGAGTCATCCTGCCCCAAATTGTGGTGGTGCTGAGGTTAAGAAACCCTGGAATAAAGGTTAAGAGCCTAGTTTTACATGTTTGCTTTCTTATTCTGCTGCTACTAGCTCTGAACTTAACCTCTCTGGGCATATCTTTTCTCAACTGTAAAATTAATAAAATGATACTGAGTCTTCCAAGTTGTTTGAAGTAACATTCATACATACACATGCATACACGCTCATTGCACACACACATTTTCTGGCTCAAATATTCCATTAGCTTGATTGCTTGCAAAGATGCCTTTCTCTTCTTAAATTGTGATGATGTTTTTTACCCTTAAATCACTCATAACTATTTCTGCAAGATCTCTTATTCCTGACATCAGAGGTAAGAACTCTGAGCCCTTTCACTGGGAAGCTATTGTCTTCAGAGAGCTATTGTTCAGAAAAATCATTGAACAGTAATTTAATGAGGAAAGCAGTAAGTCAAAAAGGACTAACAACAAAGACGTGGCAATCTTACTCCACCCTCTAACCTATATAGTATATTAATTCTCCACTAACTCCCAGGGATATGAAAATGCACAGATAAACAATGAGGTGGAGGCTTTTTCCAAATTCTTAATCCAAATCCCCAATCCTCTGGTACCTAACATTTGCCATGTATGTTTCTGATTAATGAAACTCCTTGCTCTAACCTTATAATGTGCATGTATTCAAAACAGTAGATTATTTCTAATACATCTAGTACACTAGATTATGTGCCCATCTACAGTATTCTTTCCTAGTAAATCCCACGGAGAGAAGCCTGGCAGACTACAGTTCATGGGGTTGCAGAGTTGGACAAAGCTATGCATGAGCATGAAAGAGAGAGAGGAAATTTCTCCTTGGTCAGAGGACAGTATAATACTCAAAGAGCATGTGTGCAAAATGAATTAATGATTCAGTGAATGAGTAAATGAATAAATGCTACAATAGTTATTTCACTTAAAATATTTCTAAACTTGGTGTTTGGTCCTCTTACGAGAATGTGAATGAAATGAAGATTCTGCAACCTGGAGATCATCACACTAAAGTGAAGTGAGTCAGACAAAGACAAATACGTGATATTGCTGATACATGAAATCTAAAACAAATGATACACTTGCGCTTACTTAAAAAAACAGAAATAGACTCATAGACACAGAGAACAAACTTACAGCTACCAAAGGGAAAGGGGAGAGGGGTAAATTCAGAGTTTGGCATTAAAATGTATACACTGCTATATATAAAATAGTTAACTAACAAGGACCTACTGTATAGCACAGGGAACTCTACTCAATATCTTAAAATAATCTTTAATGGAAAAGAATCTAAAAAATAATATATATATATAGCCCAGAGAAGGCGATGGCAACCCACTCCAGTACTCTTGCCTGGAAAGTCCCATGGATGGAGGAGCCTGGTAGGCTGCAGTCCATGGGGTCGCAAAGTCGGGCACGACTGAGCAACTTCACTTTCACTTTT
>SJYV01013351.1:511928-524069 GCA_006410875.1 Neotragus pygmaeus | reverse complement strand
ACACACACACACACACACACACACACACACACACACACACACACACACATATATCACTTTTCTGTATACCTGAAACTAACACAATATTGCAAATCAACTATGTTCCAATAAAAATTTTAAAAAACATGTAGATTCTGCATATAATGTGTCAATATGACCATATTGCATATATGCTATTAAATACCTTTCCTTTCTCACAAGTAAATTGCTTTAGGTCCTAAATAGGTGAGAGTTGAATCTTTGCTCTGATTTTGCAGTGCCTCCTGCTATCCCCATGTTTCATAATACATACCAACCTAGTTATTTTGATTCAAATTCAATCCTAATATGTGTTCATTCAAATCAGCCATCTACTCAAGGTTGACATGATATTTTAACACCTTTTTCTCTCTAAAATTGTTCAGTGCTCAACTTGAAAAATATAAATATCATGAACCTTGGTGTTCATTCTCGTTCGTTTTCCAATCTTTATGCAGAAAGGGATAGAATTCATGTATTTTAGAAAGAATGTCTCCTAAAACAGTCTTCCTCCAACTTTTTTTGTGTGTGTATGAACAGGAATCAACTGGGGCTCCTGTATATGATGCAAGATTTTGATTCAATAGCTCTGAGGCACGGCCAGAGTTCTGCATTTTAACAAGCTTAATGGGTGGAGGGGGTGGTGGGGGAGGGTTCCATGATGCTGTTCTAAGCAGCATACTTGGAATACCAAGGGTCTACATAGGCTGGCCACAAAACATGTTTTGTAAATGTCTGTGGCTGTTCATGAGAAGAGCTTATGTTGAGACATGAGTTATATTTTCAATGGTGTGTTCTCCACAATTTGAAGTATATTTATTTTGCATCATTGTTTTGCAAAGTGAATTTGTGAAATGAAAGTTCCAAGAACTGCCAATAAGGATTCTTAAGAAAAGTGCTTTGTGGTCAAAGGTGAGGCGTGCTAACTAAACGAAGTAAAGAATTTCTTTATTTCTGGAATCTTAGATGTGCCAGTATGCCTCAAAAATCTGTAGGCATGAGGGGCATTATGCAGTTTTTCCCGTCTCCTGAGTGTTAAGTCACTTCAGTCATGTCTGACTCTGTGACCCTATGCCCACCAGGCTCCGCTGTCCATGGGATTCTTCAAGCAAGAATACTAGAGTGGGTTGCCATACCTTCCTCCAGGGAATCTTCCTGACCCCAGGGATCCAACATGCATCTCTTATGCCTCCTGCATTGGCAGGCAGGTTCTTTACCACTAGGGCCATCTGGGAAGCCCTTTCCCAAGTCTAATTGGTTACACATACAAAGAAAGTGTCCCTCATAGAGGATCATTTTGGAATACTGTTCCAGAGAACACACAAATCCAAGTCTGTCATATGTCTTTTCACCCAAAACCTTCTCCCTGACTCTTACCCCAGTCCAGAGCTGGAATTGACCATTTTCAGTCTTGCCAAGGCTAAAATGCTTTGTATCTATATATGTTTTTATAAACCTGGGTGTTACTTGTCTTTCTTTTCAAACACTATGAAGTTGCTTGGTAAGCTGTTTCTGGGGTAACTGAATTTGAAAACTGAATTTGCAATTTGTAATAGAAAATGGTATGGCTTTCATGGTGGCTCAGTGGTAAAGAATCTGGCTGCAATGCAGGAAAATCAGGAGATGCGGGTTCAATCCCTGGTTTGGGAAGATCCCTTAGAGGAGGAAAGGGCAACCCACTCCAGCATTCTTGCCTGAAAAATCCCATGGACAGAGGAGCCTGGTGGGATACAGTCTATAGAGTCTCCAAGATTCGGACATGATTCAGCTTAACAGAGAGAGAGAGAGAATCAAAAAAAGGTAACATCTTCTGACTGCAGATAAGGACTCACCAGCATATCACAAATGGTTTATTCAGTGTTTTATGGGGAGAAATGAAACACATGATGGATTTATCCTCACTTCCAGGCTTTCTGTAAGTTTGGCATCAGATCTTTCTCAACGGCCATGATTCTTCTACTGCTTCTGATGCTGTCTCTAGGAACACTGAGTAGACACCTTGGTCTCCATAGCGATAGAGCTCTGTTGGGCAGGAATCCTATCATAAAGTTGCAGCATGAACACTCATTGGCTCCATTTTGCTTCTCAGAGAGACAAACACAATTCAGACTCTGGGTGGATTATAAGTACTTTCACAGAGGCCATGGCAATGACCCTCTCATTGTCAAACCCCACTCAAACCTGATCTGTATGCTATGGAAACAAAGCATTTCCTAAGAGAGTGGTGAATTGGGTTCATTTCAGTCAGACATTTCATACTTGTAAATGGTATGGCATTGCCTACTGGTTATAGATCTGAGTCAGAAAATAATATAAAGAAAGAGAAGCTCCAAAACAGAGTGACAACAATTTGAGTGGATATGAGATTTAGAAGAGGAGCCTGAATAGAAAAACAAACAAACAAACAAACAAACACACAAACAGGAGACATCAACTAGAGTCTGTGTCTGCATCTACTTAATGAATAAGGAGGCGGTAACTCAGACTGTGAAAAGCAAGATAAACAGTACTCTGTTTTTTCTTATTTTATTTTGTTTTTGATTCAATATGAAAAAAAGTTAAGGAAGTTGGAGGCCTCCTGTTGAAATATTTTTAAAACTATTTTGAAATATTATCCATGATCTACTATATATTTTCCCCAAACCTTAAAAGAGTTCTTTTTATCTTTAGAGATGACACAGTGAAAGTAGAACTAATCCCATTTCCCCTGAATAAGATAAATGAATAGAGCAATAAAGACCCAGTGTGGCTGTGTAAACATCTAATCAATGACCCACTGGTTAAAGTTAAATCTGTTCTGGAAATAGAGACATGGGGAGAGACCCAGATGAGAATAATGTGCACCATTATTTTGGCTTTGAGAGAGAGAGATAAGGCTGATGAAAGGATGTGAAAGTGAGAACAGAGAGGAATGGATTGAGGTGAGAAAAAGAACTGAAGAGTGAAGAGAAAGAGAAGAGAGGGAAAGCTCATTAATAAACAGGAAGTAAAATAGCATTGACTTATCCATTATCTGTAACATAGAAATTAAATTTTTATTCATCCTAGCCTAAAAGTCACACAGCAAAACAGAAAAAGGCTTTGAGTGTATGTGTTATAATAATGATCTTACAAGCAAAGCTCTTCAAAACAAGAAAAGGCAAATCCACATGTCATCAGTTCATATTGAGGCATGTGGAAATTCTATTAGTAAAACCAGAGAACATCCTGCCTTCGTGCAAGGACAATTTTATAGGGGGAAGAATGCAGATGGCAAGACATCATTGGAGGTTATGAATGGCCTTTCAGTCACTCATTTTATTTTTTTTTATTTCTATAGATAGATTTAATTTTATCCCTTTGTTGTCGTTCAATAACTAAGCCACGTCCAACTCTTTGCGGCCCCAGGAACTGCAGTACGCCAGGCTTCCCTGTCTTTCACCATCTCCTGGAGTTTGCTCAGACTCATGTCTATTGAGTCAATCTTGTCCTCTGTCATTCCCTTCTCCTCCTGCCTTCAACCTTTCCCAGAATCAAGGTCTTTTCCAGTGAGCCAGCCCTTCATATCAAGTGGCCAAAGTATTAGAGTTTCAGTTTCAGCAACAGTCCTTCCAATGAATATTCAGTGTTGACTTCCTTTAGGATGGACTGGTTTGATCTCTTTACAGTCCAAGAGACTCTCAAGAACCTTCTCCAGCACAATTTGAAAGCATGAATTCTTTGGTGCTCAGCCTTCTTTATGGTCCAGCTCTCACATCCATACATGACTACTGGAAAAACAACAGCTTTGACTATATGGATCTTTATTGGCAAAGTGATGTCTCTGCCTTTTAATATGCTGTCTAGGTTTGTCATAGCTTTCCTTCCATTAGCCATCAAAAATATATTTAATCAATATGATGGACAGAATCAATAATTCTTTTTTATTTTTACCAGCACACTTTCATATATAGAAATATAAATTTTAATGTTTGATGTCAAGTACTAACATCTATTAAAATGTTGCCACCTTTTACTCAGGACTTTTTTAAATTGTAGACTTATATAAGCATGTAATTAAAATCTGATATCAACTCAATTGCCCTCCCTCCCTTCTCAGAAAGGTAAGAAATTTCCCTTTTGGGTTCTATATATTTAATACATTTGTTGGCAACTAAATACAATGTATATTATTGTTTTGAAGGTTTTAACATTTTAAATATAGAATATCTTAATCTATTAAGTATATCTCTTTGCAACTTGCTTTCTGTTCTTGGTATTATATGCTTGAGGTTTATTCATGGTGATAATTTTAGATCCAGTTATTCCATTTTAACAGATACATAGTATTGAATGATATATGAAGTTTATTTCTCTCAATGATGGAGAGTAAAACTGTTTGCATATTTTTGCAATGACAGACTGTGTCAAAATAAATATATTTTTAAATGTCTTCTTAAATATATGTCTGAAGTGTTGCTTTATAGAAATGAAAATACTGGTTAATGTTTGTGTACTGCTTTAATTTTATATTCAAATCTTCACATAATTTTTTTTAAACAACCAGGGATTTATTTTTCTATAGAAGTCTGAAATCTATGTGATTTATCATTTTCTATAAATTTCTAATTGTTGCAGTATTCTCTCTAAATTTTCCCCATTAACTTGTAATAACACTTCTATATATCCCAAATTCCTCTGCAAGTTGGTCTGATTCTTCTTTCCTCTTTGTAATGATAATTAATTTGCTTGTCCATACCTATGCTAGTATTAACTGGTTTTAATCATTTCCCAGGTTGTGCTCGTGAAAATCCCATGGACAGAGGAGCCTGGTAGGCTGCGGTCCATGGGGTCGCGAAGAGTCGGACGGGACTGAGCGACTTCCGTTTCACGTTTCACTTTCCTGCATTGGAGAAGGAAATGGCAACCTACTCCAGAGTTCTTGCCTAGAGACTCCCAGGGATGCGGGAGCCTGGTGGGCTGCCATCTATGGGATCGCACAGAGTTGGACACGACTGAAGCGACTTAGCAGCAGCAGCAGCAGCAGCAGCTCCTGGTAAAGAATCCTCCAATGCAGGAGACTTAAGAGACTTGGGTTTGATCCCTGAGTTAGAAAGATCCTCTGGAAGAGGGCATGACAACCCACTCC
Organism: Neotragus pygmaeus; assembly: GCA_006410875.1. Lineage (NCBI taxonomy): Eukaryota > Metazoa > Chordata > Mammalia > Artiodactyla > Bovidae > Neotragus > Neotragus pygmaeus. The sequence continues at coordinate 518,944 of SJYV01013351.1, read as the reverse complement.
AGTATTCTTGCCTGGAGAATCCCAAGGACAGAGACAGTCATGGGGTTATAAAGAGTTGGTCACAACTGTAGAGACAGTACAGCACCACAGCACAGTGATGCTTTGATTTTCCCCACTCAGGGAGCATTTGGCAATGTTTGGAGACATTTTTGGTTGTCATTACTGCAGAAGTAGAAGCCAAGGATACTACTAAACATTCTATAATGCATAGGACACTTTGCCTCCAACAAGGAATTATCTGGTCCAAAATGTTACAAGTATCAATGTTGAAAAATCCTGATGTAACATGATAAATTGAGAGACTGAGCATGATACACATTTGAAATATTTAACCTTTTCACTGTTTTAAGAAGCATATTGGGTGCTTTTTTATTTTCTTTATATGAATTTTAGGAATAGATTCTTAAATCCTAAGAAAAACCCTTTTGACATTTAACCGTAATTAAGTTTGCTTTTAACTTTTGGAATAATATGGTAAGAATTGACTCTTTTATTATATTGATTCTTCCAATTTACTATGGTATAGATCTATGTTTATTTTGGTCTTTTTAAAAGCCCTTAAGTTAAATTTTATATTTTTTACCCTGAAAGATCATTTATAGTTTTGTTAAATATATTACAAGGTCATTACCTAATTTATTTTTGATGTTTAATATGTAATCTTTATTTTTCCCCTGTGCTATACAATAGGTCATTGTTGGTTTTCCATTTTGAAAATAGCGTGTATACATGACCATTCCAAACTCCCAAAATATCCCTCCCACCCCCGGCAACCATAAGATGTAATCTTTCTAATTGCATAACTTATTGTTGTTGCTGATCTATAGGACTCTGATTATTTTCAATTATTATTTTATATTATATTATATGCTAATCTAATATTCTTGCTGAGCTTGTTCATCCTTGTAAATAATCTTCTGTAGAGATTTCATCTATCATCTGAGAATAACAAGGAGCTTTGGACTTTTTTCAGTCATTACATATTATAAATAATCTTGTTCATCAAGGCTGTATATTGTCATCTTGCTTATTTAACTTATATGCAGAGTACAGTATGTGAAATGCCAGGATGGATGACTCTTAAGCTGGAATCAGGATTGCTGGGAGAAATCTCAATAACCTCAGATATGCAGATGAAACCACTCTAATGGCAGAAAGCAAAGAGGAACTAAAGAGGCTCTTGATGAGGGTGAAAGAGGAGAATGAAAAAGCTGCCTTAAAACTTAGCATTCAAAAAACGAAGATCATGGCATCCGGCCCCATCACTTCATGGCATATAGATGGGAAAAAGTGGAAACAGTGACAGATTTTATCTTCTTGGGCTTCAGAATCACTGTGGATGGTGACTGCAGCCATGAAATTAAAAGATGCTTGCTCCTTGGAAGAAAAGCTATGACCAACCTAGATATTATGACCAAAAGATATGACCAACCAGCATATTAAAAAGCAAAGACATTGCTTTGCTGACAAAGGTCCATACAGACAAAGCTATGGTTTTTCCAGTAGTCATGTATGGATGTATGAATAATGAAATGGGTTGCTGTGTCCTCCTCCAGGGAGTTGTCCAAATCCAGGGATCAAACCTGCTTGTCCTGCATCTCTCCAGTAAAGCGGATTCTTTACTGCTAAGCCAGTGGGGAAGCCTTCCATATGTTCATATACAATGCCATTTAAGTACATGTGTGTTTGATTTTATTTCAAATAATAGATTATTTTCTAAAACCATGACTTCCAACTCTCACTTCCACCATAAATACATGAAGTTACCTGTTACTCCACAGCCACAATAACATCTATCTTGGTGAATTTAAAATTTTTTACTTTTTTTGTAGCGGTGGTGGGGGGTAAGGCTTGGGATTCCATTTCAATATATTAAAAATATAATCTAATGGATTTTTAAATTTTCCTCATCAAAATCTAGTGTTTAATATATTCTGAAAATTAGTTCATTTGATCAAGTTTTATGGATTTAATCATGTATATTTCATCATACCCTTTCAAAACGTTTAAAACCTCTGTTAAATTTATTAGTATACCTACCTTACATTCAGTGTTTATTTTCATCTTTCTTTTTTTTCATCATACTTCTCAGATTTTGTCTATAGTATCCTTTTAGAAAGTAGTCTTTAGTTTTATGTTCAAATCTTTTCTTTCAATCGGTTTTTACTTTTTCTCTTTGTTTTCATCAGCTATTTTTGCTGCTTTATTTGGGCTTACTGACTTCTATTTCTTACTCCTTGAACTGAATTCCTAGTTTCTTTGTTTCTGACTAGTACTTTGTTTTCTGATAAGTGTAGTTGGGCTTCTGTTAGAATTGTAGGTTTTACTTTAAATGCTGTTTTGTTAGCAAGCTATCTGTTTTCCCATGTAGGGTTTTCATTTGATTATGTGATTCAGTTTTAAGTATTTGCTGATTTTTTCTAAGCTTTCCTGGTGGCTCAGTGGTAAAGCACCTACCTGTTAAACAGGGTTCAATCCCTGTGTCTGTCAGGAAGATCCCCTGGAGAAGGAAATGGGAACCACTCCAGTACCCTACTCCAGTCCTCTCGCCTGGAAAATCCCATGGATGGAGGAGCCTGGTAGTCCATGGGGTTGCGAAGAGTTGGATACGACTGAGCGACTTCACTTTGACTTTTCACTTTCATGCATTGGAGAAGGACATGGCAACCCACTCCAGTGTTCTTGCCTGGAAAATCCCAGGGACGGGGGAGCCTGGTGGGCTGCCGTCTATGGGGTCGCACAGAATCGGACACGACTGAAGCGACTCAGCAGCAGTAGCAGCCAGTATTCTTGCCTGAAAAAGTACCACGGACAGAGGAGCCTGGAGGGCTACAATCCATGGGCTCACAAAAGAGTGGAACATGAATTAGCAATGAAACAACAGTTTTTCTTAGAATTTTAAAATATTTTAACTACAATGGATATTTAATAAGATTGATTTTAACTTTAGATATATGTAATATTAAAGCTTTCTCTCATTTTAGCAAACACTTTACCAGAATAAATATATTTATAAAATTTGCATGAGTCTTAAGGCAAAAATAGGGTTGTGGGGTTTATAATATATGTAGCAATAAAATGTATGACAGCAAAAGCACAAAGACCAGGAGAAGAAAATTTATAGTATATTTTTGTTTGAGTTTTCTATTACATGAGAAGTAATTTTAGTAGGGTTTAGACTCTGATAAGTTAAACATACATAAATAAAGATGTATAAACCTTAATAAACCCTAAAAAAGCCTCTGATATACTAACAAGAATAAGTACTATGTTGATATTAGTTAAGTAGTGAGTAAATAAAGATATAATAAAAACACAATATTCAATTAATCCGTAAAAGTGTGACCAATAGGGAAAGTAGAATAAAGAACATAATGAGACAAGTAGAAAAAAAATAGCAAGATGGTACACACAATCATATAAATGGTCATATTAAGTGTAAATCATCTAAAAATTCTATTAAAAAGGCAAAAATTGTGAAATTAACAACACATCAANTAATCCGTAAAAGTGTGACCAATAGGGAAAGTAGAATAAAGAACATAATGAGACAAGTAGGAAAAAAATAGCAAGATGGTACACACAATCATATAAATGGTCATATTAAGTGTAAATCATCTAAAAATTCTATTAAAAAGGCAAAAATTGTGAAATTAACAACACATCAAAAACTTACTATAGATTCCTTGCAAGAAACACACTTTAACAATCAAAAGGGTTAAAAGTAAAATGATGAAAAAGATGTATCACGCTCATAACAGCCAAAAGAAATCAAGGTTGTCTATTTTTAATATCAAAGTAAATAGTGTTATTGAAAATAATGAGCATCATTTCATGACAGTTACAGGCCATAAAAAGGGCATACAAATCCTAAACTCCCATGCACCTAATGACAGAGTTTCAAGTATAAGAAGCCAGAATCGATAGACCTGCAAGGAACAATAACAAAAATTGTCCCAATAATAAGTGCACAGCTGACTAAATGTTCACAGTTTTCACTATCTTCAGGTCAATTTATATGATATCATTTGCATTTCAGAAGTTCCTTTTGTGCCTCTTCTCAGTAAATTATTTTCCCAAAGTAATCACTTTTCTGAATTCTAATCCTACCAATATATTGCCCCTTCTTTTAAAATTATTCTAAATAGATAAATATGATCCACTGTGTTTGCCTGTTTTCACTCAACATTATATTGTGAGATTAATTACATATGATGCCACGTCTAGTTGCATTTTGTTTATTTTCATCATTGAATATTATTCCATTGAACTATCACACAAAAGAGTATTTACATATTCTTCTCTTGATGAATATTATATTTATTTTTTGGAAACGATACATTTTGTTTTAGAAATTTTGCTGTCATGAGAATCCTCATATTTGACGTTTGAGAAACATGAATTAGTTTGTCTTGAGTATAATAACAAAAGGTAGGCTAGCTATTTGGAGGCGGGCATGGGAACTCACTCCAGTATTCTTGCCTGGAGAATCCCTGTGGTCAGAGGAGCCTGGAGTGCTACATTCCATGGGGTCGCAAAGAGCTGGACACATCTGAGTGACTAAGCACAGCACAGACTAGCTATGTCATAAGTATGCAGATATGTATCNGGCGGGCATGGGAACTCACTCCAGTATTCTTGCCTGGAGAATCCCTGTGGTCAGAGGAGCCTGGAGTGCTACATTCCATGGGGTCGCAAAGAGCTGGACACATCTGAGTGACTAAGCACAGCACAGACTAGCTATGTCATAAGTATGCAGATATGTATCTTTAGTAAATATGACAACAATTCTATCAAGGTGGTTATGCCAGTGAAATACTTCCATTGATTCCTGTCCTCACAGTGCTCAGCATCACGGTCACAAGTGGGTAGAGGCAAGTAGGGTTGAAAACTGAAGGAAGTCCTCACTCTCATTTTCTGTTGAGTTCTGTACTCAATCTAGTAAGTGAATTTAAGAGGGTTTCTCCTTAAGATTTAGATGCCAAGAGCACAAAATGGAAGGAGGCACTCACCTTCAGATTTGTGCAGACTGTGCATTGATCAAATATAAAAGTACCCTCTTCCTTAAAATTTGCACCTTAGATGTCTCACCTGACTCTCAGCCCTGCTTGATATTAGTTTGTCGTTTATTCTGTGCATGTGCAGTAGTTTCGTGTTATAGTGTTATTTACATTTCCCTGATGATTACCGACGTCGAGTACATTATCATATGTTTATATACCATTTTGATGTACTCTTTTGTGAACTATCCAATTCTTTTTTTCCAATTTAAACTTAATTAGCTTTCTCCTGTTATTAATTATTTGTAGTATTTTTATATATCTTGCCTGGGTCATTTGTCGTTGTGGTTTTTTCCTATTGTAGATATCTTCCCTTACTCTGACTTTTTACTCTTGAATAGTTTCTTCTAATAAACACTGCTTCTAAATTTTAATTGAGATTAATTTATTAATATTTTTCCTTTCTAGGTTACTGCTTTTCTGTCCCACTACAAGGTCACTAATGCATTTCTTTTCCTTTTGAAAGCTTTATTGTTTTGCGTTTCAAATGTAGATCTACAATTTACTGGGAACTGATGTTAGCACTTAATGTGAGATAAGGTCAACATTACATTTTTTATATATGGGTATCAGTTAACTGAGCATCATTTATTAAAATTATCATTCTCTCCCTATTAACTATAGTGTCATCTTGTCTCATATGAGATAAACTTATGACTATGATCTCTCTAATCTGTTCCAGTGGTCTGTTTTTAAAAGCTCTATATGAATTTCTATGACATTGTAATGTCTTGCTTTCTGGTTTTGCAATTTCTTTAACTCTGTTTTTCCTCAAGATTTTTTAAATATTCTTGTCTCTTTTTATTTCCATACACATTTAAAGCATAAACTTTCTTCACTCTTCCTTAGCACAAAAAAATTTATATAATAATATAGCGAATCTTTTCTAATTGGAAATGTATTTAATACATAAATCAATTTGGAGAGAATTAATACCTATGTAAAGAAAGTGAAGTCGCTCAGTTGTGTCCAACTTTTTGCGACCTCATGGACTGTTGCCTAGCAGGGTCCTCCGTCCATGCGATTTTCCAGGCAAGAATACTGGACTGGGTTGCCATTTCCTTCTCCAGGAAACCTTCCCTACCCAGGGATTGAAACCAGATCTCCTGCACTGTAGGCAGATGCTTTACCATCTGAGCCACCAGGGAAGCCCATTATTATAATTTATAAACATAATGTGGCTCTGTTTATTTAATTCTTTAAAATTTTTCTGTAGTTTCATAGATTTCAGAGTAGGAGTCTTGAAATCTTTTATTAGAGTTATTACTAAGGATTTGATGTTTAGCAGCCAGCATAAAAATTATCATTATTCAAATTTTATTTCCTTTTCATTTGTTACTGGTACAGAGAAATACAATTAATGTTTTATAAGACCCTTCTATCAAGCAACTTTGATATATTTACTTATTAGTTTTAATATTTTGTAGATTTTTTTGAATTACACTTATGTAATTGTAAACAATTATGTCAACTGTAAATAAAATTGTCATTTCCCTCCAGTCCTTATACTTTGAACTCCTTTCCCTTTACCTCATTGCACTGGCAAGTAACTTCAGTAGTGATGATAGTAAGTCTCCTTTGCTGACCCAGTCTCTGGGGTGGAAGCATTTAAGATATATTTCCTACAGATCTTTTTAAGATATTGTTTAACAAAGATTACCGTTTGTTGACTTGTTCTATCACTTATTCAATAAAGTGTACTAATACTCTTCTACCACACTGTATTTTTTAATTTTTTTTAGTTCTTACAAGTTCATTTTATGTATTTCAAAGCAATATTTTAATAGAAGTTTAATATGATAAACCCTTTCATTATTGTGTAAGCCACTTCTTTGTTTCTAGCAGAACTTTTCTCTTCAGTCCAGTTCAGTTCAGTCGCTCAGTCATGTCCGATTCTTTGTGACCCCATGAATCGTAGCACGCCAGGCCTCCCTGTCCATCACCAACTCCCGGAGT
>SJYV01013351.1:449736-510032 GCA_006410875.1 Neotragus pygmaeus | reverse complement strand
TTTCTGCCATAAGGGTGGTGTCATCTGCATATCTGAGGTGATTGATATTTCTCCCGGCAATCTTAATTCCAGCTTGTTTTTCTTCCAGTCCAGCATTTCTCATGATGTACTCTGCATAGAAGTTAAATAAGCAGGGTCACAATATGCAGCCTTGACGTACTCCTTTTCCTATTTGGAACCAGTCTGTTGTTCCATGTCCAGTTCTAACTGTTGCTTCCTGACCTGCATACAGATTTCTCAAGAGGCAGGTTAGGTGGTCTGGTATTCCCATCTCTTTCAGAATTTTCCACAGTTTATTGTGATCCACACAGTCAAAGACTGTAATATATTAATATGGGCTTCCCAGGTGTCATTTGTGTTAAAGAATCTGCCTGTCAGGATAGAAGATGCAAAAGACACAGGTTTGATACTGGGATGAGAAGATTCCCTGCAGAAGGAAATGGCAACTCACTCCAGTATTCTTGCCAGAGGAGCCTGGCAGGCTACAGTCCATGGTTCTGCCATGAGTTGGACATGACTGAGCAACCGAGCACACACACATATTAATATTAATATATTTAAGCCAACTCTCTTTTAGTTCAGTTCAGTTACTCAGTCATGTCTGACTCTTTGCGACCACATGGACTGCAGCACACCAGGCTTCTCTGTCCATCACCAACACCCGTAGCTTGCTCACACTCATGTCCATCGAGTTGATGATGGNTATATTTAAGCCAACTCTATTTTAGTTCAGTTCAGTTACTCAGTCATGTCTGACTCTTTGCGACCACATGGACTGCAGCACACCAGGCTTCTCTGTCCATCACCAACACCCGTAGCTTGCTCACACTCATGTCCATCGAGTTGATGATGGCATCCAACCATCTCATCCTCTGTTGTCCCCTTCTCCTCCTGCCTTCAATCCTTCCCAGCATTAGGGTCTTTTCCAATAACTCCATTTTTGATATCAGTTGGCCAAAGTATTGGGAATTTCAGCTTCAGCGTCAGTCCTTCCAGTGAATATTCAGGACTGATTTCCTTTAGGATGGACTGGTTGGATCTCCTTGCAGTCCAAGGGACTCTCAAGAGTCTTCCCCAATACCATAGTTCAAAAGCATCAATTCTTTGGTGCTTAGCTTTCTTTATAGTCCAACTCTCACATCCATACAAGACTAATGGAAAAACCATAGCTTTGACTAGATGGACTTTGTCAGTAAAAGAATGTCTCTGCTTTTCAATATGCTATCTAGGTTTGTCATAGCTTTTCACATAGGAGCATGTGTCTTTTAATTTCATGGCTGCAGTCACCATCTATAATGATTTTGGAGCAATAAAAAATAAAGTCTTTTACTGTTTCCAATGTTTCCCCATTTATTTGCCATGAAGTAATGGGACTGGATGCCATGATCTTAGTTTTTGTAATGTTGAGTTTTAAGCCAACTTTTTCCCTCTCCTCTTTCACTTTTATCAAGAGGCTCTTAAGTTCTTCTTCACTTCCTGCCATAAGGATGGTATCATCTGCGTATCTGAGGTTATTGATATTTCTCCCAGCAATCTTGATTCTAGTTTGTGCCTTGTCCAGCCTGGCATTTCTCATGATATACTCTACATCGAAGTTAAATAAGTGAGTGACAAGATACAGGCTTGACACATTTCTTTCCCAACTTGGAACCAATCCATTGTTCCATGTCCAGTTCAAACTGTTCCTTCTTGACCTGCATATAGATTTCCCAGGAGGCAGGTCAGGTCGTCTGGTATTCCCATCTCTTTAAGAATTTTCCACAATTTATTGTGATCCACACAGTCAAAGGCTTTGGCATAGTCAGTAAAGCAGAAGTAGATGCTTTTCTGGACTCTTGCTTTTTCTATGATCCAACGGATATTGACAATTTGATCTCTTGCTTCTTTGACTTTTCTAAATCCAGCTTGAACATCTGGAAGTTCACGGTTCACATACTGTTGAAGCCTGGCTTGTAAATTTTGAGCATTATTTTGCTATTGTGTGAGGTGAGTGTAATTGTGTGGTAGTTTGAACATTCTTAGACTTCCCTGGTGGCTCAGACAGTAAAGCGTCTGTCTACAATGCAGGAGACTCGGGTTCAAGTCCTGGGTTGGGAAGATCCCCTGGAGAAGCAAATGGCAATCCACTAATCCACTCCAGTCCTANATAGAGAACGGACTTTTGGCCTCTGAGGGAGTAGGAGAGGGTGGGATGATTTGGGAGAATGGCATTGAAGCATATATACTATTATGTAAGAAACGAGGCACCGGTCTATGTTCGATGCAGGATGCAGGATGCTTGGGACTGGTGTATGGGGATGATCCAGAGAGACGTTGTGGGGTGGGAGGTGGGAGGGGGATTCAGGATTGGGAGCTTGTGTACACCTGTGGTGGATTCATGTCGATGTATGGCAAAGCCAATAGAGTATATAAAGTAAAATTTTAAAAATAAATAAATAAATAAATAAAAGTTTGTGATAGATGAAATAGAGGAGCACTTTTTAAATTATCAAAAGGAAGCCTTGGGCTTCCCTGGTGGATAAGAATCCAAGCACCAGTGCAGAGGACGCGGGTTCGATCCTTGGTCCAGGAAGATCCCACATGCTGCAGAACAACTCAGCCTGTACGCCTCAACTACTGAGCCCGTGCTCCATGACAAGAGAAGCCACCACAATGAGAAGCTCATGGGTGGCAAGGAAGAGTAGTCCCTTCTCACAACAGCTAGAGAGAGCTGGCATGCAGCAATGAAGACCCAAGGCAGCCAAAAAATTTAAAAAAGGAGCCTCTAATCCATATGCAAACACATACATGTGGAAAAAAAAATGACTGAGTGATAGATCACATAGACACACTGATCTTTAAGACTCATACCTTCTTCCACATATGTAAAGGCTCCACTACACAATACCATGTTCTGGAAAAACCAAAAGCAGTGAGTCAAGCCAGTCTGGATTGAAACACCCACTCCCCTCTGTGTTCACTGAATAATCTCAAGCAAGTAGCTCGACATATCTGAGTCTCAAGGAAAATCAGAGTTATTGTCAAGTTCGACACAGACTACAACTGGGTCAGAATTTTTTTTTTACAATCAAGGCATCTCTTGGACCAGAAGCTCTCTCATCCTCCTGTATGAGCTATGTGCTTTCTATGTCTTTGGTTCTCTCTGTCTCTGCTCTACCTATGATTCCTCAGCATTACACTTTCTGCCAATACAGAAAATGCATCTTGACATCTTCAATTTTCATACTGTCCTTCTTGGGCTCAACTTTGCCTTGTAATTTTTCAGACTGCTCTTCCCTGAGCTAAATAAATCATTATCTCAATTCTCTTAGTTTAAATGGCCCATAAAGGGGTCTGATTGGCCTAGCTCATTTTTGAAAGGTTTATTTTTACTTCATAAGCTATAATTACATGAAATAAAAAATATAAAGTTCTTAAATTTTGTGTGTGTGTGTGTGTGTGTGTGTGTGTGTGTGTGTCTTAGTCAGTCACTTAGCCATGTGTGATTCTTTGCGACCTCAAGGACTGTAGCCGACCAGGCTCCTCTGTCTATGGGATTCTCCAGGCAAGAATATTGGAGTGGGTAGCCATTCCCTTCTCCAGGGGACCTTCCTGACCCAAGGTTCAAACCTGGGTGTGCATACACACACATACACACACACACTTCTGCTGCTTTTGAAGTATTTGTTCACCTCTGGTCTAATAATGTCAATGGAAGCCTTAAGTGAGGTTGTACAATATTCAGTTAGATTTCTCTTTCCATCAGTGGCTTTGAGAGGAGTGAGTGCCCCAGAGGTCTGTCATAGGCAGACAGACATAATGACTGAAACTTTCAGTACACTGGAGCTTTCAAATTTTCTTATCAGTGACTGCTGCTGATTATGATGATCAATCCTGGATTCTACTATTAACCTCTAATCTATGTACTATGCACCTCTCATCGATGCCTTCTGTCTAGATCCTAGTCTTAAAATAACTCTGTTGTTTGTAAATTCAGCTTCTGTAAGGCATAAGGAATAGAGAATCTTAGCTTATCTCAAACAATTTGTGAAAATGATAGGCAACCAGGCTTCCTAGAGATTGAAACTTCATTCAGGTCTTGACAATATTTCAAAGAATGATGATGCAGAGACATTTTAGTGGCTGTCCCATGCTTACTATTCTTCAGACTATTGCTTTGGTGCCTTGGCAATTCTTTACTTGAACTCCTNTCTGTTGTTTGTAAATTCAGCTTCTGTAAGGCATAAGGAATAGAGAGTCTTAGCTTATCTCAAACAATTTGTGAAAATGATAGGCAACCAGGCTTCCTAGAGATTGAAACTTCGTTCAGGTCTTGACAATAGTTCTAAGAATGATGATGCAGAGACATTTTAGTGGCTGTCCCATGGCTTACTATTCTTCAGACTATTGCTTTGGTGCCTTGGCAATTCTTTACTTGAACTCCTGTTGTTAGCACTGTTTCTACATGTGTCTCAAAGTCAAACTCTTCAGCAAAGAAAAATCTGGTTAGTTTGGAAGTCACCATCAGGCAAAGGGCACTCTTGTTGGTATTGGCTAGAGCTTATACACCAGGTCACTTCATGAGCCTACCGACTGCCTATAAACAGGCTGTTTTGGGGTCAGGAGTTAAACCCATTGTATTCAGGACCATGATGTTTCTGCACAAAAATATAGCAATCTATACATTATTGAGACTCTTGGAAAGAAGTTGTGTACATGGTGGGTGCCCTGATATTCAGAAGAGGTCATTATAACCATCAAACATCTTGCTTGGCCTGAAAGTTTCAAAGATTGGACACACTTCAAGGTTCAGAAATAGTTTTATTCATTTTGTTCAGAAAAAGACTTATATATTGAGGATAAAGTAAGAAGAAATAAAGTCATGGAGATGGAAGTTGGCAGAGCCAATCATAATGAACTCATTCAACTAACTTTAGGAGAAAGGGGATAGAGAAAGACTTACAAACCTAGAGAAAATGAAAGGGGATAGATTAACAGAAAAGAAGCATGAGAAGAAAGTGAGGGCAGGGGAAACAGAAAAAAAGAAAAATAGGAAGAAAAGAGGGGAGAAGAAGCATATATTAGTGTTTCCTTCCCTTAGAGATCAGAGTCTTTCTGTTCTCTTTGGTCCCATGAAAACAAACTCTTTTCTCAAGAAAAGAAGAAAATCTCCCATCAGTGACAATAAGCCTGTCAGCATCAGTTTGGTGGAGAGCAACTTAGCTTTGGAAAGAACAAGGCATGAGATAGCATGGATATAAGTATAATGTAGCAAACATGAAGTGAAGTGAAGTGAAGTCGCTCAGTTGTGTCCGACCCTCAGGGACCCCATGGATTGCAGCCTTCCAGGCTCTTCCGTCCATGGGATTTTCCAGGCAAGAGTGCTGGAGTGGACTGCCATTTCCTTCTCCAGGGGATCTTCCCGACCCAGGAATTGAACCCGGGTCTCCTGCACTGCAGGCAGACGCTTTACCGTCAGAGCCACCAGGGAAACCCTAGCAAACATGCTCTGAGATAAAAAAGAATATTGGCGTTGGTGTCGAGAAAATATTTAGGCTTGGTTTTAGGAAAAGTTTCTAACTAGTAGCATTAAGATACATTTTCTTAAAGGGACCAGATGTTCCCATGATCTCCTGGTGAGTCTTATGGTCACGTGTCATGTCTGTTAGGACAGTGGTTCTCAAAGTGTGTTCCAGGGACTAGCAGTGTCGTTATTACCTGGGAACTTGTTAGAAATACAAATCACTGGACCCATCAAATACCAACTGAATCAGAACCTCCAGAATTTGAGCTCAGCACTGTATTTCAACAAGTCATTGAGGTGACTTTTAAGTGGCTAAAGTACAAGAGACACACAGGAAGGAAATGTTATGACTGTTTTCATTAGGCACTTGGTGAATGCCCGACACTGAGAAGTGAAGTCAGGTATCCAGGGAATCTACGAACAACTAGACTCTGGTTTCTTCCCTCCCACAGTCCCCCTCTATTTGTCAGGCTTCTTCCCACTTCTGAACCCTAATAAGTTCCAGAGATATTATGCCCCTCTTCTTAAATAGTGAACAAACCAGGAGCCTGAAAATACAACCAGCCTGCTAAGCTCCCTTTCCACTCATTAGATTTTCTGGGATTATGATTAACAATGAGTGGATACACAGCTTTTCAATAGAGGAGCTCTTCAAAGGTACTATCACAAGGAACAGGTCTCTACTTCAAAGTAATATGCTAGCCAGAAACCCAATCAATAAGCTCTGGGCACTCTCACAGTAAAATTGAGGCTTGAAGCATTCTGCTAAGATTTTACCCCCTTCTATCTTAAATGGAATTAAAAGTTTTCCATGTCCTTGAAGATCATTCATTTCGCCATTGAGAAAGCAATGTCCTTTCAGGGAAATCTGTGTGCAGCACTGATCAGCTGATTTATCATGGAGCAAACATCTGTGTTATGTGTGCACATGTTTGTGTGTACATGTTACACACAAATAGGCATTCTGTCTAGGCAGACAGAATGATTTAATTTTCTAGATTTAATTATTTTCTAGATCAAATCTAGAAATCCTAAGTGCCTGCTACAAATGTACAAATTGGGTGCAAATCACCTACAGTAACTGAAATACTCTTATGGAAAAAATCTCTTTTGTATATGTAAATGTTATAAGTATTTTAGTGTGAAGTACCATTTGGGCTGATAACTCCTGGAAGGAATAATGACATCACGGCCTTGTTAGGGAAAGTAGAAGGTCTTTGTTCAATTCACATGGATTCAAATTTTGATTCTGCCACTTATTAGTTACGTGATGTAGGGCAGGTTTTTGAACTTCTCTGAGTTTCCATGACCTAGTGTGTACAATGAAGAAAGTAATAGTTAACCTTAAGTTTTATAGTGAGCATTTTTGTGAGATAATATTGATAAACAAATTGAAATTAGAGAGTGGTAAATGATGAATGCTATGATAAAAAGACATGGCCTGGCTCTCAGGAATCAAATAGTGTACTTGTAGAGAAATGACAGACACATGTGAAGCATCAAACCTCCATAAAAGAGATAAATGGCTAATCAGCGGAGCATGAAATGATATGGATAATTATGTAATAAATGGTTTAAGGGGTCATAGATGGAGGAACAGAGCGAACAGGAGTTATAGGAGAAGATATTCAGATGAGGGGCAATTTAAACTGGCCCTTGAAGGGAGGGAGGAAGAGCAAGGCAAGGTGATAACATGCAGGATAAACTTAGGAGATGGTGAATAGCCCACTTTGGCTGAAAAGCTGGCTCTGGGGCCATGTGTATTTGAAGATAAGCCTAGAAAGGCAGGCTGGAGTGGACTAAGAAACCTCTGAATGTCAAGCTAATGCATCATATGGACAACTGAAGGAGACTGTCGTTTCAATTCATTTTAATCTGTCCTAAACCCACATAATTCAATAGATCTAGTTATCCCTTCTCCCCATTTATCATGTTTTCAAAGTTACCTTGTGTAAGAGGGAAAGAGGGGCAGGAGATAAGATATGGCCACATCACCGTATGACTGATGTTGAGCTCTGCTGATCCTATGGCTTTCTTCCTCACCGCTAAGGCCTGAAGCCTGTGGCTTCTTTCTGCTGCAATGTTCTGGGGAGGAATCCTTTTGCATTTTTTGTGTTTTTACTTTTCATATGCTTTGGTCACATTTCCCCAGTGAGATCAGAAAGGCTCTCTTTCACCCAGGTCTTTTATCATAGCTCTAATAATAAATTTGTTCATATTTCTTGGGCTTCTCTGGTGGGTCAGATGGTAAAGAATCTGCCTGCAGCACAGGAGGCCCAGGTTCAATCCCTGGGGGGAATAGCAGCCCACTCTAGTATTCTTGCCTAGAGAATTCCATGGACAGAGAAGCCTGGCAGACTTCTTACCATTCCTAAATCAGTCCTCTATCTCAACTCTTTATTCCGAACTTCAGCTTTTGCATTTATAATTCTTCTCATTGGTAATGCTGTTAAGTCACTTCAGTCGTGTCCGACTCTGTGGGACCCTATAGACGGCCTCCCACCAGGCTCCCCCATCCCTGGGATTCTCCAGGCAAGAACACTGGAGTGGGTTGCCATTTCCCTCTCCAATGCATGAAACTGGAAAGTGAAAGTGAAGTCGCTCAGTTGTGTCCGACTCTTAGAGACCCCATGGACCACAGCTGCTCCTCTGTCCATGGGATTTTCCAGGCAAGAGCACTGGAGTGGGGTGCCATTGCCTTAATGACTACCTAAAAATTTTTACTCATTACCTCTTTTCCACACTAGATTGTTTCATTATGAATATTTTTATTTAGTTTTATATAATGAATAAAAATAGCTAGATTCCCTTTTTGATCCTATTAACTGTGTAACTTGGTGGCATAATTTATAGCATTTACATTTATAGCTATAATTATTAAATCCTGTCAGTCTTGTTTCTGTTTAGTTCTTTTTACTGATTAATTTCTTGGCTTTGTTTTCTTGTTACGTCTCCTGTTATATGAACTGAACACTTTTACTGTAGTTTTATTGGTGGATTTCTAATGTTAATACTATTACTTATGATATTAAGGCATTCTAAAATAAAATACTATTATGAAAATCAGCATTATTTTATATTTATTAAACTTTGTCTTTACTAAATTTCTGATTATAAGCTAATTTTATCTTTAAGGATTTATCTTATTTCCTAACTAACCATAATATGTAATCCAATCAGTGGAAGGTTAAAAACTATAAAATTAGCTTAATCCCTCCTTGTGACTGAGTATAGGTGCTTTCAAATAAGCCTATATGGAGACTTCACTGAAGAGCCTCTTGATGAAAGTGAAAGAGGAGAGAGAAAAAGTTGGTAAAGTTCAACATTCAGAAAACTAAGATCATGGCATTTGGTCCCATCATTTCATGGCAAATAGATGGAGAAGCAATGGAAACAATGAGAGACTTTATTGTTTTGGGCTCAAAATCACTGCAGATGGTGACTTCAGCCATGAAATTAAAAGATACCTGCTCCTTGGAAGAAAAGCTATGACCAACCTAGACAGCATATTAAAAAGCAAAGACATTGCTTTGCCAACAAAGGTCTGTCTGGTCAAAGTTATGGTTTTTCCAGTAGTCATGTATGGATGTGAGAGTTGGACCATAAAGAAAGCTGAGCACTGAAGAATTGATGCTTTTGAACTGTGGTGTTGGAGAAGACTCTTGAGAGTCCCTTGGATTGCAGGGAGATCCAACCAATCAATCCTTAAGGAAATCAGTCCTGAATATTCATGGGAAGTATTGCTGCTAAAGCTGAAACTCCAATACTTCAGCTACCTGATGCGAAGAACTGACTCATTGAAAATGACCCTGATACTGGGAAAGATTGAAGGCAGGAGGAGAAGGGGAAAACAGAGGATGAGATGGTTGGATGACATCACTGACTCAATGGACATGAATTTGAGCAAGCTCCAGGAGTTGGTGATGGACAGGGAAGCCTGGTATGCTTCAGTCCAGGGGGTCGCAAAGAGTCAGACACCCCTGAGTGACTGAACTGAACTGGAGACTTCACTGGTGGTCCATGGTTAAGACTCTGCACTTGCAATGCAGAGGGCACAGGTTTGATCCCTGGTCAGGGAACTAAGGATTTTGAGCTCAGATGGTAAATAGTCTGCCTGCAGTGTGGGAGACCTAGGTTTGACCTCTTGGTCTGGAAGATCCCCTGGAGAAAGAAACAGCAACCTACCCCAGTATTCTTGTCTAGAAAATCCCATGGATGGAGGAGGCTAGAGTCCAAGGGGTCACAAAGAGTTGGACACGACCGAGTGACTTCACTTTCACATTCAGGGAACTAAGATCCCATATGCCACATGTGGGGCCAAAAAAGCCCCCAATAAGCCTATATGGATAAGCATCGGTTTATTAAGTTAATTTTCTATATAGACCTGAGCACTAGCACAGTACAGCCTTCAATTCAGGTGGAAAAAAGACACCCAGGGACATGGGAGTGGAAGTCTATTTCATGAAAATTTCGTTGTGTCTCAAATCCATCAGCACACATTGCTAGATCCACTGCTGTTGATGGATACATGGAGAGGGAACACTCTGAGAGTGGGGGAGGCAGCCCCTATCTGCTTCTCCTTTGTCCCGCTCTGAGCCCACTGGTACCTCTGACAGTGAGGCTACTTCCTAAGCTAGAGGTAATCTTATTGCACCATCTTTGCCCTATTATATGGAATAAGGTGTCATGNTTATGATATTAAGGCATTCTAAAATAAAATACTATTATGAAAATCAGCATTATTTTATATTTATTAAACTTTGTCTTTACTAAATTTCTGATTATAAGCTAATTTTATCTTTAAGGATTTATCTTATTTCCTAACTAACCAAAATATGTAATCCAATCAGTGGAAGGTTAAAAACTATAAAATTAGCTTAATCCCTCCTTGTGACTGAGTATAGGTGCTTTCAAATAAGCCTATATGGAGACTTCACTGAAGAGCCTCTTGATGAAAGTGAAAGAGGAGAGAGAAAAAGTTGGTAAAGTTCAACATTCAGAAAACTAAGATCATGGCATTTGGTCCCATCATTTCATGGCAAATAGATGGAGAAGCAATGGAAACAATGAGAGACTTTATTGTTTTGGGCTCAAAATCACTGCAGATGGTGACTTCAGCCATGAAATTAAAAGATACCTGCTCCTTGGAAGAAAAGCTATGACCAACCTAGACAGCATATTAAAAAGCAAAGACATTGCTTTGCCAACAAAGGTCTGTCTGGTCAAAGTTATGGTTTTTCCAGTAGTCATGTATGGATGTGAGAGTTGGACCATAAAGAAAGCTGAGCACTGAAGAATTGATGCTTTTGAACTGTGGTGTTGGAGAAGACTCTTGAGAGTCCCTTGGATTGCAGGGAGATCCAACCAATCAATCCTTAAGGAAATCAGTCCTGAATATTCATGGGAAGTATTGCTGCTAAAGCTGAAACTCCAATACTTCAGCTACCTGATGCGAAGAACTGACTCATTGAAAATGACCCTGATACTGGGAAAGATTGAAGGCAGGAGGAGAAGGGGAAAACAGAGGATGAGATGGTTGGATGACATCACTGACTCAATGGACATGAATTTGAGCAAGCTCCAGGAGTTGGTGATGGACAGGGAAGCCTGGTATGCTTCAGTCCAGGGGGTCGCAAAGAGTCAGACACCCCTGAGTGACTGAACTGAACTGGAGACTTCAATGGTGGTCCATGGTTAAGACTCTGCACTTGCAATGCAGAGGGCACAGGTTTGATCCCTGGTCAGGGAACTAAGGATTTTGAGCTCAGATGGTAAATAGTCTGCCTGCAGTGTGGGAGACCTAGGTTTGACCTCTTGGTCTGGAAGATCCCCTGGAGAAAGAAACAGCAACCTACCCCAGTATTCTTGTCTAGAAAATCCCATGGATGGAGGAGGCTAGAGTCCAAGGGGTCACAAAGAGTTGGACACGACCGAGTGACTTCACTTTCACATTCAGGGAACTAAGATCCCATATGCCACATGTGGGGCCAAAAAAGCCCCCAATAAGCCTATATGGATAAGCATCGGTTTATTAAGTTAATTTTCCATATAGACCTGAGCACTAGCACAGTACAGCCTTCAATTCAGGTGGAAAAAAGACACCCAGGGACACGGGAGTGGAAGTCTATTTCATGAAAATTTCGTTGTGTCTCAAATCCATCAGCACACATTGCTAGATCCACTGCTGTTGATGGATACATGGAGAGGGAACACTCTGAGAGTGGGGGAGGCAGCCCCTATCTGCTTCTCCTTTGTCCCGCTCTGAGCCCACTGGTACCTCTGACAGTGAGGCTACTTCCTAAGCTAGAGGTAATCTTATTGCACCATCTTTGCCCTATTATATGGAATAAGGTGTCATGACATCAATTACAAAGCTCTGGAAGAGAAGTAGCTCCACTTACTTCTATTTATAAACTTCTTCCTCTTACTATGAAAACTCTGCTCTCTGCAATGGCTACTAAATCAGTGTCCCTGAAGTTTCCATCCATCCTGTCCTTTTTTAAAAATTTCATTATTGGAGTTTAATTGCTTCACAATGTTATGTTAGTTTCTGCTGTACAACGAATCAGTCATATGCATGCATATATTCCCTTCTTCTTGAGCCTCTCTTGATCTGTATAAGAGTTTTTCCTTAGGAACTAATGTGCACTTGTGTGTGAATGTGTGTATGTGTGTGAACATGGGTTAGGCAGCCAATCACTAACCATCTTAGGGTTTGAGTGTGGACTTTACCTTTCAGGATCTTGATTTTCCTTGCTAAGTGTCTCTGGTCCTGCCATCCTATAGTCACTGCAGATGAGGAAAATATCAACCAGCTGACCAGCAAAAATAAAAAGCATTCAGAAGAAGATTAGGAAGACTGATCAACTTTCTTCATGGAAGAAACTTTGACTTATACCAAATGACATGGAAATCCATTCCCAACAGAGGGAAGAGAAAATAAGAGGGCAAAAAGTGTTTCTCCTGTTACTGAGTCACTTTGTTGAGGGTGACTGGCTCCCTGAAAGTCCTGGTAAACAGAAGTTAAATGAAGTAGAGAGGCAGTGAGAGTTAAGATTTGGAAATCAGAGAGCTTGACTTAATAAAATAAATTAAGTATCTCTTAAAATGAGGCCATGGTTATATCGTGCTCCTGGGTCTCTGGGGGCTTCCCAGGTGGCTCAGTGGTAAAGAATCCGCCTGCCAGTGCAGGAGACACAGGAGATGAAGGTTTGATCTCTGTGTTGGGAAGATCCCCTGGAGGGGGAAATGGCAACCTCCTACAGTACTCTTGCCTGGAAAATCCCATGGATGGAGAAACCTGTTGGACTNAGGTGGCTCAGTGGTAAAGAATCCGCCTGCCAGTGCAGGAGACACAGGAGATGAAGGTTTGATCTCTGTGTTGGGAAGATCCCCTGGAGGGGGAAATGGCAACCTCCTACAGTACTCTTGCCTGGAAAATCCCATGGATGGAGAAACCTGTTGGACTATGGTTCAGAGTGTCACAAAGAGTTGGACACAACTGAGCGATTGAGCACCCTAGGTTTCTGAATAAAAGCTCACAATGAACCCTGAAACCTGTATTCCAGGGTGGCTGCAAAATAAACTCTAACCAAAAAAAATATAGTCACTGTGAATCCCTCACATTGTTCAGAAAATTCATAGATATGGTAGAAACCTGAGTAACCATTTCCTGAATCACAGTAGACACTTTTAAGAAAATCCTGCTGATTGGCGGGACCATATCCATCCACGAATATGTTATTTACCTTTAAAAACATTTCTCTCAAGATTTCAGTGTGCTTCCTGTATTCCACATGCACATCACCACCCATCACCATCAACCCACTGAGAGATTCCTTCAGATGATCACACGGCATTTTAACCGAGAACAATGGAAGGAAGATGGAGCAACAGCAAGGTTCATGGGTGCACTGAGAGAGGATAAGTCTTGAAGAAGTTTGAAAATAAGATGCTGAAAATGAATTTGAGGAAGAAAGCATGAAGACAGTTTTGTCTCAAGATGATAAAAGAAAGGCCATGGGAGGGAAGGGGACACACAGTTCACATCCAAACCTGGCCTCTGTCCTAGGTACTTACTTTGCACACACTCCTAGGACTTGCTGTCCTCATTCACAAAATAGAGATCATGGCAGTTACTTAGCTAGCAAGGATCTCATGAGTACTAAACACTCAGCCTAAGAAATGGTGCATGGAAAAGGACCATGGTCACTTGTTGCTGTTGTTGTTTAATGATCATTATTATCATCAATGTTTTCATAGACAGATAAAATGGCTGAAACTTCCAAGCTGGAGTGTGGGAACTGTTATGCCCTAGAAATAAATTTTTGCAGATTTTCTGCTTCCACTGAATTCTCCTTGACAACCTCTACCCACAGTCTTTTTAACCAAAACGAGCAAACCTCATCTTCCATTTACTCAAAGTATTGCTATTTGAGATGGTCTCCTTTTACTAAGGAAATGGCATCCCACTCCAGTGTTCTTGCCTGGAGAATCCCGTGGAGGGAGGAGCCTGGTAGGCTACAATCCGTGGGGTCACAAAGAGTCAGACACGACTGAGTGGCTTCACTTTTCACTTTCTTTTACTAAAGATTTGAGGGCCTAGGTATGAGGTCCAATGAGACCCCACAGAACAAGAAATAAGTTAAAATCAAACATTCCATGTGATTTTTTTTTTTTTTAATAAATCAGGATTTCTCACGACCTCCTTTTTCTCCATGGAGCTGAGCCTTTGCCTATGTTGGGATGTCCTCTCCCTCCCTCTTCTTTCCTGCTAGAGCCCCAAATCTCTGTTTCTATATATGCACAGAGAAACAGCTCTTAGTCCTTTTACCCTTACAATGTTCACATTTGCATATATCCCCAATTCATTGAGCAACCTCCTTTAAAAAACAAAAAAAGGAGTATAGTTGCTTTACAGTGTTGTTAGTTTCTGCTGTATGTATACATATATCCCCTCCCTCTTGGACTTCCCCTGCCCTACCCCATCCTCTAGGTCATCACAGGGCATTGAGATGATCAGCCTATGTTATGCAGCATCTTCCCACTAGCTATCTATTTTACACGTGGTTCTGTATATATGTCAGCGCTGGTCTCCCAATTTGTCCCATTGTGTCCCAGTGTCCATTCTCTACACCTGCATCCCTGTTCTGCCCTGAAAATAGGTTCATCTGTACCATCTTTCTAGATTCCATACATATGCATTAATACAGGATATTTGTTTTCCTCTTTCAGACTTACCTCACTTTGTATGATGGACTCTAGGTCCATCTGCATCACTATAAATGACTCAGTTTCATTCCTTTTTATGGCCAAGTCATATGAAGCCACTTCCCTTGATAAAAATTCCCTCTGCTCTGGATCTCTACCCTTAGCATCTGCGAGAACTAGAAGCAGCCAGATAAAGTGAGCAGAGGTAGCTTTCATGTGCTGACTTGCGCTGTTGTTATCCAGAGACGCCTGTCTCCTTGTATGTGGTATGAATGTACCTATCCCAGAGGCTGGAAAGTGAGATGCACTTAATAACTAGTAGCATCCTTTCCCTACCTAGCCCTCTTGCACACACATCGCCCTGAATCACCAGATCGGAACACCATTTCATTTGAAATCCAGAGTGTGTGCAAAGAGGAAGCAGAGCCCCGAAGCTGAGAGACAAGGTCAATGAGGGCAGCCTGCCCTGGCCCACGCAGAGGTCCAGGGACAGCAAGGGCACTGTTAGAAAGCTCTCTCCCTGAACAGCCGACAAAGATCAGGGAGGAGTGGGCGGATCGAGTGTGTGGCAGAGAGGAAATGAGCCTGAGCAGGGGGTCACACCTCTGCTCCATGGCCTGCCTCCTCTCCCAGGTGGCGTCACACCCCCGCTCGCAAGCGCTCTGGCACCTCCGGAGCCTCCCGCAGCCCCATCCCCGCGGAAGAGAATGTGTGAGACTCTTCCCCACGCCGCCCCCAGTTTGCTGACTCAATTCATCCCCCACCACTTTTAGGTCTTCCTGTTTATGTTGTCACTTGGTTTCATTATTTATTTTTAGCCCTGATTTCGGAAGCTTTTATTCTGCTGGGCTTTGGCAGGGTATCAACAGCATCATTCTGGGCTCTGAAAAGATCATTGTACAAGCCTGGCCTCAGGCCCTCTGGGGACAGAGCGCTAGTGTGGGCCACCTCACGCCGCCTCTTCATCTTCCTGGCCAGCCAAGGGGTGCTGGCGTTCCCCACAGGCCGGCCCGCTCAGTGGCCACGAATATGAGAAAGAGGCATGACCTTAGATCTCACCTGGCCCAGCCCTCAGTCTCCAGTGGTGAAACGGAGACCCACAGAACCGAACCATGAGCCCCAACGTTATCCATGAANGGATGGCATCACTGACTCAACGGATATGAGTTTTAGCAAGCTCCAGGAGATGGTGAAGGACAGGGAAGCCTGGCGTGCTGCAGTCCATGGGGTCGCAGAGAGTCAGACATGACTGAACAACTGAACTGAACTATATCAACATGGGAAGAGATTATTAGAGAAAAATGAGAGACCACAGCTAACAGCATACTCAGTGGTGCAAAGCTAAAAACTTTCTTCCAAGATCAGGAATAAGACAAGAATGCCCACTATTGCCACTTTTATTCAACATAATATTGGGTGTCAAATCATATTAGGCAAGAAGAAAATAATACAAGGCATCCAAATTGAAAAGGAAGAAGCAAAACTCTCCTTATTTGCAGATAACATGATATTATATCTAGAAAATTCTAAAGACTATTAGAACAAAAAATAATGGCATGGGTGTGCAGTTAGGGCAAATTCTAGACAAAAGATACAAAGAAATCAAAAACCCAACTGCCACTTCTGAAGAGCTGCCTCCTGCACACACCACAGCCCTAAGGGGTAAGCAAAACACCTAAGCCACCCCTCCAACCCAATCCCTGGACACACCCCTACCCTCACCCCATATAAGAAACACTACCCCTCAGGGAGCAAGCAAGCTTGGGAAACTGTTATTTGTTCCTGCTCCCGGCTGCTGCAGCAAGAGCCCCAAAAAGACTTGCCTGGAAACAAATGAATTTAGTAAAGTTTGAGTATACAAAATCATTAAACAAAAATCTATTGTGTTTCCATATACTAATAATTAACTATCAGAAAGATAAATTAGAAAAATTATCCCATGTATAGTTGCATCAAAAAGAATAAAATGTCTAGTAATAAATTTAACCAAGGAGATGAAATATCTGTACACTGGAAAGCCATAAGACATGGATTTAAAAAATTGTAAAAGACACAAAATTTGTGCTCATGAATTAGAAGAATTAATATTGTCAAAATCTTCATACTACCCAAATCAATCCAGAGTCAACACAATCCCTATCAAATTTTCAATGGCATTTTTCACGGAAATAGAACAAACAATCCTAAAAATTGTATGGAACCACAAGGACTCTCAAATAGTCAAAACAATCTTCAGAAAGAGGAATAAAGATGGAAGCATCACATACCCTGATTTCAAACTATTTTACAAAGTTATAGTAATCAAACATTATAGCATTGACATAAAACAGACACACAGATCACTAGAACAGAATAGACAGCCCAGAAGTAAACCCAGTGTCAAATCATTTGTGACAAAGGAGACAAGAATATACAATGAGGAAGGATAACCTCTTTGGGCTTTCCTGGTAGGCTCAGTGAGCAAAGAGTCTGCCTGCAGTGCAGGAGACCCAGGTTTCATCCCTGGGTCAGGAAGATCCCCTGGAAAAGGAAATGGCAACCCACTCCAGTATTCTTGCCCATGAAATCCCATGGACAGAGAAGCCTGGCGAGCTACAGTCCAAGGGGTTGCAAAAAGTCAGACATGGCTTAGCAACTAAACAACAATGCAACATAGTCTTTTCAATAAATAGAGTTGGGAAAATTGAATAGCCACGTGTAAAAAGTGAAACCAGATGCCTCTGTTATACCATACACGAAAATCAACTCTAAATTGAGTATAGATTTATATTTAAGATCTGTTCCAAGAAGAAACAGGGAGTGAGCTCCTTGACATTGGTCTTGGCAATGATTTCTTGTATTTGACACCAAAACTAAAGGCCACAAAAGCAAAAATGAAAAAAATGGGACTACATAAAAGACTGCACGACAAAATAAAACCATCAGTAAAAAGACAACATGGAGAATGGGAGAAATTTTTGCAAATCATATATTTGATATATGATAAAATATACAAAGAATTCATACAACTCAATGGCAAAAAAAAAAAAAAAAAAAACAGCTTAAAAATNCTGCAAGCCGGGAGCAGTAAGCTGGTATGGCTTGCCTCCTTGGACGGCCTGCGTTAGCAATGAAGAAGGGACACGCTTCAGTTCCCAGGACAATGGTCTCTTTGACTAGGAATATACCAAAGCAGAATTACAAGTGTGCAAGAATAAACAAGGCTGGAGTCAATCTAAAGTTGTCTTACACTCTGTTTTATTAAACTCAATGCATTTCCGTTCCTATGTGCAGTGCCTAGGTTTGCTTAATTATAGATACCCGGGGTGAATGCTAATGGATGCAGAGGACAGTCCTCAATTGGAAATCAAGGCCCTTTTCTGACCTCTACAGGCCATTTGGAGGAAAAAAGGAAACTGCATTTGGAAAATTACAGAGCAAGAGGCCCCACAGACCAGGGTCTGAGGGAGATTTTTCCTGGATGCTTCACTGATGCTGCTCTGAGTTGGCTGGACACATGTGTGCCCTACTTTCCTGCAAGCTCTGCTATCCATGTCTAATAGGTTACTGAGGCAACGGGTAGGAGGTCATTCTCGCGAGACATGCAGGCTGGAGATGGAGATCTTGATCATTCAATATTTATGTATTTAACGAAGGCCTGCCATTATTTCAGCACCATGCTAGGCCCTCAGGATACTGCAGTGAACAAAATCACTTCTGTCTGGTGGGGGGAACAGAAGAGTCCCTAGGGAAAATCTTGCAACCAAAGCTATGATAGGGTTCCTGCAAGGTGCTATGAGAACCTAGAATCAGATCATGGGAGACTTCCTGGACGAGAATAGAATTGATGCACACCGTAAATGAAATTTGGGGCACAAGAGGAAGCAAAGAGAATAAAAGGGTAGAGTGAGTTCTGGAAACCGAAAGTGACTTTTAGGACCTCCGTATGGGTTTGTGTTAAGAGTGGAGACCAGGCAGTTAGCCAGTGGCTGGATCAAGAAGGACTCAAGGGGCTTCCCTAGTGGTCTAGTGGTTAAGACTTCACTTTTCAATGCAGGGGATGCAGGTTTGAATCCTGGTCAGGGAGGTAAGCTCACACATGCATTGTGGCCCAAAACCCAAGACATAAAACAGAAGCAGTGTTGTAACAAATTCCACAAAGGCTTTACAAATGGTCCACATCAAAAAAAGTATTTTAAAAAAGAGATGGGTTCAAATGCCAAGTCACATTAGCATGTTAACCTTAGGACAATGGAAGCCCACTGAAAGAAGGTAAACGGCAGAAATAGAAACAGATTTTCCTTCCAAATCTCCTGTCTATAAGGGGATAAAGGGCTAGAGAGGAGGCAAAGCCAGAGATGAGGACAGTAGTAAGGAAGCCATTGCTGAAACCCAGGTGAGGAATGGGCCAAGGAGAAAGAGGAGCGGATTCTAAGCAGAGCTGAGAGGAGGCTTGAATTCATCCGCTGAGTGAAGCAAAAAGTGCCTGACTTGGTCAGACACTGGGCCATACATCAGGCAAACATAGATTCCCATTGAGATGGTCAAGTTCAAGAACCAGGATATAGAGATTTTGCTGGGAAGAGGCTCTGACATTGAACTTGTTCAGTTTGAGGTTAAAGTAGAGATTATACAGGGATGTCCTGGAGGAGGAAATGCCAAACCATTCCAATATTTTTGCCTGGGAAATCCCATGGACAGAGGAGTCTGGCGAGCTACAGTCCATGGGTCGCAAAGTCAGACATGACTTAGCAACTGAGCATGCACACATTTAGTGATGTCTGGTACGAGTTGTTTGTATTTGAGTCAAATATTGAAACCAGCACTAATACATCTTCCTCAGGGACAGAGGAAGATGGCCCTCTCCATGGCCCCTGAGAGGCCTTTAGGGTTCCTGGAAGAGGCGCTCTTCCCTGGAGTGCAGGCTCTGGGTTAAAATCATCATTCTGCTACTTAACAGCTGAGTAATCTTAGGCACACAATCTCAGACAGCAAGGAGATTAAACCAGTCAACCCTAAAGGAAATCAACCCTGAATATTCATTGGAAGGACTGATGCCAAAGCTGAAGCTCCAATACTTTGGCCACCTGATGCAAAGAGCTGACTCACTGGAAAAGACTCTGATCCTGGAAAAGACTGAAGGCAGAAGAGAAGGGGACAACAGAGGATGAGATGGTTGGATGTTATCACCAACTCAATGGACATGAGTTTCAACAAACTCCATGAAATGGTAAAGGACAGGGAAGCCTGGAATGCTGCAGACCATGAGGTCACAAAGTGTTGGACATGACTGAGTGACCGAACAACAACAAATCTGAGGTAAGTCCTGACCATTTTGCTCCAGCATCATCACCTATGGACTGAGCATAGAAAGAGGGTTTATCTTGTAGGGTTGGGTTGTGTGGCTTAAACATGGTAACAAATGCTATGGACTCAGACTGTGGTATGTGGCAAGAATTCACATCCATCCCACTTTAGCAGCATCTGTTGGTTGTTATGTACTCTTCCTGCCCGCTTCCTGCCCAACCCTCTACAGAAGTAAAAAGGATCATGGGTTGGAAAGTCACACTTCCCTGGGGATTGATCCCAGTTCCATACTCAGTGAAAGTGTCCTTCTGTATAGGGCCAAACCTCTTTTTGAAAATGGCATCAGTAATGCCCGTTTATCATGAGAATTTAAATGAATGACGATGAGCAGAGTAGGAACACAGGATAGCTTTTCCTCCCTGATACCTTCTAAAGTAACTTCTTCAGAATGAAGTGTGTGTGTGTGTGTGTGTGTGTGTGTGTGGGGCGGTGGAGGGGGGCTGGTTGATATTATTCTATCCAACATTATCCTTTGAACCCCCACACCCTCAAGGTCACACTGCCGGCCTCACTTGGGCCCACGGCCAGCCCAGAATGGACCGCAGGGTCCCTCTGGCCCTGACCTCAAAACTCAAGTCCACATTCAGACACTTCAACTGCACTGCTCTGAAGAATGGTGCTTAATGCTGATTATTTTGTCAGAGGGATGCTCATGATACACGTCTGCTCTTAAGAAATCATTTTAACCCTGTAAGGCCCTAGAAAACATTATAAAAGATCAATAAACGCTCCTCATCAGAACAACCAGTTTTGCTCCATGAATTTTAGCAGTTCGTTGCTCTGCTCTGTTTGGCTACTTGTCATAAGAGGCAATGTGATTAAATCGGTAATTTTCTCACAACCATGCATTCTCTTCCAAAGAGAACTGGATCTTTTTCTTCATGACCTGAACAGCCTCAAAATATACACAGGCGAGAAGACCAGCC
Organism: Neotragus pygmaeus; assembly: GCA_006410875.1. Classification (NCBI taxonomy): domain Eukaryota; kingdom Metazoa; phylum Chordata; class Mammalia; order Artiodactyla; family Bovidae; genus Neotragus; species Neotragus pygmaeus. The sequence continues at coordinate 489,047 of SJYV01013351.1, read as the reverse complement.
TGTGTTAAATCCTGATGCGAGAACCTCATATCCTACCCCCAGTTCTTTGTGATAGAACAGAGTGAAATCATCATTTAGTTACTCCCTGCATTTAGAAACAGGAACATAATGATAAACCTTTCCTCACTTACTTTGTTTTCTTTCCAAAAACAGTGAACATATATATATATATATATATATTGTGTGTGTGTGTGTGTGTGTGTGTGTGTGTGTGTGTGAGGGAATCAGGATCAATTTCAGCTCTCTTGTGTTGGAACGTGTGTAACTGATCATTTTAAGCTATATACAGTTGACTCTATTTTATTATTAGGTACATGCTGGCTGCAGTATGATCCTTTTTTTCTAAAAATTTCCTTTAAGCAGTTCCTTTTTTTTTTTTCCTAAACAGCACTTTTTATCAAGAATCATCTGGGCACGTGGCGCATATGGAGCTGAACTGCAACACAAACAGAAGAGGACATCTGTTGCAAAGACAGCAGCAGACTGCAAACCTCATGGATCATTTTTGCCAAAAAGGCCTGCAGGGTTAGTACCCAGGCTACACTGTCATGTGTTTTTCTAAGACCAGAGCCTTTAGAGGGCAGGGTTTGTACCAACAAGGCCAAATGAATCCATCCCTCTGAAGAGGGTGCAAATGTTCAGCTCCACCATGCAGGTCTCTTTCCTGAGCAAGGATGGCTCGTGTCAGGCATTTATTTCATGGAAATTTCTTATTTTGGCAGAGGGTACAGGCTCCCCTTGGACTATGAAATTGACTCTACAGCTCCCTTACTCAGGGTGGGTCTCAGAAGTCAAGAGTAAGACCTCCTCCCCTTCGGGTGTAATGTGACCTTACTTACGTTGGCATGGCTCAACGCAAGCTTTAACTCACGGTCCAGGTTATGTTCAAATGTTTTCTGTAGCTCTGAACCCCTTTACTGGAGACCCAAGACAAACTGGAGCCAATGGATGGGACTGAAAGAAGCACCAGGCAGCCAGGTTGGCACAGCGCACCTGGAGTCAAGCGCCAGTTCCCAACAGAGTGAGCCTGTGTGTCCAGAGCACCTGATGGCTGCAGCAGGAGGCTCTCGGGGATGCTGCACCTCTGCTCTCACTGCTGCATCTAAATATTTGCATAATCTTAGCAAGGACGAGGCCACCTTGCTCCTTGGGAATGTAGCCTCACACGGGGAACAGTCTTCCATGGCAACCAACTGCTTGAGAGACTGGGCTATACTTGGGCGAGATGTCAACTGTAATGAAACCGATTTCCCTTCCTATAACACACACCTGATTTGACAGGGAAATGGAAGAAATTCCATAAATTTCCCAAATTTATGGAATTTCATTGAGATGTTGGGTGTCCAGGTTTGAGGCCAGGGGTAAGATACATTTTTGAGAAACTAATATTTTAGGTACAGGGAGACTGAGAAATAATAGGTAGGTCCATGTACATTAGAGTTCTCTATTCACTGGCCAGTAGGGATGGAGCTGTAAAAAAACACATAAATAAAGCTGTAAATGGCAAGCAGGCTATAACAGGAATTTATAAATGGTACATTAGGGTCACAGAAGAGAAATTATATAACTTGACTTGGGGTGATTAGGAAAGGTTTTATGTAAGAAAAATGATATTTGAAGCAGGTCTTGCTACCCCAAATGAGGTAAAGGGAGAAGCTTGTCAGAGACAGATTGAAAATGTAAGCAGTTTTTAAAAAATCATGAAGGGCATTCTGGTAGCCCAGGTGGCCCTAGGGGTAAAGAACCCACCTGCCAATGCAGGAGAAGCCAGAGACCTGAGTTCAATCCTTGAGTCCAGGAGATCCCCTGGAGGAGGAAGCGGCAACCCATTCCACTAACCTTGGTTGGAAAATCCCGTGGACAGTGGAGCCTGGAGCTGCAGTCCATGGGGCCAAGAGTTGGACACGACTAAGTAACTGACCACACAGAGCACAGTGACCCAAGAAGTGTGTGTGTGTGTGTGTGTGTTTACGTGCATGTTCATGCACAGGCACCAAAATGATGGAATAAAATGATGTGTTGTGATCCATGGAAAACTGAAGAGAGTGGACATGGGTAAGATTTGAATCTAGAAAGAAGCTGAAAAGTCTCCTGCACAGAGAAGTGTCATGAAGAGACAGCAGATCCCACCCTTAAGAGGATCAAGGACGTTTGATCGTTAGGGGATTGCAAGAAGCCTGTGCTTCTCCACACATGATGATTATCCTGGGGGTGAAAAATGCCCCCACCCCGTTCCAGCCCTGCCACGCGGAGCACCAGATGACAGCTGGCACAGGACAGCCACGTATGCGGCCTGGATCCCACTTCACCTCTCCAGACACTTCTTAGCAGAATCTGAACCACATGTGTTTCCCGTTAGCACTTACAATTCCCTGGAATTCCTGAATAATCACAGTTGGCTCCACATTTGGTAGAACACTTTTCAGGACAATTGGCTATTGTGGTTTGGCCAGCAAGAGACATGTCTGGCTGAACTGGAAGATCCACAGGTGACCTGTGATGAGCCTCCCCTCCCCTCACTCTGCTCCCATACTGAAGATCAGTGAAGTGTAACACACAACGGCCTCCTGTCCTAGCAGGAACGGAAGAAAGTCTGCTCTCGTCGACTCTCCTGCTCCCTCCAAGCTAACTTTTTCCCAGTTGACTTGAGTCTGAGTTCAGTGGCTCAGGACTTCCACCTGGGTCCCCAAGCTCATGGAGTGAAGCTTGACTTCAACTTTCTTTCCTTGTGTTCTTCTGGATTCTAGGGGTTCTTTATTTCCAAGGGGACATCTTATAGATCCCAGTATTCAACATGGCCCCAACTACATTTCTTATCTTGCACCTTATCCCAAACCTGTGAAGCATTATTCACTCAGTCATGTCTGACTCTGGGACCCCATGGACTGTAACTAACCAGGCTCCTTTGTCCATGAGATTCTCCAGGCAAGAATACTAGAGTGGGTAGCCATTCCCTTCTTCAGGGGATCTTCCCAACCCAGGGATCAAACCCGAGTCTCCTGTACTACAGGTGGATTCTTTACCATCTGAGCCACCAGGGAAGCCCTGCTGCTCTAATGATACACACAGCATGCTCCTGAGACCATCGAACAACCAGCATAGCAAGGGTGCAGATCAATCAGTCATAAACATGTGGTACAGCAGGAATGATACATACATGCTGACATCAGTTCTGGTCAAACCTTTGCTGAAAATCTTTGTCTCCACTCAGCATGTTCCGAACAAAGGCCAACCTTTCCACCAAGGCAGGATAAGTGTTGCTGATCTGATAGATGTCTAGTTTGTCAATTTCATCTCCTGTCACTCCCCTCCTTTCCCCACATACAAGCACATCTTCTCCAACAGTCACACTCAGCGTTTTATTCCAACTCTCACTTCACCACAGAGTCTTTGCACAAACTCTTCCCACTTCTTAAGATGTCTTTCTTTCTCTTTCTAACCAGGAAACTTACATATCCTTCCAAAATCACCTAAACTATCATCTTGTGCAGTAGACTTAGCCCACCACTACTGCCTTCATTGGATGTGGTGTTTCTGTGTCATCCTCTGCAGCCCATAATTCTGCTCTATTGCAATAAGATGTTTATTGTCCATCTTTGTCCCTGAACTTTGAGCAACTTCAGGACACAGTGAGTCTTTTTTTCTCTGCAGCTTTAGAGCCTCATGAAGAGCCTGACAGGCTTCCCAGGTGGCTCAAGTGGTATAGAATCTGCCTGCCAATGCAGAAGACATGAGTTTGACCCTGAGATCAGGAAGACACCCTGGAGAAGGAAATGACAACCCACTCCAGTATTCTTGCCTGAGAGATCCCATGGACAGACGAGCCTGATGGGCAAGAGTTCCATGTGGTCCCAGGGAGCTGAACGTGACTTAGCAACTGAGTACACACAAAAAGAGCATGACGCATAGCAGGTACTTAATATATATTTGTTACAATAGATGGATCAACAAACAGTCCATATTCTTGGCTTTTCCTGAGCACATCACATAGAAATTTACCTGCCCTAAGCACTTTCTCAAAAGCATGCTAAATAAACAATGTTGAGCTGAGATGCAAATTGATGATGTGTTAGGATTATTTCCATTCCTCTCACCATTTACGTATTCAACAATGTTATCTTCTTGACCCTCAAAGCAATGAAAAAACAAACAAACAAATAAAAAAGAAACAAACAGAAGCATTATTCCATCCTCTATTTAAGAGTGGAAACATTGAATATGGGAGAAGTTAAGAGATGCTTTCAACTTGGATTTGAATTCAGTGTCTTTGTTATTTCCCTCAAACTTCTCGTGTATGTTACAGAAATCTGAATGCCTTGATATAAAGAATGAATTACGATTTCTGAATGATGGCAAAGAAATTCGAAAAAGAGTCAGAAAATAAGGGACTATTTATAATAATAGTAATAATAATGTAATAATAATGTCTACTTCCTAAATCACAGCACACATAACTTTGTCACATCCTTTGGGGCTAAATTATAGCAAAACATTTTTATTTTTCTATGGCTTTCTGCTGTTCTAGAAGTGTGGACTGTTAGTTTTCTCTGAAAGTATTCTGTTTCCAAAATCTCTTAGCAGTGCTAGGTATACTAGGAAAAGTTTCTTTGGCATGTTTTTGATCCTCAATATGCATCATTTTCACTTCAAATTAAATTTCCAATTTTTGACATTGCCTGCCTCAAATAAAGACTGCATTTTCCAACCTCCTTTTCAGCTACTTCTGTTCCTAGGACAACTTTCTGGATAGTGAGGTTAAGCAGAAGTAGTATGCATAGTTTTGGAAATATGAAGAAGATGATATCCTATTTCTGTCCTTCCTAATGCTGACTGGGACAAGATGCAAAGTGTGATGCTTCAGCAGCTGTCTGAGACCAAGAGGAGAAGCAACACAGAATCCGGGCTAGGAGGCTGCTGAAGCTGAGTGCCTGGCACCAGGCACTCATGCTGCTTGCTCTGGTATGCCTATATCTGGAATTCCACATGACAGACAAATGGACTTCGATCTTACAAAAGCTACTATGCTGTTTTGGATTTTCCATCTCTTGCAGCCAAACCTAATCATCACGAATGGCATCTGGACAAACATACACTTGCTCTAACATATTATCTCTAGTTTATCTTCCCTTTTAATCTGCCTTCCCAGTCTCTTCTCATCCTTTATGCTTTGGCCCTATACATCTCACCATTTCCATTTTCAAACTGTTTCCATCTTTCTGTTGCAGGGCCTTGCTGCGTTTTTACTTGCCCTAAGCTACGGTAGCCTCCTAGGCTTTGCTCTGACAGAAACGCCTGCCCTGAACCACTCCAGGAAGAGAGAGTATTTCCCAACCAAATGACTCTATAGACTGTTTTACTAACTGAGAATACTTCCATAGCATGTTCTGCCTGTGTTATGGTGGAAAATAAACCAAATTTATTGTCTACAACGTGCCTAACTCTGTACTTTTACATACAATTTCATTTCATCTTCACAATAACTGTAATATAGACACACTCATCTCCACTGAACTGTAGTTTAGGGAGATTTGATTACTTGCCTCGGTTCTCATAACAAGCAAGCGCCAGATCTCAGATATGAGCCACATCTATCTGAGTCTGAAATGAATGAAGTGTCCACTGTGCCTTGCTGCCTCCTGGGTTAATGGTAAGTGGCCTGAATTTCATAGGATTTTCAAATTTGTAAAGACTTTGGCCGTGTTTTATTCATGTAAAGGCTTTGGTCATGTCTTATTCACTATTATGCCCCTTCCAATAGGACAGCTCCTGGCCTTTACTGGACCTGCAAAATAGATACTATTAAAAGAGACCAAGGACGGTTACTCAGTTGTACAGTCTTCCATGTTCAATCACCCAGCAAAGGAAGACCCTGCCAGGACCCTCAGAGTCTCAAGGGGGCTCCTGCTGTGGGTTGAGGAACTCAGATGCTATAATAGGAAGACAGCAGGAGGCGATAACCCTCATATAGAGAACAATGTGAATGATCACTTAGAATTTTGGTTGAGAAGACACGAAGAAAGTTGAACTCCTACTACTTCTAGTTCATTCTGGTTTCAAGCAGGGATGGAAAAGAACTCAGAACAGTCTTTAGTGGAACCATGGAAACCTTGAGTCTCCCATTCTAGCATAATGACAGCATACATCAAGCCATCTAACTATTGGGTTGGCAAAAACATTTGTTTGGGTTTTTCTATAACATTCGAATGAATGTTTTGACCAACCCAACATGTAAAATGCTGTAATTAAGAAGTAGCCACCCTCAATGAATAGTGAAACTAGAACAAAATCTGGATGTAGGGATGTTGACCTCACTGGGGCTTTCTGTGCTGACGTTGCGTGTCTGATGGCAAAGCAGCAGCGCGCAGCTAACCCAGGGGCCAGAGACACAGAACCTGCAATGAGCCTCAGGGTTACGGGATGGCTTTTCTTCGCTGCCCTGTCCTCTCCTCTTCTTCCTCTCCCTCATCCTTGTGGAAAGCGCACTCTTGGATCTGCCGGTCCAGCTCTGAGAAGCTCCCTTCCTGGTCCGAGCTGCTGTCGGTATCATACTCAATCTCTTCCAGGCAGGGAGGCTCATCATCCAGTTCTGCAGCGATGCTGCTGTTGCTGCTGCCCCTGCCGCGAGTTCCCGGAAAACATGGAGAAGAAAGGAAGGAGACAAAAGGAGGGAAGGAAAAGGGAGGGAAAAAAAGAGGGGAAGGGGAATAGATATGGAGGTGGAGAGGAAGGAGGGGAAGACGAAAAGAGAAGTTACCCAAAGAAAAGAACATTTATAATTGGTTGGAAAAGAGAGGGTGGGGATTATCTTCACTGAGTTCTAATCTCAAGAGCCCCCCACTCCTTTCAACATGTTGCCTATAGCACCCTGTGCTCTCAACCACTACCTTGCAACAGGGGGAGAAAATCTGTAAAATCTACGGGCACCCTTCTTCGTTAGCCAGCAGAGTCTGCATGTCTAAGTCCAATCAGAAGATTTCCAATCACGAGTTAGGGATGGTCTCATCTATTTAACATCATCAGTGTCCTTGAGGCTCAAAGTGAAAAATCAGAAGTGGCTGTCATTGACTCTCTGTGAATGTCATGTCAGTTATGCCCAGGAAAGAGTGGCACTGGAATTCTGATAGGTAGGATGCAAAAATCTTTAATGTTTCCTACTATAATGAACAGCACTATAAGTCATATTACACAGCTAGCCCTTCATCATGGTGGATGCCTGATTGAAATAAAAAAAAATTAATCCAGGTGGACATTAAAGGAGAGAATAAGTGGAGAAACAGCACTCTCTTTCCACTATGTCTGAACTCCCTCATCCTCTCCCAGATCTCCCTCCAGTTTATTCACAAATGGAATATCACAGATATTGACCAACAGGAGACAGAAGTGAGTGGTAGGAGTGAACAAACCTGGACCATATATTATGAGCAGGAGAAATTTCTTCCCAAGAAACTGTATTATCTTCCTCATTTGCGTGAGGTACCTTCTTTCCTGAAGACTTCTTAATCTCTCCCTACTTAGGATTTAACCAATTAGGATTAGCAGCAGGCTGGGTTTCCACTCTGTGATTTATAGAAGGTGAGCTCTTCATAAATCAGGCAGAAATGTTCATCCACCTGCCTCGCCATAAACAATGAAAATGGAGAATCAGCAGCATGGTTACATTTCAGCTTGGGAAATGAATTAGAGGCCAGTTTCTTAACTGTTCGCTAACTGTTAGGAGCTGCTGCATGCTCTCTAGGTACTCAGTACCCTAAGCTGAAGGTCTGGGGGGACATTTCATGAATGGAGAGGAAAGAGAAGTCTGAACCTTGATCCCACCGCATCACAGCATTAGTTGTTATCATATCTCACAGGCTGAATGGTGGATGATAAAGCAGTCGGGTAAAGGAAGGTAAGACCCATCCAGTCGTAACACAAGCTCAAGTTGGCAAGGACACCAAGTGCCTTTGACACAACCGTCACCATAGCCAGTGTTGAGGGGACAATGCCATACAAGGTCAAGAACCTGACCAGGGGACCCTGGAAAAATCCCTTTCACCTCACAGAAGGGCAATAATAATAACTCAAAAATTTTTGTGAATACCAAATAAGAGGACACATGGATGCAATCAAGCAGAGTGCTCTGCAAGATAAAACTGATCAACAAATTGTAATTCCCCTCTATTGTGGATACTGAAAAAGACGGTGAAACAGGGTGGGGAAGGTGAGCAGGAACTGAGCTGTGCGGCTTCACTCTTTCATTGCTGCAATTACTATTACAAAAGATTCCCAATCAGCAACACTAATAGTTTCTCTAAAACATAACTTTTATGATGCCATTTCAAATTAGCACTATTTATAATAATTTGCAAGAACTCAGCCTTGCTTACTAATGCAATATGAGTATCAGTGGATGGGATGTTCTTAAAGGGGCCAGTTGGCAGGTGTCCATGAGTTAACAGCAGAGTCATTCATCCCCTCATAAAGCCCTGCCTTCCCTCCACTGAGGAGTCTGCTCCAGTCTCCCATAGACTTTCCTGCGACAGCCAAGTTAGCAGACCATTCCTATTGTGATCATTCAAACATTATCAGGCTGAATGTGTTTTCAAGTCTTGATTATTCACACAGACAATTTCTTATATCAAAAATAATCTTCCAGCTCCTCAACATCCAGCCAAATAAGATAGATCAACTGTAAAAGCTCATCTTAATTTCCATTGAATGATTGTTTCAATGACTTATTGAAATGTCTTCCTCTAAATATAAATTTTCATATATTCACTTAATTTGTTTTGATCTTTAATAGTGTTTATATAGTCTTATATTGTGAATAAGGCCCCTGCCTCTGATTCATATTTATATTATTCTATAGAACACCTAGAATGTGCTGGAAATATAGTGGAAACTCTTTGCACCTCCATGGACTATAGCCCACGTGGGTCTTCTGTACATGGGATTTCCCAGGCAAAAATACTGGGGTGGGTTGCCATACCCTCCTCCAGGGATCTTCCCAACCCATGGATTGAATCTGTGTCTCTTACATATCCTGCATTGGCAGGGATGTTCTTTACACAAGCATTACCTGGGATGCCCAGATAGGTGATAGACAGATACTTTAAATAGATAGTAGATGTATGAGATAGATAGATAACTAGTTCCTTGTGTATATTACACACACCTACTGTCATTAGCAAGGCAACTGGAGAGGGTGGGAAGCAGGGCTCCTTCACTGGCTTCAGAAAGGTGGCAGAAAAATATCTTGACTGTGCACATCCATGAGTTTCAGCAATGCAGCGGGAAATTGTGTTTCCTGCGTGTACATGCTGAAGTTAGGCTGGGAGTGGACGAGTGCCATGACCACTCACATGCCAGCCTCAGCCAGGGAGGAGGAGGGTACTGCAATCACCTGGGCTCTCTGGCCTCAGCAGGGCAGCGGTATAGTATCATGACCACAGGCCCCTGTCCATCTTAGCAAGGCAGCAGGAGGGTGCTCTCTCCAAGCTTACTTGCCTATGCCAGCAGAGTATGTGGAGAGGGCACCTATCAATACCTCCATTTCTGGGGACAATTTTCATAGATCCCTGCCCCTCCAGCACATGTTTTTTAGATTAGCAAATGAGTCTCTCTCACATACACATCAGGCACTTTTCAAGCTGTTTTGTTTTTTTTTTTTCCCCCTGTGTCTCAGGGTGGATAAGACAACATGTGAGTCATTCAGAAGAGAAGTCTCAAATTCTTACAGCACTTTGGACACCAGCCTGGTTGAATCCCTTAGCCAGACATTTTAGCAGTTCATCCCCCTGGTGCAGACCCCAGGCATTGGGTAGGACACCAGCCCCTCGCTCCTCTGAGAGAAGCACTAGGTTGACGAGATCTCTCCACGTCCTTTGTTCCATGCTGGTTTTCAGGCACAGTTCTTGCCAGGGCTCTGTCTCAAACTTTCCTGCCATTCTCAGTGTGGTCCTTTAATTCTTTATAGTGGAAAAACAGGTCATTTAATTTTCAGATCTTTTTCAGAGGGAAACGATTTGTATGTAGCTGAAGAGGTGTGGCCATGAACAGAGGTAGGGTCAGAATCATCCTGTCCTGTCATTTTTATCCCACATTCATAAGTTTTATGTATGAATTAAACCATTAATTAATGAGCCATTAATTAATTGTCAGTACATTTTAACAATTTTAAATAAATATGGTTTCCTTTGTCATTCATATTTATAAATAAGTATAATCAATTCAGTTCAGTCATTCAGTCATGTCCGACTCTTTGTGACCCCATGACTGCAGCACACCAGGCCTCCCTGTCCATCACCAACTCCTACACTTTACTCAAACTCATGTCCATTGAGTCGGTGATACCATCCAACCATCTCATCCTCTGTTGTCCTCTTCTCCTCCCACCTTCAATCTTTTCCAGCATCAGTGTCTTTTCAAATGAGAAAGCTCTTTGCATCAGGTGGCCAAAGTATTGGTATAATATATAGCTTAAATATATATTGAGGTGTCAAAAAGATCCTTCATGTTTTTCTGCATGATGCTACTGAAAAAACAGGATAAACTCTCTGGCTCATCCAATAATTAGTATATAATGAACAATGTATAATATATTATAAAATTATACATCATTAATATATTTATATATTACATATAATGCATATTAATATGTTATGTATTTATATATTAAATACATTTATATTTTTTATATATTTATAAATTAAGAAGGCCTGTGCTTATATGCTCAGTCATGTCTAACTCTTTGTGACTGCATGGGCTGTAGCCCACCAGGCTCCTCTGTCTTTGGGATTTCCAGGCAAGAGTAGTGGAACAGGTTGCCATTTCCTCCTCCAAGGGATCTTCTTGACCCAGGGATCAAATCTGCATCTCCTGTGTCTCCTGCATTGGCAGGGAGGCATTTTACCACGAGTGCACCTGGGGATCCTTCAGTAGTTTCATTATATCTCTCACTTATTTGCCCAAATGTGTGAATCCTGATGAGTTAGAGAACCACAATGCATATGCAGGGACTCCCACTTCTGGATAAACAGAAAGTTCTCCCTTTTCCTCTTCATAGCCTTTTCTGGATATTATATATTAAAGAAACTGAAACGTGGATGAAATGTGGAGAGAAGATACCAGACTATATGGGGGCCTACTAGTCAAAGTGGTGGGATGTTCCCTGGATTTTCTTTTGGCCTCACAACTCTAGTCTTGGAGCTAGAAAAGCTGACAGCCTGGCGATGCTGACAGGACAAAAAAATCCCTGACAAGAACTTGCTCTCTTTATTCAAATGATTAAAAAATGGAGTGACCTCACACCAAAAAAGTTTTAAATTATAAAAGCTCTACTCCAATCATACACCACAGAAAACAGCAGTCCTACCCTTATCCTGCCAATAGAGATGTGGTGAGCCTCGATTTCTGCTCTCATCAGACTGCATTGTAATGTCCAAAATTACAAGGAAGTTAAGGAAGCATCAGAGAAGGTAGAAAAGAGCCAAAACTTTCATCTCCAATGGGCACTAATGTGGTTTCTTACCCATTGATACCAGTGCAGGCCCTGTAGGGGAGCATGAACTTCCAAACAGAACTACTGACAACAAGACCATTCACTACCATTTAAAGCAGACAAATAAATAGCACAAGGTACTCACACTGCTTCCACCCAGAACAATACTAGTGAAGGCCTGGTTGAAGCAAAAGCATTTGCTAGTGCCCAGTAGCAGCAAGGAGTTCTCAGCACCATGGGTGTCCATGGATCCTAAGGGAAACCTAGAGTTTCACTTTCATGTGGTAATAACAAGATTCCTTCCTTACCTGCCTGAGTGGCATTGTAGGAGCCCAGTCCAAGCACGAGAGTTTAATAAGGCCTATATTCTCATAGCTCTTATTCTCATATACAAAAAAGATCTTCATGATCCAGAAAACCACAATCATTCACCTAGAGCCAGACACCCTGGAATGTGGAGTCAAGTGGACTTTAGAAAGCATCACCATGAACAAAGCCAGTAGAGGTGATAGAATACCAGTTGAGCTATTTCAAATCCTAAAAGATGATGTTGTGAAAGTGCTGCACTCAATATGCCAGCAAATGTGGAAAACTCAGCAGTGGCCTCAGGACTGGAAAAGGTCAGTTTTCATTACAATCCCTAAGAAGGGCAGTGCCAAATCATGTTCAGACTATCGCACAATAGCACTCATATCACATGCTAGCAAAATAATGCTCAAAAATTTACAAGCCAGTCTTAAACAGTACATGAACCATGAACTTCAGCAAAGCCAGAAAAAACAGACATTAAATTGCCAACATCTGTTGGATCATAGAAAAAGCAAGAGCTCCAGAAAAAATATCTACTTCTGCTTTATTGACTATGCCAAAGCCTTTGACTGTGTAGATCACAACAAACTGTGGAAAATTATTCAAGATATGGGAATACCAGACCATCTTACCTGCCTCCTGGGAAATCTATATGCGGGTTAAGAAGCAACAGTTAGAAATGGACATGGAACAACAGACTGGTTCCAAAATGGGAAAGGAGTACATCAAGGCTGTATACTGTCACCCTGCTTATTTAACTTATATGCAGAGCTCAGTTNTGTGCGACCCCATAGATGGCAGCCCACCAGGCTCCCCCGTCCCTGGGATTCTCCAGGCAAGAACACTGGAGTGGGTTGCCATTTCCTTCTGCAATGCATTAAAATGAAAAGTGAAAGTGAAGTTGTTCAGTCGTGTCTCACTCATAGCGACCCCATGGACTGCAGCCTACCAGGCTCCCCCACCCATGAGATTTTCCAGGCAAGAGTACTGGAGTGGGTTGCCATTGCCTTCTACTTGATGTCAATTGACCAGACCTTAGGGCAAGACAGTTTGCCACTTTAGAAATGAATGTTGATGGTTTTGTTCAGACTACTACTGTTAAAGTGTCCAAAAGATAACCCATGCTCACGTCTGCTTTCTATCATTCTCACCATGTTTTCAAAATGAATGTCTCCAATGGTCCTTTGAAAGTCCATTCTATTAAACCGGCAAGTCATCTCTTTTAGCTACAGCATAACTGGGTATAGCTAAAATATTTTACCATTTGATACATTCCCCTAAACATCAGAACACATGGTACAATATAAATTTCAAAGTATCAGAAACTAAAATATCTTACTCTGACACTAGACAAACTGTGGTTCTGTNTTAGCTACAGCATAACTGGGTATAGCTAAAATATTTTACCATTTGATACATTCCCCTGAACATCGGAACACATGGTACAATATAAATTTCAAAGTATCAGAAACTAAAATATCTTACTCTGACACTAGACAAACTGTGGTTCTGTCTTACTCAGCTACAATGTTGTAAAACTCATCTTCATCTTTCAAAAACTTGTAAAAGAACATTCTCATTGTCCCAAAAGAAATCAGAAAATTTGAAAGAAATATATATTTGTTGAAAACACTTAAATTTTTGGTTAGCTTTGGTCCACCTTTCCACGCTAACTGGTATCACCACTTCAATTTTATATTAAAAGGACTTGCATGTCTTATATGCTTCAAAGCCACAAAGAAATAAATTTGGTTACTGCATAATCAATATAAAGAGCACTATGTGTGATGGGAAAGGTCACGACAGTACAACAAATTAGGACAATTTGAAATATGGACATAAGTTTTGATTCTTCAAAAAGTTAAAAGATAATTAATGTATGCATTTACTTTCTGACTCACAGTCTATAGATATATGACCCTTAAGTACAACTGTGCACTTACTTGTTATAGAACTCTTTATGTTATAAATGTTTATATATTAGTCTCACTCCAGGAATGAAAACCATTGATTGTTCAGCCAATGAATATAGTTTAACATTCTGAGCTTTCCTTACTTCAGAAAGTATCCATTTTTTAACTCCTCCACAGTTTTCTCTTTTTGACATGATTTTATGTTCTGGTGAACAGGTTTGACTTTGAATGGCTCACAAAAGATATGCAAATAATAGCGCTGGAGGTGCACAAGTGAATGCTAGTCCTAAGGCAGCTGGAGGCTGGGAGCACACTGAAGGACCTGAAGGCTAAGGAAACAGATGATTAACGTCCAGCGCTATTTGGTGTCCCCAGAGAAGTCACTTGACAAATCTCCTGTTACTAAAATTTCAAACCACCCTGCCCCCTCCCATCCTCAAAAAATTCATCTTGTATCTAGATCTTCTCGGGTTTCCATCCTCTCTCCTCAAATCACTGTCATCTATAAGTCGATGGAACTTATAAAAAGCCAATAACTTTGAATTTCAGCATTAATATTATCTTTAAAATGTAAATACAATCTTAAATTCTAATGGGAGTTCTGTTTGTTCTGTGATAAAGCAAAAGTGATGAGATAGCTGGTTAGAAGTTCTACCTTACCTCAAAAAAAAAAAAAAAACACCAACAATAACAATGTAAATACATAATCAATTTTAGCTCTATATTTTAGATGGGCTGGTTTTGTTGGTTTTTGTTTATTTACATATTTATTTTGGCATCCAGTAGGTTCTCATGAGTTATCTATTTTATACATATTTTTGTNACACCAACAATAACAATGTAAATACATAATCAATTTTAGCTCTATATTTTAGATGGGCTGGTTTTGTTGGTTTTTGTTTATTTACATATTTATTTTGGCATCCAGTAGGTTCTCATGAGTTATCTTTTTTATACATATTTTTGTATATATGTCAATTGCAATCTCCCAATTCATCCCACCCTCCTTTCCCCCCTTGCTGTCCCTATGTTTGTTCTCTACATCTGTGTCTCTATTTCTACTTTGCTTTGACAGACAGTTTCAGTCTCCTGAGCATTTAGTTTTGCCTGGACAGCCCAGTTCTCCTTCATGAAGCATCCCCAAGCGGCTGGCCACTGGCAGTAGAATGATTCATGGATCATGATACTTCCTTCCCCTGCTGATCCCAGGAATTGAAGTTCTGTACCTCCCTGGGCCCAGAGAAAAAAAGTCCACTTTCCTGAACCTGGAGAGGAGCATGGCAACCCTCTCCAGCATTCTTATCTGGAGAATCCCATGGACTGAGGCGCCTGGCAGGCTACAGTCCATAGAGTCACAGAGTCAGACAGGACTGAAGTGACTTAGCAGGCATGCAGCACGGACCTGAGGTCCTCCCAGAGATGTGTCCAGCCTTTGTCATGCAGAGGCGGTACGGGAGACGAAAGGATGCAACCCTAGGTCTTCCATTGTTTTCCCATTCTTCCCCTGAGAGTTTAGAGTAAATGGGAGGAAAATGAACGCTTGCTGAGGTTTGCATACATCCTTGTAAACCTATGTCTATCTGTTGAGACCCCTTTATCCTGAAAAGAGAAATGTTTTCTTTCTTTATTTTCCCCATTCAGGCTAACTCAACTGGAGATTTATAAACGTCCTTTTATATTATAAAGAGCTGCCTAAAACTCACTGTATCTTAGGAGATCCCTAGTCTGAATTGTGTGAGCTCTAGCTAGAAGAATTTGCAGTGGTAGCCTGGAACAAAGTCAGGGAATTCAAAGTAAAGGAAACAGCAGCTGTAAAGTCCAATGTCGAGAGCTGGTGTTCACAGGCACTGTGCTGAAAGGGACGTGTATAGCTGTGATTCATGCTGTACTCTCATTTCTACAGACACTTCCTTCTCTCCAGATGCAGAATGACTGGACACTTTAGGAATTAAAAATCTAATATAAGGACACAGCAGAATGGAATGCTTGAAGGAGATAGTGGCTTTAAATGATTAAGTAGGAAAGCATTGAAGGAAGTGTTTGAATCACATGACAGTATATAAATGTATCAAATTAACATGTTCTACACCTTAAATTTGCACAGCATCATATGTCAAAGATAGTACAATAAAGAAGCTGAGATTTAATGTGGTTTGAATAATGAAAATATTTAAAAGTAAGAAACAAGTTAGATAGAAAGATACGTAGATATATATACTTTCCATAGATGTAACTTATTATTTATATTTATTTTAATAAATAGCTTTTATGCAGCAAGAGCTTCACATAAAGTTTAAATTTACTGATAAGTGGTATTTTTTTCTTTTCAGTTTGCATTGGAATATAGTTGCTTTACAATGTTATGCTATTTTCTGCTGTACAGCAAAGTGAATAAGCTATATATATATATATATATATACACACATACACACACACAGGTATATACATACACACACATATATACACATATTTGCTATTGTTGTTTAGTCACAAGTTGTGTCCAATACTTTTGTGACCCCATGGACTGTAGCCCACCAGGCTCCTCTGTCCATGGGATTTTCCAGACAAGAATACTGGAGTGGGGAGCCATTTCCTTCTCCAGGGGATCTTTCTAACACAGGGATTGAACTTGTTTCTCCTGCATTGGGAGGCAGATTCTTTACCAGTAGCACCACCAAGGAAGTCTTTATATACACAACACACACACACACACACACACACACACATATATACACACACAGATGCATACATATAGCCCCTCTTGTTTGGATTTCCTTCCCGTTTAGGTCACTGCAGAGTGCTGAATACAGTTCCCTGTGCCATCCAGTAGGTTCTCAAGAGTTATCTGTTTATACATAGTAGGATGTGTATGTCAATCTCCATTTCCCAATTCCTCCCACTCCCCTTCCCCCTTGGAATCCAAATGTTTGCACTCTCTGTCAACATATCTATTTCTGCTTTGCAAATAGATTCATCTTAAGGACTTCCCTGGTGATCCAGTGGTTAAGACTCTTAATGTCCTTCCAATGTAAATAGATTCATCTGTACCATTCTTTCTATATCCCACCATACTTAAACATATATTTTAAGCAAAGGCATTTCACAATGAACACTTGGTGAGTTTTCAGCAAACCTGGTTCCTTTCCCCATCCCTTCACTTAATAGAGTTTTGGTCTATGCCATTTTCTATCACAGAAGCTTGATATCACATATCTAGGGAGAAAAAGGAGCTTCCACAGTCTCAGTTCTACTTATTTCTTCATCCACGTTTTTCAACTATATTCTCCTACATGATCCCTCCATTCAAGGTCACTTGGCCTTTTACCTCTCTTCACGTATTCAGGACTTTGCTGTTTCTCTGTCTTGACTCATCCTGACTCTGCCTGCAAATGCTCTCCTTCTCACTGCTGGTAACTGAAAGCCCCACTTGTCTTAAGACCAAGCCCACATGTTCTTTCTTTCATTAAAACAACAACAAAAAGTCCATGATTATGCAGAATAGAAATAATTACCTGGTCAGTTCGAATGCATTTATTCACTGTATTTTCCCTTACAGATCAGAAACATGTTTCAGATTACCTTGTAACTCTCATCATTATTAGCCTTTACCTCATACATAAAAAAATGCTTAAATCATACACTAAATTAAGAAATGACAGAAAATCTCACTTTTTAAATGTAAGAAAAACATACTCTGCTTGCAGATTAGGGTTATTCCCAAGTCTCTGCTAATTTTTACTGGCCACACGCAGAAATTGAAGAGGTGAAGTGTTCAAGAAAATTCATACTTTAAACATTGAAACTACAGAAGACACAGTGCTAGAATGGGCTGTTTCTTTACAAGAACATTTGCTAAAACGTCAAGCTAATCAGTGTTCTTAGGTGAGATTCTAGTTTGCTTGCCATAGGCAGATACTGGTATTCTCTGTCTTAGGAAAATAAGAAGCTAGAATAAGATGCTTACAGCTAAGATGAAAAAAGCAAAAATGGCTAGATGTTGAAAATTTGCAGGATGCAGGGGGCGGTAAGAAATTGGAGAGATTATTAAGAAACAAAATCAGTATTGCTATTTAAAGACTCTGCTTTGTTATCTTGGATACCTTCTCCCAAATTCTATGTTTCTATCAGACTCTCAGGTTTCAGATAAAAGGATTTTGTGTTGCTATTGTTACACAGACTAAAAGAGTTCTTTACACAGACCTTTTTGTTGTAAGAACAAAATCGAATCTCCTTGCCTTCTGAAACACCCAGGGATTCCAAGGAGTTTAGAGAGCAATGAATTCCTATCTCAGTTGTGGAAAGAAAACCAGATGGCTCTTGATTTCAGGACATAAATCTATATCCAACACCACCTACCACCAAATTGAGGGCAAAACCTGCCATTTTGTGGATGTTATTCTATTTTTGGTTAAGAGTAGTGCATTTAATCTATGGATTATCACTTTTATCATGCATGTTTTCATGACATTTAAGTTCCATGGTAGCCAGGCATAATGGCCATGGCGGCATCATTGACTCGACAGACATGAGTCTGAGGAGAGAGTGAAGGACAGGGAAGCGTGGCATGCTGCAGTCCATGGGGCTGCAGAGGGTCACACATGGCTGAGTGACTGAACAATGACAAACACCTCTGGGAGAAAACTCTGGTTAAGTATGGTTTCGTATAAGAATGAAGTAGTTATGTTTATTAGCTACTAAACATCGTAGAGAGTGGTGATCCTTTCTGCCATGAAGGAGATAAATACTCTGGCTTCCCAGGTGGCTCAATGGTGAAGAATTTGCCAGCCAGTGCAGGGGACATGGGTTCAATCCCTGGCGCAGGAAGATCCCCTGGTGTAAGAAATGGTAACTTACTCCAGTATTCTTACCCAGAAAATCCCATGGACAGAGGAGCCTGGTGGGCTACAGTCCATAGGGTCACAGAAAAGTTGGACACAACTTAGCGACTAAACAACAGATAAATAATCAGCACATGACATTTGAAGAGATGTAAAGCATTGAGAATAGATAGATTCTCATGTTGTACAGACCTCAGAGAAATCAAGTCTTTTCACAAAATGTGGGAGAGAAAACTGTTCAGTACCTTCCGAGGGAGGTTACCCTAACCCCAAGAAGTCGATTTTAATTTATCCCACACTCAGTTCTAAGGGAACTTAATTAATAGGATATTAACAGTAGAATCAATTTTGCTATAAACATGACTGTTGACCTTCAAGGAAATATTTTGATTTAAACAGTTAACTAGTCACAGCTTGAGTTGGGCTCATGAAAAAAAAAAAGTTATAATTGTAAGTTACAATTATGGCCTTTTAAAAAAAAACCAAAATCTGAACTAAGTAAAGATAGCCTCTGAGGATCATAACTGAGAAGGGAATTCCCTTACTCAGGGAAGCTTCCCAACCTAGGGATCGAACTCACATTTCCTGCATTGCAGGCAGATTCTTTATCATCTGAGCCACCAGGGAAGACTGACATGACATAAAAGACTGCAAATATCCTGTCCGAGGTGAATTAGAGAGAGTTTATTACAAAGAATCAAAAAATAAATATCCTTCTAGGAGGGGCTGTGATGTTATAAGCATCATGATAAAACATATTATGCAATGTACTATAATACCATTTGATATGATATAAAGATGCCACAGCAATTTGACCTAAGGCAGAAGTAAATAAGTACCACTTAACAAAGCCATGGCACTGTATTATAAGAATTAAAATAAATGATAGTTTTTATATACATGTAAAGTTAGCTTGCAGATTATATAACACTATATATTTAGTTCATATATATTAATAGAAACTATTTTACATTAAACTTTGTTTTTATCACTGTAAATTTTTTAAAAGTATCTTTAATATAAATGAAAATAGCAGTAAATAGGTGCTTTAGCATCAGCCGGTAGCATCTGCTATATTAGGTAGCTTTTTTCATTTATTAATTACTGAGTAACATAGCAGTAACAATAAGAAGCACAATAAAATGCATCTGCTGTAGAAAGCTTACTGAGAATTGTGTGGTTAGAGACTTTAAATAAATTACCTCATTTAACACCACAGTATTGCTTTATACTGTGTTTTTCACTTCTGATTTCAAAATATAAATATTCTGTCTCTGATCTCTCTTGTGCCTTAAGCCATGCACATCCCAGACTCATGAAGATTCTTACTAACTCATTTAATCCACTCATTCATTCAATAATCATTTATTGATCATCATATTCATATTGATTATGAATGTTCTTTTCTTCATTTATCTATTTACTGATTTAGGGGAGAAAAGTAAAGAAAAGCCAGCTTTCATCCACTTTCCATGTGCTGAGGGCTGTTGATGTAGAAGGGAATACAGAAGAGCCAGGGAGGGGAATGAGGGACAGACATACTCAGAGATCAGTCACAGTGTTGCTCACTGAACATTCTATCAGAAGAGTGGGCAGGGCAGACTGGGAGCTCAGAATGAAACAAGTGATTCAGTTGGAGGGGCTGGGGAGGTGTCCTCAAACAGGGAATGTATGAGCTTTGATCTGGGCTAAGATTAGTGGAAAGGACACCCCAGGATGAACAGGAACAGATACAAAATCCTGGAAGTACATAGTCCACATAGCAACAGTGAGTCTTTTAGAGTCGGAAGCATAAACTGTGCATGGCGCTAATACTAAAGAACTGGCCTGCTAATACAGGAGACACAGGTTCGACTCCTGGGTCAGGAAGATCCCTGGAGAAGGAAATAGCAATGGACTCCAGTGTCCTTGCCTGGAGAATCTCAAGGACAGAGAAGCCTGGCAGACTATAGTTCATGGGGTGAAGAGTTGGACTTTACTGACACAACTAAAGAGCTTCTTGATGAAAGTGAAAGAGGAGAGTGAAAAAGTTGGCTTAAAGCTCAACATTCAGAAAACTAAGATCATGGCTTTGGGTCCCATCACTTCACGGGGAGATGGGGAAACAGTGGCTGACTTTATTTGGGGGGGCTCCAAAATCCCTTCAGATGGTGATTGCAGCCATGAAATTAAAAGAAACTTACTCCTTGGAAGGAAAGTTATGACCAACCTAGACAGCATATTAAAAAGCAGAGACATTACTTTTGTCAACAAAGGTCTGTCTAGTCAAAGCTATGGTTTTTCCAGTGGTCACATATGGATGTGAGAGTTGAACTATAAAGAAAGCTGAGCGCCAAAGAATTGATGCTTTTGAACTGTGGTGTTGGAGAAGACTCTTGAGGGTCCCTTGGACTGCAAGGAGATCCAACCAGTCCATTCTAAAGGAGATCAGTCTTAGGTGTCCATTGGAAGGACTGATGTTGAAGCTGAAACTCCAATACATTGGTGAAGAGCTGACTCATTTGAAAAGACCCTGATGCTGGGAAAGATTGAGGGCAGGAGGAGAAAGGGATGACAGAGGACGAGATGGTTGGATGGCATCACTGATTCAATGGACGTGGGTTTGAGTGGACTCTGGGAGTTGGTGATAGACAGGCAGGCCTGGCATGCTATGATTCATGGGGTTGCAAAGAGTCAGACACAACTGAGCAACTGAACTGAACTGGACTGAACTGAAGCAACATAGCATGCCCACGTGCATGGAAGCATAAACTTTGTATAGCTAATGGTGGGACATGAAGTTAGGAGCTGCTCAGCCAAGGAAACCAAACCAGCCTTAATTTCATTTTGTGTTTATAAAGAAGATGCTGAGTGCACTCCCTATCCCATTAGCATTAGATATAATTATTTAAACATATCTTGTTAGAGATTAGCTGTTTAATTTAAAAAAACATAATTAATTGGAGCAATGTGTTAAATAATAATGTTTGACATCATTAATGAGGGGATAATTATGTGTGCTATTTAAAAACAGCACAATACTAATATTTTCTTGTCAAATGAAGCAAAAGCTAACTATAAAGCACCTTAACTCTTTGACTTAATTCATTTTGGAATTCACATTCCTGGCAATAATCACTCAAATAAAAAAAAAAACCTTATTTTAAATTTCTCCATGCAAACTCAAGTAAATATAAGAAAAATGGAGGCACATTTTCATAAAGAATAAGTAAGAAAAGGGGGGGTAAGGGAGATTCCCATTGGGTACATGTAAATTACATGAACTCAGACTTAGCAAGACTTAGAGAAAATGCCCCTACAGAGTCGCTATTTAGCTGTAGAATATCATTAGGGTCCAAGAGAAGCCTGATTCTAAAAGAACTTGTTTTGCATTGTTGGGGAGAAGTAATGATGGGTCAATATTATGGACCACTTAGTAGGTGCCAACATCATGGACTGCTTCATAGGTAATATTTAACACATTATATACACTGTTTCTCTAAGTTTCACAAAAGCCCAGTGGGCTGAGTGCTATTTATATGCTTAATTTTTCTGAGAAGGATGAACAGGTTAGGGGATTTGCCCAAGGTCACTCAGCTAATAATCAGTAGTGTCAGGGTGCATCCTGAGGTTTTGCTGACAGCTTTACACCAGGAGACATTGTACACTGACATCAGAAAGTTATAGTTCAGATGTTAATACAGCAAGTCATTAAATATAGATATGGGTATATTTTATGATTTGACTTGAACATTGTAACTGAATAGTATACGGCTGTTCTTTGCTGTCTGTTATCTAGCAAAGAGTATCTATGGAAAATGAGGTTCTGGGGTATCACTCTGGTTTATTTACTTCTGGGAGAGTGATTAACAAATGAAGTATAGCCAATTCCTCTCAAAAGAACTCCTGTTCACAGGATGCCAACAAACATTTGTGAGCTAGGTAATGACATTTGGTTGAATTGTATTAAAGTGTTATTTTCTGAAGGTCAGGAGAGGTCCAGAATTGGCCAGTTCATATGTTTGAACTTAATGCTATTAGATGATTCTATTGAAAGGTCACCTTGAAGAGGTGAATAGCATGGAGTTGGGGAAATGAAACAAGAAGATGATTTTGAGTATTCTTGCAGTGATCCAGGGGAAAAAGAATGACTGCTTCAGGAAAAGTCATGTCTGGATCTGTGTCTCTATTTCTGCTTTACAAGGAAGATCATTGACCTTTTTTTTTTCTAGTTTTCACATATATGTGTTAATAAAAGAAACATACAGATACTAAAGGAGAAAGGGAAGGTGGGATGAATTGGGAGATTGGGATTGACATGTTTACATTATTGATACCATGTATAAAATAGATAGCTAATGAGAGCCTACTGTATAGCACAGGGAACTCTGTGGTGACCCAAATGGGAAGGAAGTCCAAAAAAGAGGGCATATATGTATACATACAGCTGATTCACTCCACTGTACAGAAGAAACTAACACAACCTTGTAAGAAACAATCAAAAGTAGTTTCAAAAAAGCCATGTCTAAGGAAGCGATTAGAAAACTCTGCAAACTGAACTAACAAGATGATCAAGTAGAGATGGGAAATGAGAGAGGGAGAATTATCAGGCCAATGCTGAGTTTTTAATCCAAGAAGCTGGGAACATCATCTGAGCTAAGGTTCCTCCCAACAAAGAATTATCTGACAAGAGATTCGCTTCCTCTTTCTAGAGAGTTTATCCTATATTCCATGTTTGAGTCCATGTTAATTCAAAAAATACCTTTCTGTCTTAAAAGTAAACAGGCAAAGAAAAAGTGACAAAATCCAGATTCCTGAATTTGCAAAATTGAAGGCAGCCCTGCTGGTGAGGAAGGGACCCCAGGAGCCTGCCTGCTACACACCATCGGGGTCCGTATGCTCAGCAGCGTGGTGTGTAGTCCATCCACTCAGCAGATCTTAATCGGCTCCTACTGGGAGCCAGGCTCAATGTCAGCTGCCAGGTATGGAGTGAAGCACACACTGTTTCTCTCTGCCTCTGTCCTGCTGTAGTTCACTGTACAAATATAGCGAGAAGCATGCAGACCCTGATGAGCAAGGGGCAGCATAGGCTGTGGGAGAAGTGTAACAGGGGTCTTACCTGCTCTAATGGCTGTTGATATTCCCTGCACACATACAGACACACACACAGAGACACACACACACATGCCACACTTGTGGACTCAGAAACACAGACAACCAACCACCATTCCTAGGGTACCCTGAAGGGGAACCTCTCGCTACTGCTCAGAGTCCGAGAACTTTGGCCTCCCATCAGCCATCTTTGGGCTTCCCGGATAGCTCAGTTGGTAAAGAATCCACCTGCAATGCAGGAGACCCCGGTTCAATTCCTTGGTCAGGAAGATCCACTGGAGTAGGGATATGCTACCCACTCCAGTATTCTTGGGCTTCCCTTGTGGCTCAGCTGATAAAGAATCTGCCTGCAATGTGGGAGACCTAGGTTTGATCCCTGAGTTGGGAAGATCCCCTGGAGAAGGGAAAGGCTATCCACTCTAGTATCCTGGCCTGGAGAATTCCATGGACTGTATAGTCCGTGGGGTTGCAAGAGTCAGACATGACTGAGTGACTCTCACTTTCACCCATCCTTAATCCTCCTGACACACCAACTTCTGATTCCCTGCTTGGAATGTTTACAAATTTGCTTTCCCATTTTTTTCTTTTATCCACATATTTATAGTAACAGTTTTGAGTAACAGTTCCCATGAATAGCAGTTCTAGGTGAAAGATCTTCTGCTGGGAGGATATGAGTGCTATAAATGGACTGATTTCTGTTTTTATTATTTATATACTCCTATTAGTCACTCAGTTGAGTTTGACTCTTTGTGACCCCATGGACTGTAATCCACCAGGTTCCAATATTCATGGAATTCTCCAGGCAAGAATACTGTAGTGGGTAACCATTCCCTTCTCCAAAGGATCGTCCCAATCCAGGGAATCAAACCCAGGTCTCCTGCTGCATTGCAGGCAGATTCTTTATCTCTGAGCCACCAAGAAAGCTCTTCTAGAGTCTGCTTTTCCGTATTCTTTCAATAAGAAAAGCCTTTATTGATATCTAACGCTGAGATTCAGCAAACTCTGAGATTCCTTTGCCTGTTGTGAAAGGGAAAAAAAAAAACTGTTTTGAATTTCTCTGATCAGCTCCCTTGCTGAAGGAGATTGACCACTGCCAGGACCAAGTAAACGATGTTGCTCTGCTTTCCCTTCTAGAACACCCCTGCATCTGATATTTGCTTTCTGTTGCCTTCTCTCCCGATTTTCCCCAAGTGAGTTGAAGTTCCTTCCTGAGGTGGAAGGATAGCCTAGGCTCATGGATCATGTGGTAACTTCCCCCAAAGTGTAAAAGGTAATGTGGCCACCACACGGAGCCACTCCTGGGGCCACCTCTGACAATCATCCGAAAACACACGTGTGTACTCAGTTGCTAAGTCGTGTCCTCTCTTTGCAATTCGATGGACTGCAGCTAGCCAGGCTCTTCTGTCCATGGAATTTCCCAGGCAACAATACTGGAGTGGGTTGCCATTTCCTCCTCCAGGGGATCCTCCTGACCCAGGGATTGAACCTGCGTGTCCTGCATCTTCTGCATTGGCAGGCAGATTCTTTGCCACTGAATCACCTGGAAAGTCCTGAAAATACACAGCAGAGCCAAATAAAGAACATTTTTACAATTATTCCTGGCAGAGCTGAGAAAAGCTCCTTCTAGGCATCCTCAGAAAAGTGTTTTTTGGAACATAAGGCCAAAGGAAAAGAATAATTTATTGTGGGGATTGCGTATTAATTAGTTTTCCGGAGTTCCTTGGGTAATTATAACCTGTAACATTTGTAATTGATTTGATGAGATTAAAAACGGATGCTTTGGTTCATCAGTGAAATTAGCAAGTGGCCAAGGAGAAGCTGGAGGAGGGCTTGTCTCACCTGAGAGAAGAGGAGCCAATTGGTCTCAGTACAAGCCCCAGACAGCAAAACTGCAGCAGGCATCTAAGACTGTACACTCAGCAGGTAAGTTCTCTCCACAAAAGACTATACGCGGTGGGTGGCCAAATGGCCCCTGAGTGGCTCTATAAAAATTAGAGGAGAGCGTGTCCAGGTCTGGTGAAGTCAGACCTACCTCAAGCCCACGTTGATACTGGTCAGGGCAACAAGACTGACATCATTAAAAAATCACTCATTTTGTAAAACAAGAGGAAGGGGCCCTTCTCCAGGAAGGGATAAGATAGGATGAATGGGGCCAGGATGGACAAGGAAGCTGTCCCCTGCCAGACATACTCTCTGGCTGAACCCTCCCCTCTTGAGCCCTGCAAATAGCCTTCTGTTCTTCATGACGCTGGACAAAAGACTCTTGACCTCTGTCTGCCTTACTCATGTCTGCTTCCTTTGTCCACCTGTCACAACCTGCGGGACTGCTGTGAATTGGAGAAGCAAGTTGGCTCTTTGGGGGTTTTGGGGGATGCCTGCTGAAGATCCTGGGACTCAAACATCCCATCTCAGAGGCTGCCCCCAAACTGAGAGGTCCCGTGGGTTGATAACACCTTGTTACAGAGGTGACGAGGTTCTCCTGATAAACAGACCTATGGAGGTTGTTGATAGGAGACCAAGGATGGAGAGTCAGGAAAAGAATGAGTAGCATATCCCAACAAAATGGGCTTATTAATTAACATTTATGGAGCACTTTCTATGTATTAGGTGTTGCTTGTTGGTTATAACAACAGAGTTGAATAGTTCTGAGAGAGCTTATGCAAAGCAATGCATTAAAAAAAATAATGTAGTTGCTTGACAATGTTTAGTTTTGACAATACAGTACAGTGAATCCACTGTACCTATACATATACTGCCTGTTTCTTGGATTTCTTTCCCATTTAGGTCACCACAGAGTGCTGAGGAGAGTTGCCTGTGTTGGACAGTAGGTTCTCATCATGAATGTAAATGTGTTAGTCGCTCAGTCATGTCTGACTCTGTGACCCTGGGGACTGTAGCCTGCCAGGCTCCTCTGTCCATGGGATTCTTCAGGCAAGAATACTAGAGTGGGTTGTCATTCCGTTCTCCAGATCTTCCCAACCCAGGGATCAAAGCTGGGTCTCCTGCACTGCAGACAGATTCTGCACTGTCTGAGCCACCAGCTCCCCATTAGTTATCTACTATACATGGAGAATCAATAATGTATATGCTGCTGCTGCTTCTAAATCACTTCAGTCGTGTCCGACTCTGTGCGACCCCATAGATGGCAACCCACCAGGCTCCCCTGTCCTTGGGATTCTCCAAGCAAGAACCCTGGAGTGGGGTGCCAGTTCCTTCTCCAATGAATGAAAGTGAAAGTGAAGCTGCTCAGTCGTGTCCGACTCTTAGCGGCCCCATGGACTGCAGCCCCCCACCCAGGCTCCTCTGCCCATGGGGTTGTCCAGGCAAGAGTACTGGAGTGGGGTGCCATCGCCTTAGTTGCTCAGTTGTGTCTGACTCTGCGACCCCATGGACCGTAGCCTACCAGGCTCCTCTGTCCATGGGGTTTTCCAGGCAAGAGTTCTGGAGGGGTTTGCCATTTCCTTCTCCAGGGGATCTTCCCACCACAGGGATCAACCCCAGGTCTCCCTAATTGTAGGCAGATGCTTTACCATCTGAGCCACCAGGGAAGAGCCCATAGTGTATATATGTCAATCCAAAAAAAGATGTGGTATGTACACAATGAAATACTACCCAGCTGTAAAAAAGAATATGTTGCCATTTTCAGCAATATGGATGGACCTAGAGGATATCATATGTGTGAAGTAAGTCACACAGAGAAAGAGAAATGCTATATGACATCGCTTATACATGGAATCTAAAAAATAATATAAATGAATCTATATGCAAAACAGAAGCAGATTCAGAGACATAGAAAACAAATGTATGGCTACCAACGAGGAAAGGGAGGAGGAGAAGAGACAAATTAAGAGTATGGCATTATCAGATATACAATTTATACATAAAATAGATAAGCAATAAGGATTTCCTATGTAGTATAGGAAATTATACAGACTATCTTGCAATAACCTATAATCAAATGTAACCTGCAAAAATATACAAATCGCTATGCTGAATACCTGAAACTAGCACAATAGGTTGGTTGTACCATCAATCAACACAAAAGTATACTTTTGTAAATCAACTATACATCAATAAAAAAATTTTTGATTCAAAATAAGCCAGAGATACTGACTTACAGAACAAGTTTGCCAAGCTCTGCTCTAGACTAAAACCCTAATCACAAGAGCACACCCTATACACAAGAGCCCATATTCATTCTTTCTCCAGGGTTTTATCAACATGATGATTTGTGGGCTGAGATACAGAGCTCCATGTTGAAATCTGGGGACTATTTTCTGCTCCAGGAGAGAGACAATTTGCCCTTTCTAATGTTCTTTACTTTTCCCCATCAAAGTGGAGGAAAAGTGGAAGAAAGGTTCACAAAGATGGGGATAGCTCCACCTAAAATATAGATGCATGCCATTAGAAATGTGACCTTTTTCCACTTTGATCTTGGAGAGAAAGATTGTGAGAAGAGGGTTGCTAACCACATGGCCTGCAATGCAGGGGTAGGTTATCATGAAATAAATATTGCTTAATAGTAATCCAAAGAAGTGACCAGAGAAAAGCTGCTAAACTATAGAGCACGAAGCTGGCCTCAAGTCTCTTTGCTTGGGTTTATCTCTAATAGCTGACACTTATAGATGGCAGATAAATGCTCACAGTCTTCTGGGTTCAGAGCATATGGCTTCCCAGTAAGGATGGGACATGTCTAACTAGACACAGAGATGCAGACTCATGTGGTCCTGCCATGGGTGTGGCTCATGGCTTATCACTTTCTTCTAATTCCTTCCCCAATACTGACAGTAAGGAGAGTTTCCAAGTATCTTTCAGCAAGATGGTGCGTCATCAGAGGTCACTGGTTTTATCCCACATCTCCAAGAGGAACACTAATTTCCTACAGAAGAGATGGCTATCTGCCTAGTCTCTTCCTCATGGAAGAGTGTGCCAGCCAGGTCTGGTGCACAGTTTTTGCAATATCTTTTGTTGGCCCTAAGTGTCTTTTGTGTTATCCAGACAGAAAATGGTGGGGAGCTGGGCACCTGCCACCTGCTTTCCTCCAAGAAATGTGACTCAGGTTTTCTTACCTTGTCCACTGTTGGGGGGCACTCAGGATGACAGCAGTGCAGTAGGGAGCCCTCAGGGAGCACAGGGACATGGGGTGAAGACTGGTTATGGGATTTCATACACTCGAACCCAGTTCAAAGTTTGGGATTTGATTAACTGATCCACGTAGACTGCTCATATGGACCTGGGAAGATTTTCTTAAGCAGAGTGAGAGAGATAAGTGGACGGAATTAGATCTTAAATGTCTCTTCATACCCTAGAAACTGAAAAGTAATATTAAATAACGATAATAAAAAGTATATCACTATTGTCATTGCTATCATTGTGCATGGTCCTACATGCCAATTAGTATCCATCTGCTCATTCAAACCTCTCAAAAACCCTAACACTAGAGACAGGTGTTATCACTGCATTTCAAAAAGGAGGAAACTGAAGCTCAGGGAGTCCAAAGCATGCTCATAGGAAGTATCAGATGAAACCTGGCCAGCTACAGATGTAATCTCTCTTCCACCCAGAACCAACAGCAACTATTCCCATGAAGGACTCTCTCCTATAAGAAAGGAGGTTCTGGGGATTAGTGTTCTTACATCCAGAGCACCAGATCTGAATATTGCTCTGGGACCCCAGAGCAGCAGCATCTCCACTCGGATTCCCTGTTATGTCTGAAGTTCCGAACCATGGACCAGGTTACTAGACACGATCTTCCCACCTCCTTCCCACGGGACCTTCCTTGTGGGTGAGTCCTGCCTCTCTCACTCCTCTCATCTGCTCGGATGGGCCTCCTGAGTTATAACTGGAGTCCAAAATGACAGCTCCCTAGTAACTGAAGCTTCATGTTTCCGTTTTCATCGTCTTGAGTATAAATCCTGTCCTGGATCAAACTGGAGTTCACTATACTCTCTTATACCTGGTGACAGAAGGGCCTCCAGGATTGAGGCAGATAAAATTCTGTATTCTGTCTGACAAAGCTGCTAGGATGATTGAGTTACCCAGGGATGACTTGGTTTCCTTCTTAACCAATCTCATGATGGTGGAAGGTGAGTGATGAAGAGGAAGTCCAATCTCACACAGAAATAAGATACTATCTCAATCCTGATCCTCCGGCCTAGATTTCTCTGATCTCCACTGAGTTTTTAGTGATAACCCCTTCAGGAGCCCCTTTCTCTATTTTTAATCCAGCCTTTGAACATAGAGGCCAGAAAGTTGGAGGAAAGCCAGGGGTTCAATATCCTATGTGGATCGTTAATTTCTTGCCCATAGAAAACAAATCTGTATGTCAGTGCTGTGCTAACACTGCATCTTTAACATCATGGCAGTAGCTTTAGGCCAGTAAGCATTAATAAAACAAACTGACTTGCACAGAGGCAAGTCAGACACCAAAGAGAAAGCTATGAGGCTCACTGCTAACCCCAACCACTAATTCATTCTCTCCTCTTTTTTAGAATCTTCTATTAAATAGTAAATAAAATAATAAGCTCCAATTAAACCATGCTAGAGGGGATGCTATGTGTCTAAGGGACACTGGCATATTTGTCAACCGTGATCTAGATACAGAGATATTATCTGGCTCTGGGCATGTCCCGTGAAGCAGGCATGCTTGTAAGACCTAGATCTTATTGATGGCTGCAGTAGCAGAATCTGATGGAGTGGATGCCCTGAGCAGAGAATGGAGAGGCCCAAGATTGATTTCATGCTTTATTGCTATTAAAAGATTCTTAGCATTGAGGTTGAGAGAAACTGTGGGGCTTTTTCTCTGGAAGTCATGAACAAAAAGCCCAAGAAAGAATAAAGCATGTCTCTCTCTCTCTAAGTGTGTGCGTGTGTTAAGTTGCTTCAGTCGTGTCCGACTCTTTGTGACCATGTGGACTGTAGCTGGCCAGGCTCCTCTGGCCATGGGATTCTCCAGGCAAGAACATTGGAGTGAGTTGCCATTTCCTTCTCCAGGGGATCTTCCAGATGCAGGGATAAAACACATGGCTCCTGCACTGTAGGCAGATCCTTTACTCTTGAGCCACCGGGGAAGTCCCCTTGCCCCTTTCTCTCTATATATATATTATACATACTTAAAAATGTAGAATATAGGTATAGATTTTGGGTTGGCCAAATGAACTTTTATAATATTTTATGTAAAATATTACATAAAAATACAATAAAATACAAAAATATTTTTGTAATATTTTATGGAAAAAATAACAAACTTTTTGGGCAACTCAATACATATACATTTCATGTTTTTAAAACTTTTATTTATTTACTTTTGCATTTGTTTTTGCCTGGGCTGGGTCTTCACTGCTGTGTGAGCATTTTCTCTGCTTGCAGCGAGCAGAGGCTACTCTAATTGCAGTGTGTGGTCTTCTCTTTGCAGTGGCTTCTCTGGTTGCAGAGCCCGGGGCTTAGGCACACCAGCTTCAGCAGTTGCAGCTTCCAGGCTCTAGAGTGCTGGCTCATAGTTGTGGCCCTTGGGATTAATTGCCCTGTAGCACGTGGGATCTTCACAGATAAGGATCGAACCCAAGTCTCCCGCATTGGCAGGTGGATTCTTTACCACTGAGGCACCAGGGGAGCCCCGGTTTTGTATTTTTGATCTCTTTTAAATTCAAAGTTCTGGTCATGATCTCTTAGTTTTCTGATTTGCAAAACAGTAACAGCTGGCTTTGTTACTTATCAGACAGGGACATCATAGGGAATGACAAATGAAGTTATGATGTTGGAGGTCATACTTGGAGATACTCTGAAAAGCATTTTTAAACTGTTGGATTGTTAACAATGCGGGTGTCCATAAAATTATTTTTTAAAGATCATGGAGTGAATAGACCAGAAAGTAGCATATATTGCCAATAAAAGTAAAAATAGGGATCTTATTAAATTTTGTCTGTGGCTGTGTGTATGTACATTTGTGTATACTCGGTCCCTGCATAAGATGTACTACACCATGTGAGTTGCATTAACAAGAAGCATTTAGAAAACTCTATTCTAAAGATTGACCTTAGATCAGTGAAAGGGTGGAGGGGAATGCCCCACTCCTTCTCCCCATGGCTTATTCTACACAGAGGGATTCTTCTGATTCTGGGTCATTTAACTCAACTGGCAGATGGTATTTCCTGTCCCTCTAACTGGAACACATTCACCGACTTTGATTCCCCCTCAATCAGAACCAGGAGATCTTCTCCAGTCAGGAGGGAGGTAGATTGAATGAGGAAGTGTAGGAAGAAGGAACTAACCTTAATTTAGTACTTACTATGTGCTCCCCGGTGGCTCAGCGGTAAAGAATCTACCTGTCAATGCTGGAGACATGAGTTCAGTCTCTGGGTCGAGGAGATCCTTTGGAGAAGGAAATGGCAACCCACTCCAGTGTTCTGGGAAATGCCATGGGCAGAGGAGCCTGGAGGGCCACAGTCCATGAGGTCGCAAAAGAGTCTGACATGACGTAGTGACTAAGCAACAACATGTGTTGGTTACTGGCCCCAAAATACTAAAAATAAAATGAAATAAACTTTATGGAAGTTATAAGGCTGATACTGTACTTACTTACTTTCACACATAAAGAAGTAGAAATTGAGAGACACAGCACCATAATTTTTCCAAAAGTCTTTACTATTTAAAATCACTTTTTACCTGCTTTTATTTGAGTATAGTTGCTCTACTATGCTGTGACAGTTTTTCTTCAGCAAAGTGAGTCAGCCATATGTATACATATATCCCCTCTCTTTTTGGATTTTCTTCCCATTTGGGTCATCGCAGAGTAGTGAGTGGAGTTCCCTATGCTATATTAATGCATATATGTAGAATCTAGAAAAACGGTAAAGATGATTTTACTTGCAAAGCAGAAATAAAGATGTAGACTTACAGAATATGGATATCGTTGAGGGAAGGGGTGGGGTGGGATGAATGGGAGATTGGGATTGATATATATATACACTACTGATACTACTCATAAAATTTACCTGGTGGCTTAGATGGTAAATAATCTGCCTACAATTTAGGAGACCTAGGTTAAATTCCTGAGTCAGGATGATCCCCTGGAGAAGGTAATGTCTACCCATTCCATGTTCTTGCCTGGAGAATTCTAGGAAGAAGAACCTGGCAGGCTGTAGTCCATGGAGAGTTGGACACGACTGAGCAACTAACACTTTCACTTCCTTTTATAAAACATCTAAATCATTTTTAATTGAGCACATTGTGTTAAGTGAAATAGGTCAGAGAGAGAAAGACAAATATTTTGTGACATTATTTTTGTGTTACTCTAAAAAAATATAACAAAAGTAGTCGATACAACAAGAACAAAAAAAGCAGACTCACAGATATAGAGAAAACCCTAGTGGTCATCAATGTAGGGGGAAGGACATGGAAGAGTGGGAGGCACAAACTATTGGGTGTAAGATGGGCTATAAGATGTATTGTACAACACAGGGAATATAGTCAATGTTTTGTAATAACAGGATAGAAAGTAATCTTTAAAAATTATATAAAAATATAAATTATTTAAAATCATTTTGCCTCTTATTTAAATAATCTCTTGGACTGTTACTTTGGCCTGCAAAAAGGATTGGGACATGCTAGCAAAACTGTAACTCTCCATAAGGGCACTTTATGTTATTTTATAGGAAATAATACAGGTAGGTACATCAGGTTTCACAATAAACCAAGTACATCCATAGTTTTGTCTGACTTGACCCTCACCATATATTCATCAGATGGGCAGGAGAGTGATGTTCCCATTATAGAGACTGGGGAATGAAAACTCAGATGGCAAATGAGCCACATGCTTAATAAGAGATGGAGTCAAATCTTGAACTAAGGTCTTGCTTTTAATTCCACTGTTCTTTGAAGCATAACTACTATTGTTACATGATCATAGAGACCCTTGAGTCTTGGGTCACATCCAATATTTTTTATTATGCTGGAGGCCAAAAAATAACATTACAAAAGAAAAGAGAAAAACTCACATTATTATAAATCTGGAGTGGAAAATTTTAAGACATCTTTAAACACACTCGTTTTTATTTTAAATTTGTATGTTCATTATAAATATCTCCTGGCACTCAGTGAAAATTAACCAGATTACTAAATCCTTATCCAATACTGAGAATATTGTTCAGAAATCAGTGCATCTGATCCAGCAGGGAAATGTGAAAGACCAGTATGCATTTGCCCCTACATTGCATCCACCAAGCTCTTAGAATGAAAAGCCAAAGATAAGGCTTTTCTCTGTCTTTTTAAACAGGGAAAATTAATTGCTCCTGCAGAGATGAAAACTTTACGCTGGAACAGAAACCAGTGCAAAATGCTTTTTTCTCCTGTTCCCACCTGTGGAGAATGCGGATTTGGCAGCAAATTGGAGCTTACACAGAATAAGTCACAAAGACAAATACCAGATCCCTTGCTAATTAGGAAGTGGATGATCTGTTAGACACTGCTCAAAGGATGACTATAGGTACAGCGGAGATGAGATAAAATGTTTTAGAATATTTGCATGTTTGATGGTGATTATCTTCATATGGTCTGCATTTATATAACTAGACCAGTCTAGGGAACTGCTAAGGGAATATTGAGAATTAAATAAACAAGAATGTTGATCATAGTGTTTGAGATTTGCAGCTGGCATAGGAAGCACATCTATGTATCTTTCTATTTTGAATGCAATCTTTGTAGATAAGCTCACAATACCACTCGTAGTAGAATTCAGTACGTTAATTTATGAATGAGGTCAACTTGGCCTGGTGGTTATTGTTGACCAGGATTCAGATCTTGGGTCTTTGGTTTCCACTTCTCCAATTGAGTGGTTTTAGTCAAATCAGTCCATCAGGGTGTCTCAGTTTTCTCTATCTGAAAAAGTGGGAAATGGAAATGTTTCCCTCTTTGACTTCAGAAAACATATTATAGAGGCATGCAGAGTTTGGGATGGACATGCACATGCTGCTATATTTAAAATGGATAACCAAAAGGACCTCCTGTATAGCACAGGAAATTTTGCTCAATGTTATGTGGAAGCATGGATGGAAGGTGAGTTTGGGGGAGCATGGATGAAGGCATACACATGGCTGAGTCCCTTTGCTGTCCACCTGAAACTATTACAGCATTGTTAACCGGCTATATTCCAAAAAATAAAAACAGAAAGGGGCATGCAGGGGGACTTCATAGGAATTCATAGACACTGTTTGTGATTCAAATCACCAGCTCTTCTGTCCTAGGAATTTAATTATTGCAATTGTCCTGATAGAGTGCCTGAGTGAGCTTTGGACTGCATTTGGAATCTACTCTTTGAGTTCTAGATATGCCTCTGTTGATCAATATTAATTTGAGAAATCCATTTCAATATCACTTAAACCATTTTCTCATCTGAATGAGAACATTGGGACATAAGCATCACAAGGTTATTGGTTGTATCAGATGTGAAAAATATGTATCATAGTGCTTAATAACTGTAGTTGCATTTGAAAACTAAATGTGACATGTGGCAAGCGTTCAGATAATCTGACCAATCATTTTCCATAGATAAAAGAAAGTCTTTCCAGAAAGATAAAGTACAAGGTGATCAAACTCCCTTTTAACACAAGCAGATGGGAGGAGATCTGGAGGCCAATTTGGGGAATGAGTTCTGGGAGCTAGTCTTAGGCCTGGGAGGAAGTCAGGGCTGATCATTATTTTGAAAAGCATGAAGATAACTGCCCTAAGAATGATCACTGAGAAAGTATAAGACTGCATAGAAGGATAGGAGTCACTAAGGAATCAGACCACAGGCATTTCACCCTCTTTGCAAGGAGTCTGTGGGAAGTAAGAAATAATTGTGGGGAGTCAGTGTGCTGCATCTACAGAGATTTAATAATTCCTCTAATTATGGCCAGCCAAGGAGCTCATGAAGGCTTCTTTTATTAATGTGCAACATCCCACTCAGAGGACTGATGTTGAAGCTGAAGCTCCAATACTTTGTCCACCTGATGCAAAGAGCCAGCTCATTGGAAAAGACACTGATGCTGGGAAAGATTGAAGGCAGGAGAAGAAGAGGGCAGTGGAGGATGAGATGGTTAGATAGCATCACCAACTCAATGCATATGATTTTGAGCAAGCTCTGGAAGATAGTGGAGGACAGAGGAATCTGGTGTGCTGCAGTCCATGGAGTCATAAAGAGTTGGGCATGACTTAGTGAGTGAAAAATAACAACAGACATACCCAGAGCTGGACTTGTTCAGTTGATAGATTGAGGTTCAGCTGGACACCTTTGAGTGTCTCAGTACATGCTCTTTGGAGCTGCTGACCACACACCTGAGAGGTGGGTGCCCTTAGTGATCATGGACATTTGGTGACACTTTACTTTCATGATTCCTATTCACAGGTCATGGGAAAAAAGCAAATGACAGTGACTATTCTTGGTTTAGTTTCTTGAGCTGATTTCCTGATTGAGTCAGTCAAAGACATTTGTCCGATTTAATGAAATGACTCCTATAGGAAAACATCACATGGGTTGTTGGGTGTCAGATATAAATCACTTGCTGTTGCTTAGTTGCTAAGTTGTGTCTGACTCTTTTGTAACCCCAAAATTCTGACTGTATTGTAACCCACCAGGTTCCTCTGTCCATGGGATTTCCAAGCAAGAATATTGGAGTGGGTTGGCATTTCCTTCCCCAGGGGAATTTCCCAACCCATGGATCGAACTGCATTTCCTGCTGGGAAGGCAGATTCTTTATCACTGAACCACCTGGGAAACCTTTATAAATACTGCACCTACCCAATTAGCTGCTTATCCAAAGGCAACTTATCCAGTCTCTCAGTCAAGAAAATTAAGGGAGCCCATATTTAAACATTCACTTGAGCCAAAAACTTTGAAAACTTCCAGTGCTGTTTTTGCAGCCAACTGGCCAAATTGAAGGATCAAATCCAATATCAGTTGTGATGAAACAGCAATCTCAGTATGCTGATATGCTCCCTAAAGTACAGACAGCACCAGCATGCTAGTTTATCCCAGAAGGAATCAGGCTAGGATTACACTGCATCTTTATTCCTCATGGTTTCTTCCACTTGCTTATTCATCAGATGCTTTTTTTTCACCTCCTCTTCCTTCTTGCTTTCAATATATCCATTCAAAACATGTCTGAAATAAATCCCAAGGCTCCGAAGAATATTTCTGCTCATGTAAGCGTGTGTACAACTTCCTTCCTCATGCTTTCACACAAGGCTTTCCTTTAAATGCCAAAGGAAAAGAAGACTTGCATTGTGTTTTGTTTTCTTCTCTCTTTTTGGCAGATATGCTTTACTTGTTTCTTGCTTGAGTTAAACACAGGCTATGGATCCTCTTTTCCCAGGCAGAAAAAGATAATGGAAAAACTTAAATCCTGGCTTTGCCTATTTGACCTTCAACATGTGGCTTAAATTTTATTAACCTCTGATTTCTTTTCTGGAAACTGAGGATGAACAATAAGATAGAACAAGAGTATCACATGTAGTCCATAAAAACACCGGATATAAGTGGCTATAAATTGATTTCTTTTCCCTTCCTTTTCTTATTAGACTCTTTTAAGATAATGTAAGCTCATTTTTTTTGGAAATTATAAACAGTAATCTCTTAATGATCAAAGATATCTTTGTGCTAGGAAGTCTCTAAAGCACTTGCAGTCTGAACAAGAGTAGGCAAGCACAGTAGAATGGCAGTGGGAAATGTCACTTTGCTGCCTTCATTTCAAAGCAGAAACTTGTGGGCAGTGGAATGGCCTGTTTACCAGTTCTTCTAGATATAAGCCCAGATAAGCATCCAGGAACTGCCAAGTCAAGAAATGATGCTGGTATCTTCTTTACCAATTCCCTGAGAAAGTGGAAAATCAATTTCAATAGTGGTCTAGAGTTGGGAAGGATCTAAAGATGACTCAGCTTAGACTTTGACCAATTGAGATAAAGCATGAAGACTGCTGGGCACATTGCATTTCTAGTCAGCATCTCTAATAGTTGAGGCAGAAGAGGAGGTTGTTAATGTTAGAAATACTTTTCTGGAATCAAATCAGGACAAGATGTGGTAGCACTTACTTCTGTCTCCAGGCTCTGCTTATGTATCAGATATCAAGGTCTTGATAGGAAGTGTGTCTCTTGTGGTTTTTGGTCTGTGCCCCAGTTCCTTCTCTAAAATAGAAGAACTCTGCCACAGCACATCCCATTCAACATTGCTGTATCTTAGAGGAAATGTCTACCAATTCATTTCTAAAGAAGGAAATTAAAGCCCAGAAAATGGCCATGATTACTGATCAAGGCCATTCAGAGGCTCTGAAGCAGGAGAGGAAGATGCCTGATGCTGGAATCTCAATGATGAACAGATGCAGGAACATTGTTATGGCCTTGGGGTTGATGATCACCATGACCCCTTTGAAGATGCCATAGGCGGCTTTCTGCGCCCTGATGCCCCAATTCTGCTGTGTTTTCCCCTGGCACACATGGGAATTTAGCGAATTATTAGAAAGTCCAACAGTCTTTTAAGTACAGCTTCATAGGATTTACTCTGTTTAAATCAAATTCAGGAGCATTTATTACCTTTCCACCAAGGCAGTTGACAGCTAGGATACAAATGCTATTCCAAAAATTCTTTCAAAATTATGCCTTCCCTTGGTCTTTGAGACTGTATGATTTTAAAGACTTTGCATTTGGAACATTCTAAACTGTGGGCTAAGGTAGGTATGCCACTTTCTTTCATTATCCTCTCTTAAAAGCACAGGCCATTTAATTAATAAGTGAAGGTGAAAGTGTTAGTTGCTCAGTTGTGCCTGACTCCTTGTGACCCCATGGAATGCAGCCCACCAGGCTCTTCAGCCCATGGAATTTTTCAGGCAAGAATACTAGAGTGAACTACCATTTCCTCCTCTAAGAACCTCCCTGACCCAGGGATCGAACCCAGGTCTCCTACATTGTAGGCAGATTCTTTACCAATTGAGCTATGAGGGAAGCCCCAATTAATAAGTACTTTTTCCCCCTAGTCTTCTTCCTTTATGAAATTGCTTATTTCTCAATATCTGTTTCCCATCACCATGGTGTGTTTCCAGATCATGAATTTGGATCACCCACTCATATCTACTAATGACTCACAGGTCCCACTCTGTAGTAGTTCTGTTGGGTAGAAATTCAGATACAAACCAAACCAGGTGATGTCACAGAATGAAACTTGTCTCTGAACTCCATGGGTGAGTAGAAATCAATTTAATATTGTCCTAGATCACTGTATTTCCTTGCAACATCATCTTCATGATTCCTTTACACATCTGTACTTCTTAAGCATTAATGTTAACTAGATCTTTTTTGAAATTATGCTTAAAGTCATTGTGCTTTAGGTTTTTCCTTTTGAAAATTTTAATTCTTTAAAACAATCCCACTGCTGGGCATACACACCAAGGAAACCAGAATTGAAAGAGACACATGTACCCCAATGTTCATTGCAGCACTGTTTATAATAGCCAGGACATGGAAACAACCTAGATGTCCATCAACAGATGAATGGATAAGCAAGCTGTGGCATATATACACAATGGAGTATTACTCTGCCATTAAAAAGAATAAATTTGAATCAGTTCTAATGAGATGGATGAAACTGGAGCCTATTATACAGAGTGAAGTAAGCCAGAAAGAAAAACACCAATACAGCATACTGACACATATATA
>SJYV01013351.1:414289-449636 GCA_006410875.1 Neotragus pygmaeus | reverse complement strand
GGGTACCTCCCCTCCCCCCCCCCAGCCCTTGCATCTCCCAGATCATCTGAAACATGGAAAGGTCCCTAGAAGTCACTGAGAACAGAGCCCCCTGTCTTCCTTCTCTTTCTGGTTCCAGAGTGACTGTGACTGTGTTCTCCTTGGTCTAGGATGGTCTTACAAGTGTAACAAATCCAAAGAAGAATGATGCTTTCACTACTGCTGTGTTGTTTTTGCTCAGCTGCTAAGTCGTGTCCAACTCTGTGCCCCCTTGACTGCAGTACACCAGGCTCCCCGGTCCTTCACTATCTCCCAGAGTTTGCTCAGATTCATGTCCATTGAGCCAGTGATGCCATCCAATCATCTCATCCTTTGTCGCCCTCTTCTCCTCTTGCTCTCAGTCTTTCCCAGCATCAGGATCTCTTTCAGTGAGTCTGGTTTTCATATCAGGTGGCCAAAGTATTGGAGCTTCAGCATCAGTCCTTCTAATGAATATTTGGGGTTGGTTTCCTTTAGGACTGACTAGTTTGATCTCCACACAATTCAAGGGACTCTCAAGAGTCTTCTCCAGTGCCACAATTTGAAAACATCAATTCTTTGGTGCTCAGGGTTC
Source organism: Neotragus pygmaeus (assembly GCA_006410875.1). Classification (NCBI taxonomy): domain Eukaryota; kingdom Metazoa; phylum Chordata; class Mammalia; order Artiodactyla; family Bovidae; genus Neotragus; species Neotragus pygmaeus. Next base: position 449,044 of record SJYV01013351.1, on the reverse strand, counting down.
TTTATGGTCCAACTCTCACATTCATACATGACTACTGGAAAAACCATAGCTTCGACTAGATGGATCTCTGTCGGCAAAGTGACATCTCTGCTTTTTAATATGCTGTCTAGGTTTGTCATAGCTTTTCTTCCAAGGAACCAGCGTCTTTGAATTTCATGGCTGCAATCACTGTCCACAGTGATTTTGGAGCCCAAGGAAATAAAATCTGTCACTGCTTCCACTTTTTCCCTTCTATTTGCCATGAAGTGATGGCACCATATGCCATGATCTTAATATTTATTTTACTGCACCCATCTTAGCCACGTCATGCGGGATCTTTCATTGTGGTACACAGGCTTAGGTGCCCTGCAGCATGTGAAATCTTCCAGGACCAGGGATTGAACCCGAGGCCCCTGCATTGCAAGGTGGATTCTTAACCACTGGACCACCAGGGCAGTCCCTTCCACAACTGTTCTTAATTACTTGCTTTGCCAACAGTGTCCACCCACCTTCTTTTACTCTTCATTTGCGTGCAGCATGAAACCCCTTTGAATACCAAATATTTAACTATCTTCCCTGTTCCAGCACAGATCTGAGAGAGGGCAAGCGAGCCACGGTGGTGTTTGGCTCCAAAGCCAGCCTCTGTTCCCAGATGGAGTGGACTGTGCATGGGAAATGAATAGGGCTGGAATCAGAAAATTGGACAGGCCAATTATACTCAACCAGGTCTTTTCAGAGGAGCTCCGTGATTTTGATTCAATTCCCAGAACAACAAACATGCCTGTATGTAAACACAGTCTCAGAAACAGATTCTGAAACCAACATGAAACAGTTTCTGGGCTGACCGCTACACAGTAGGGCTCGTGGGTCTTCATGGGTGTGTGGTCTGAAATCACAGACATCTTTCTTGGTTATGGATTTGATTACTGCTTCATTTCCAATCGGTCTTGTTCCTTCTTAGGGAAAACCTATCATTCTGAGGTTCCATCATCTTCTCTGTCTTCCAGATTCCTCATTGTCTCTGTTATTGTTTTTAACTCTTTGTTTTTTGGTTTTNTGTGTGTGTGTGTGTGTGTGTTTATTTTTTCAATCTAACCTGATGCCTGATGTTCTTTAACCTCATTGGGTATTACATCCCGACTTCCCTTTTTGATCATATGGTGGACTAGGCACATTGACAATTCATAATTCTGACAAACTGTTAACACATGCACTATCTTACATCTCTTGAATAGCATCCTACAGCATGCTCTAGATTCAGGCATTGTGAACTTCCAAGATACTCAGCACTTACATTTCTGTGACTTTCCCCTTCCCTCATTACAAACGACTCTAGATTCATTGGGATCTGTGTACTTGGCATTTATAACAAAGCTTAGAAATTTGCTTGTAAGAGACAGATCAGTGATTCAGACCTTTAAACTCAATCCTACTCATTTCCTTTGTTTTAACTTACATCTGATCATTTATTTTCCTCTCCTTCTATTCAATGTATATTGCATATTCAAACATCTATTTATCTTTGTTCAACACCATAAATAATAAAATTGAGCAAAAAATACCTGACACCAAAGAGCCACGTAGTCCACACATTTTTCCATTTTATTGTTCTGGTTTTTAGAATCTGGCATCCCCTCTTAAGTTTTTTCACATGAAAGGGAGTCCTCTCTCCAATAAAGCACTATGTACCTTCACTAATATATTGAAAACCATTACTGATAATAAAAATAAAAGTGTCCAATGAAGTTACATTTTTAAACTAGGCTTCCTTGATGTCTCAGTCAGTAAAGACTCTGCCTGCTAATGCAGGAGAGATGCCAGAGATGTGGGGTCAATCCCTGGGTTGGGAAGAGCCCCTGGAGGAGGAAATGGCAACTCATTCCAGTAGTCTTACCTGGGAAATCCCATGGACAGAGGAGCCTGGCAGGCTACAGTCCACGGGGTAACAAAGAGTCAGACACAACTTAGTGGCTAAGTCACTACTTTTTAAATTCTTGTTTTTACTACTGACACAGACAGAATTCTTCATTCCTGGGGTGGCCAGCACATTGAAATGCATATCATAAAATTCAGGAAGTTACTGTCACCTACCTGATAGGAGAGCTGATCTGTAAAATGTAGTGATAGCAGACTGCCAAGTCTGGGTGAGAGGAAAATTGAAGTGCCAGCACTTTCAGCACAGCCCTGAAAGAAGTGCTAGGCTAGGAGTATTCACACTCAGACCAACATGAGCAAAGAAAAATTAAGGGCCGAGTGAAGCTTCATTTAACTCTATAATGTTAATGACCATTTGTGATTTTGAAATAGGATTTGTCCAATCCTAAGAAATGGACAAAACTGAAATCTTTAAAGCATGAGATGGAAATGTTTTTATAAGAGGGCCCTTCTCTCTTTCTATCACTCCACCCACTCCCAAAGTCCACATCATAGCCACACTGATATAGAAGATGTCTCCTGAGAGGACTTTGCCTTCTTATCTCATGCCTTTGCTTTTGAAGGCATTCTTATATTTGAACATTATGAATATATATNAGGGCCCTTCTCTCTTTCTATCACTCCACCCACTCCCAAAGTCCACATCATAGCCACACTGATATAGAAGATGTCTCCTGAGAGGACTTTGCCTTCTTATCTCATGCCTTTGCTTTTGAAGGCATTCTTATATTTGAACATTATGAATATATATTCACATACTCAGTGTGTACGTGTGCAAAGTTGCTTCAATTGTGTCTGACTCTTTGTGACCCTATGGACTGTAGCCCGCCAGGCTCCTCTGTCCATGAGATTTCCCAGGCAAGAATACTGGAATAGGTTGCCATGCCCTCTTCCAGGGGATCTTCCTGGCCCAGGGATCGAACACACATCTCGTATGTCTCCTGCATTGGCAGGTAGGCTCTTTACTGCTAGTTCTACCTGGGAAGCCCATATATTCATAAATTTAGATGTTATTTCACCAAATGATAGCTCTCTTCTCCATCTTGCCAAACTTCTACTTCATCCTTTCAAATTCTCTTCTTATATCCCTTCTCTGAGAAGCTTTTCTAATTCTGCAGCCCAAGCTTCACGGGAACATCCTGGATCAAGAATGAGCCTATACAAAAATTTTGCCTTATATAATTCTCTGCATGTTTTTTCCCTGCAACAAATCCTTTCTTCACGGATTCCTTGATATCAGCTCTAGCATCTGATTTATTGCTGATTCACCAGTTTGAGCACAGAACCTTCTTTGGCAAACAGTAAGTACTCAATCATTGTTTGCTAAAAGATTCATGAAAGAAGTAGATGAAGGTTGGATTAACCACCATTTCCTCTACCTGGTTTTGCTTGCAGAAACAAGAGCCGAGTTTACACACCTCCTTTTCTTTAAGTGTGTGATCAATGCCATATTGACATGAAATAAACATTGCTTGGGCCATGAGGGGATGGCATTTGGTACTGAGGTTCAGCAAGCAAATCAGAAATAGTACACAAGGAAGTGATAGATAGGCATTGATCACTGTCACTGTAAGAAAAATCTATTGTCCTTCGTTTGATGACTCTTCTGATTCATTCAATGGAATGTTTATTTTGAGCCATATTCTGGCTCTCAGAAGGTAAATGGTCTTGTTCATATATTTAGAGGTATAATAAAAGGAAACTGTGGTTTGAAAGCTTAGAAGGGAGGCAAAGAGAATGACACAGTAGGAAGAGATGTTTCTTGCAGCAAAACACTGGGAGAGGAAAAGCTGGCTGAGGCAAGGTCATCTGAATGAACAATAATAATGAAAATATACATGGTAATGGCCAAGTTCCCAAACCCTTGGTTACATACCAGGACTAGAACTAAGTACTTCATATATATTAATTAATTTAATCTTCATTTAACCATGGAAAGTTTGAAGCACAGAGAGGCTACTTACCCCAAAGTAACCCCAGTAACCAAAGTAACTCAGTGACCCAAAGAACTCATCCCAAAGCTGCACAGAAAGAAACAGGCAAACCTAGGGTTTCAACTTAGACAGGCTAACTACAGACTCCAGATATTTCCCATCACAGACTGGGGAAAAGGGAGGTACTGATGTACAGAGCATAGAACTCTGATGACTTGGTATGACATAAGTTTGTAAGGGATGAAGCTAAAATTTTGCTTTGGGAAAGTAATGCCATAATTAGCTGTGAGTACATGGGATTTTTCTCTTGGTTATATTGAGTCAAGTAAACTAAATACAGTTTATCTAACCTTGTTCATCCACCTCAGCCCATTTGCACTCTATATTTTCTTTAAGACTATTGTGAAACTGAGATTCCATTTGCCTGTATTCATGTCTCTGGTCTAATTATACTGAGGGTCTATTGGTGAAATGCTCAATTTTGTGACATACTACCTCCCAACTGATAGCATAGCTTCATTTGCAAAGTAGTGTAATAAAAAATGTGGAGCTTGGAGTCAAAGGAGTTGGAGTCTTCCATGTTGTAGGATTTTGGACAATTCAAATAGCTCTTCTGAATCTCTAATTTCTCTTTGGTAAAAGAAGTGAAATTTTAGCTCTCTCCTGGGGATGTTGATGAATATCAAATGAAATATTACATCGTCAAGCAGTTCCTAAACTTCAGGGGGAGGAGGTAAAGTGCTATGCCAGGATCTGTCATTGTTGTGCTCATTCACTATTCACTCAACAGCTGGGTGTGAAACTCCCACAGTGCATCAAATCTGTTAGGTGTGCTGGGGATTGTATAGTGAACAAGTCCTCTGCTCCAGGGAGAACAAATGTTTGCATGGGGTGGTAAAGGGGAGAACAGCAAGAAACAAGTAAATACATGTAATCATTTAGGAGTCCAAGTGTTATTAAAACATCAACATATGGGTATATTTTCAGTTGTTTTTGCTATACCATATTCTAACCACCAGCATGGATTGACTGCAGAATATTAGTATGGGAAAGTGTCCTTTGTAAACATCCCGACCACAGTGGTATGGAATTCTGGGTGATCTGCTGTACTGTCAAGCCCATATAACCCCTGACAGCAGGCACATGGAGGCACACTGAACACACGCTCGTTGAATGCTCCACTAAGTGCATGGCAGGGACTGGTACTTTCCTCATGTCCCCTTGCCGTGAAATAGTTATAAAGGGGTTATGACACTTGGAATTAAAAGGTAACTCACAGTTTTAGAGAGTTCAGTATCGCGAGGTTAGTAGAGGTAGGTTAGCACAGTAGCGTGAGGGCAAAGCCTTGAGTGGGATAGCCTAGGGCTTATTCAGTTCACAACAATGACTGTGGTCAAGTTACTTAAGCTCCTTACATATCTGCTTTCTCATCTATAAAAAGTGGGTAGTAAAAGTACCATAGGCCATAGGGTGGTTGATGATGTTCTATAAACCAGCAATCCCCAGCTTTTTTGGTGCCAGGGACTGGTAGACAATCCCTGTTTACCTGGAAGACAGTTTTTCCATAAATGGAGGTGAGGGATGGTTTGGGGATGTTTAGAGCATGTTACATTTGTTGTGCACTTTACTTCTATTTTTATTACATCAGCTCCACCTCAGATCATTAGGCATTAGATCCCAGAGGTTGGGGAGCCCTGATATAAACTAATACAAAATGTATTTAGAATGGTTCCTGAGTGCATTGAACCTTCAATGCATGTGTGTTAAGACACACACACACATACACACACACACACACACACACACACACACATGCATTGAAGTCTCAATATACTCAAAATATTTTTGGTTATTATTGTTTTCCTTCCTCCCTCCCTTCTTTCCTTCCTGCGTTTCTTCTTTTTGTCAGCTGGAAAATTAAGTCTTCCAGTTCCTTTACCATAAGTCAAAGCAAATAGCAGAAAAACAACTAGAAATCAAGGTGCTAGTTGGCTTTCCTTCTCTTACAGCTTGCAACTGTAAACTCAGGTGGTCCCTCTGGGCTTGGATTATTTTTTTTCGAATGGGTCAGGCTAGAAAGCAAGTTGATCTTTCCTACACAATTTGAGATGAAAGAGACTCTGAGCCTCTGGCAGCTGTTTATCTCATGGATACTCTGGTTTCTGTCTTTATGCAAAGTTATGTTATCTAACTAGTGAGAAGTCCTCTAGATCCAAGATGCCCACATTGGGGACAAACAGGTGACATTTTGCTGTTTTGATTATTGGGAATTAATCATAAAAATTATCTTTGGTTGAAACCCTATCATAGACCAAACTCTAGGCTAAGTAGCTTACATATAACATTTAATTCTCATGGCAAATATATGAAATAGTTGTCATCCAGCTTTTATGTTTGAGAAGAAGCAGTTATATAACTTGTCTAGTATCACACAGTGGATTCTGGATCTATCTGATCTCAAAGCCCATGTAATTTCCTCTAGAAAGCATCCCACAGACAGCATCACCTTTCTTAGATTATGACCTTGCCATTCCTATGGGATATACAGAGCTTTCTAAAATTTAAAATCCCAAAGTCTTGCCATTCATAAGGGTACCATGACTCACAAACAACATGAACACTTCCCAGCACCTACACACACCAAACTCTCTGCCTTGAGTAAGGGATGGTGACTGTCCTCACTTATCACAGGAAGGGAAAATATGGACATTTTCAGTAAAGGTGCTGGTGATGAGCTTTCCCCAGCAACAATTGCTATGGCTTCCTTGTCTTTTCATAAATGAGACATCTGTTTTATTCCCAAGAGCTTGAAGCTAGAGCCTGAGCCATGGTTGCAGCAGCTAGCACGGTGCAAATGTTTAAAGCTCTAATCAGATATCCAGTCAATGGTTACACAGTCGCTTTTCCTTTTGATGAGGAAATGTGCAATTCCTTAGGGATGAATGTCAAATGTTCATAAATAGAAAAGCATCTGAAATATCCATGAGTGATACTTATTTATAGGGATCATTTATCCAGACTCTCTATGTGCATTTCCAGCTCCACTATTTATCTGTGGCATTATCCATCACCTTGTAGCACTCATATATCCACATGCTCTTTCTATTTATATTCATGGAATCTATCTCGCTAATTGTTCTCAACTCTCTAACTGGTGAGTACCATAATTCACCTCCTGCCAGATGGCAGCACGTGCTTCTCCATGACTTCTAATTCTGTCCACAGTAAACCTATCGGCAAATCATTTGTCTGTTCATTCATGGTTTCTTGCTACATCAATCAGCAACTTCATTTGTTTCTATCTACAACATCAATGTGGTGTTCTTTCCCATATACAATGCATTTTCCCCATTCAACTTTCCCCATATTTCTTCTGACCCTTTTGTGAGTGTCTGCCTGTATGTACATTCTCAGCAAAAACAATTATTGTTACCTAATGCTTGTGACCAAAATGGTGAAAAGAACATCTGTTTTGGATTATGGTGATGTGAATTCAAACCAAGCTTTCACTTTAAGCTAATTTCATAAACAAAGCCACTTCATTAGCAGGACCTGATTAGTACTACAAATTTTATAGTTATTTTTGGTTGTTGTTTTTTTTTTTGTAAGGGAGGCCTAAGCTGTAAGTTACAATATCTGCCTATAAATGTGCACTAGACCTTCCTAAGAACTTATCTGCTTAATTAACATTTGCTTAGCACTTATTCTGTGCAATGACTATGCTTTGTATTTTTCAAGTCACTTAATCTTCAAATAATTCTAAGAGGTTGCTACTGTTGTTATTTTGATTCAATAAAATGAGAAAGCTAAATGCTATCAAGGTTGGTAATTTGCACAAGAATGCACAACTAGGAGAACAAGGAAGAAGTGAAGTGAAATTAAAGTCACTCAGTCGTGTCTGACTCTTAGCAACCCCATGGATTATACAGTCCATGGAATTCTCCAGGCCAGAATACTGGAGTGAGTAGCCTTTCCCTTCTCCAGGGGATCTTCCCAACCCGTGTCTGACTCTTAGCAACCCCACGGATTATACAGTCCATGGAATTTTCCAGGCCAGAATACTGGAGTGAGTAGCCTTTCCCTTCTCCAGGGGATCTTCCCAACCCAGGGATTGAACCCAGCTTTCCCACATTGCAGGCAGATTCTTTGCTAGCTGAGCCACAAGGAAAGCCCAAGAATAATGGAGTGGGTAGCCTATCCCTTCTCCAGCAGATCTTGTTGACCCAGGAATTGAACCAGGGTCTCCTGCATTGTAGGCGGATTCTTTACCAACAGAGATATGAGGGATGCCCAAGGAAGCAAGGTTGTAATCCTTGTTTTTCTGAATCCAAAGTGCCAGATACACTTTTAATTGCTGAATTCTCAGCACTTAGGACAGTGCCAGGGCTTCCCTGATGGCTCAGTTGGTAAAGAATCTGCCTACAACACAAGAGACTGCCTGCAATGCAGGAGATCAGAGTTCAATCCCTGGGTTGGGAAGATACCCTGGAAAATAAAATGGCAACCCACTCCAGTATTCTTGCACAGAGAATTCCATAGATAGAGGAGCCTGGTGGGCTACAGTCCACGGGGTCGCAAAGACTTGAACAGGACTCAGTGACTAAACCACCACCAGGACAGTGCCAGGCTCTGTAGCTTTCACTTGACATCTACAAGCTATTGCTATCATTGGAATGAAATTACATCTCTGTTCTTGTGATATTTAATGACCGTATAGTTGGTTTGACCCTATGGATAAATCTGACAGTTAACTCATAAATGCAGATGAGTGCTTTAGAGTTTCAAACACATCTGTCTCTTCCCAGAAACACTGATGGCATATCGAGGACATTGATGAAACTATAGCTAAAAATAGCTCACATTTTGGTGTGCTTGCTATATACCAACAGACAATACTAAATACTCAATACACATTACCTTATTTTATTTTTACAATAACTCTATGAGGTAGATAACGGTGTCATCCCAATTGTATAAATGGGGACACTAAGTAGCAGGGAAATTTAAGCAATTTGCCCAAAATTATAATCATGGCAACTATTTAAGCTAAGGTTTGAATCCCAGCATTCTGTCTCCAAAGCCTCCTTATAGTTGAGCTAGTCACTAAACATCTTTAATCTACATTTAGGGTACTAATATGATGGGGATGATAATATTGGCTAACACACAGGATTTTGAAAATTAAGTGAGATACTGTGTTCTTGAGCCAGTCCTTGACACTTTGAAGAGTGAGCTCAGTGTCTATCAGTCAGTACCATTAGTGGCTACTAGATTTCAAACTCCCTGAGTACAGATATCATGTCTAGTTCATTTCCACTTCCCCTACAGCACCCAGACACTGTTTGTTGTCTATTATTGGTGCATAGCAAATGCCTTTGAATGAGACTGAACAGAGAATAGAACTCAATCAGTAAGGATCAAATCTCCTATGAGGAATTTAAGAGCAGTGGCCTTCAGGCATTTCTGGGGGCTCAGGGAAAGGTAGGGTTACTTTTAAGTCCCTCTCCATCCATGCAGCAAAATATTGGGTTGGCCAAAAAGTTTGTTTTGGTTTATCCATACCATCTTATGGAGAATCTTAATGAACTTTTTGGCCAACCCAATAAATGAGCCCCCTTATCATAACCTTCTTAATATCTGGCTTCCCAGATGGATCAGTGGGTAAAGAATCCACCTGCCAAAGCAGGAGATGCAGGCTTGCTCTCAGGCTTGGGAAGATCCCCTGGAGGAGGAAACGGCAACCTGCTTCAGTATTCCTGCCAGGGAAAACCCCTGGACAGAGGAGCCTGACAGGCAACAGTCCATGGGGTTGCAAAGGAGTTGGACATGGCTTAGTGAGTCAGTTCAATTCAGTTCAGTCACTCAGTCGTGTCCAACTCTTTGCGACCCCATGGACTGCAGCACGCTGACTTCCCTATCCATCACCAGCTCATGGAGCTTACTCAAACTCACATCCATCGAGCTGGTGATGCCATCCAACCATCTCATCCTGTCATCCCCTTCTCCTCCTGCTTTCAATCTTTCCCATCATCAGGATCTTTTCAAGTGAGTCAGTTCTTCGCATCAGGTGGCCAAAGTATTGGAGTTTCAGCTTTAGCATCAGTCCTTTCAATGAATATTCAGGACCGATTTCCTTCAGGATTGACTGGTTTGATCTTGCAGTCCAAGGGATTCTCAAGAGTCTTCTCCAACACCACAGTTCAAAAGCATCAATCTTTTGGCACTCAGCTTTCTTTATCGTCCAACTCTCACATCCATACATGACTACTGGAAAAACCATAGCTTTGACTAGACAGACCTTTGTTGTTAAAGTAATGTCTCTGCTTTTTAATATGCTTTCTAGGTTGGTCATANCAGTTCAGTTCAGGTCAGTTTAGTTGCTCAGTCGTGTCCGACTCTTTGCGACCCCATGAATCACAGCACGCCAGGCCTCCCTGTCCATCACCAACTCCCGGAGTTCACTCAAACTCACGTCCATCGAGTTGGTGATGCCATCCAGCCATCTCATCCTCTGTAGTCCCCTTTCCCTCCTGCCCCCAACCCCTCCCAGCATCAGAGTCTTTCCAATGAGTCAACTCGTCGCATAAGGTGGCCAAAGTCCTGGAGTTTCACACATATACTCAGGCATTAAAAGGAATGAAATTGTCATTTCATTTGCAGAGTGCCATTTGCAGAGATGCAGATGGACCTAGAGACAGTCAGACAGAGTGAAGTAAGTCAGGAAAAGAAAAACAAATATTGTATATAAGCCCATATATATGGAATATAGATAGCTGATACAGATGAATTTATTTGCAAAGCAGAGATAGAGACACAGGGGTAGAGAACACATGTTATGTATACCAAGACTGGGATGGGGGTGGGATGAATCAGAACACTGAGATTGATATATATACACTATTGATACTATGTATAAAATAGATAACTATTCTATAATAAATATATGAGAACCTAGTGTACAGGTTCTCATATAGGGAACCCTACTCAATGCTCTGTGATGAATGGGAAGGAAATTCCAAAAGATGGGATATATGTATATATATTGCTGATTCACTCTGCTATACAGAGGAAACTGACACAATATTATAAAGCAACTAAACTCTGATAATTTTTTAAAAAATGATTCTTGTCACATTGTAATTTAGTCAGCCTTAACTTCCTTTACACACACATAACTGCATGTACACACACCCACACCCAGATAACATGCATGAAAATCCATGAATTTGCACACTGGTAGCTTGGACCTGAGAATGCCTTGAGGTCAGAAATTGTTTTGCGTTTCTGTCTGGCCCCAGGACTTAGAATGGTGTCTGGTACAGCCTTGAGGTAACATTTGTTTGGGTTAGTAAACCATCTCCCAAGGATGTTTTCTGGGACTCCATACCACTGAGTTTTAAGAGGCTCTGTTATATCTAATTTTTCAAAGCTTTTCTTCATGTTAGTATTACCTTCTCATCAATTATTTCTCCATTTTCATTCTGAATTTTTGCCTTTTCCCTTGTTATACCTTCATCTACCACTACCCAACACATCGCTCCTGGGGATTTATGTTGAAATCTCTGCTACAGAGAGTGTATCACCAGCATGGGCTTCTATAACACTTCCAAAGTAGTACCAAGGGAGCCCACCCTTTGTACAATGACTATAAGGTGTTACTTGTACAAAATGAAAAGGGATGAACTGCATAGATTATTCTGGAAAGAAAGAGGAATTCTGGCTAAGGCGCACAGTAAAGGCAAGAGCCCAAGACTACAGCGTCCCCTCCCCGCACACAAAACTGAAAGAAGAGACTCAGCTGTGGGATGCGGTAAAGAAATTGTAAAAGAGGAAGCTGGATATCCACAAAGAAAGAAGTAGATTTAAGGTCGAATTGAGTATGCGTGCATGATACGTCACTGCAGTCGTGTCTGACTCATTGCAACCACAGACTGTAGTCCGCCAGGCTCGTCTGTCCATGGGATTCTCGAGACAACAATATACTGGAGTGGGTTGCCATGCTCTCCTCCAGGAGTCTTCCTAAGCCAGGGATTGAATCCATATCTCTTATGTCCTCTGCATTGGCAAGTGGGTTCTTTAACACTAGAGCCTTATTCAGTCTTTATTTCAATCTATACTTAAAGTTCCTTCTAGATATCTGTCTCCAGGATATTGGGTGCCAGGACATACACAGTCCCTACCCTGTTACGCCTTAGGTCCTAGTGGGGAGCGAGGCATGGATAAGATAGTTACATAAGTATATAATAAAAAGCTGATGAGTCTTGTAAATGTGTGAAAGAGGCTCTGATCTATTTGGAAGAGTCTGGAAAGCTTTTGCCAAAGAGGTTATTTATTTATTTATTGTTGTGCCTCACAGCAGGCGGGATCTTAGCTCCAGACAAGGTATTGAACCTATGCCCCCTAGGGTGGAAGCGTGGAGTCTTAACCACTGGATCACCAAGGAAGTCCCCAAAGAGATCATTTTTGAGTTCAGATTCAGAGATGGGGAAGAGTTAGCTAGGCAAAGGAAGGTGAGGGGAGTTGAAGGGAATTTAAAACAGAGAGGACGGTATATGCAGAGATTGTATTTGGGGAAAGAACACGTAAGAGGAAATGTAAAGAGACCAAGTGTCCAGAGCATGGAGGTAGGAGAGCTGCCTGAGAAGAGGTCAGAGAGAAGGTAGAAATCCCTTACTGACTAGGGACAAAGGCCACAGAGGGGACAATGACCTTCACCATAAGAAGGATTGTTGTTGTTTAGCTGCTGCAGTTGTGTCCAACTCTTTGCACCACTATGGACTATAGCCAGCCAGGTTCCTCTGTCCATGGGCTTTCCCAGCAAGAATACTGGAGTGGGTTGCCATTTCCTTCTCCAGGGGGTCTTCTCAACCCAGAGATCTAGCCTGCCTCTCTTGCTTGACAGGCAGATTCTTTACCACTGAGCCACTTGGGAAGCCCCATAAGAATCATAGAAAGCTGTTATTGGGATTTAAGTCAATGGGTGATAGGAGACATTTGCACTTTTCAAGTTGACTCTGGCTAATATGTAGGAAATGGTCTGTTTGTAATAAACAATAGAAACAGGATGCCCAGTTGGACAGTAAGTGCAGGAATCCAAATAAAAGATGATGGCTTGGACTAGCATGGCAATGGGTTGAGGAGGAATGGGATATGTTTGAGACACACCGAGATATAAAGCTGGCAGGATTGCTGATGGGTACAGTGTGATGGTGGAGCAAGTTTCCAGTATGGTTTCTGGATTATGCACCTAGATAACTAGGGGTGTTACCTGTTGGGGCTTCCCAGGTGGAGCTAGTGGTAAAGAATCCACCTGCCAATGCAGGAGACACCAGAGACACAGGTTTGATCCCTGGGCCAAGAAGATCCCCTGGAAGAGGAAATGGCATCCCATACTGCGTGAGGACTGAATGGGCATGGAGAAGAGCATGCAGTTGTTTGGGTCCAACGCTTCGTTCCCTCACCCTCTAGTCATGAAAATTAATGCATTAGATTCACCTCTCAGAGGTCAGTTTCCTTATTTGCCATGTTAGAATACTGCCTTGTCTGTAGAGCTGTTAGAATCAGATAAGACAAAATTACAAAAATTGCGCAGTGCAATGCTAGTTCTAATCTCATGTCCCACAGACAACAGTGGTTCCTGCCTTACTAACTTCGTGATCTTAAGTCAGAAAATTGACCTCTTTTCTCATCTGCGGAATGGAATTAATCATAGTGGCTTCCTTGCACTTTGATGTGAAAGATAATGCAGAAACCATGCCTGTTCCAGAGTGGCTGCTCAGTACACATTACACATTAATATTAAAGTTCCATAAATGTACTTGATTTCTGTTTGGCTGGATGAATAGGAAATAACTGCATGAAATGAGGGGGGAAAAAATAGCCAGGAGCAAACATGAAGACATTTGTCTGTTTTTGTTAGTGTCTGTCTTTGCTGGGGCTGTCTTTTTCAACTAGACCTTCACTTTACAATCTATGGGATGGAGATGAAGCTTATTTCTACTTCCTTTGCTGGTCACCAGGCAGAAGGTCATTGAAGAAAGGATTCTTTTGAGACTTCCCGGTGGTCCAGTGGTTGGGAGTCTGCCTGCCAGTGCAGGGAACATGGGTTCGGTCTCTGGCTCAGGAAGACCCTATATGCCATGGAGCAACATGCATGGAAACTACTGACGCCTGTGCGCCTAGAGCCTGCACTCCACAACAAGAGATGCCGCCGCAATGGGAGGTCTGTGCAGCACAACCAGAGCGTGGCTCTCGCTCGATGCAACTGGAGAAAGCTCGCATGCAGCAACGAAGATCTAGTACGGCCATGAATAAGTACATAAACATTTTAAAAAACGGTCCAAAAAAAATCTTAAAAGAAAAGACGCTTTGTCCACCTGGAAATGCTTGTGCTGGGAAGGGTACAACAGATGGCTGCTTTTCAGCACACTCGCAGCAAGAGGGCATTCTTCTTTAGAAAACTTAAAGATAGTGTCTCAGCCTCCAGGGAACCAGGGACAGCAAAGCCAAGAGATAATGAAAGAGGGAGGGAGGTGGACAAAGACACGGCCTGGAGCTAACTGCCAAAGACAGGCCGCCTGCCTGCTGTCCACCCCTCTGTGGCAATGTCAAGTCAGGGCCCATCAATGCTGATGAGAAATCAGATAGAGGGTCTACAGGCGGGTACATTCCAAGGAGTCATTCATCTCTGGAGGCTAAACCTACGTAATGTCCTTGCTAATCTTGGGCTACCGGGTTATGAAGCCTGCCATGAGGGATGAGTTATATTTCCAATAAGTCATTCTAGTTAATCAGGCCCTCTCATGGTGAGCTGCTCAAGAGGAGACAAGATGAACCACTCTGAGCTTCTGAGCAGGGGGCCCAGATGAGGAGAGAAAACGCAGTGGGGGCCTCCTGACCCCAAAGGGTGCTGCCATCCCCACTCCCCTTGCCATTGGCACAAAGGGAAACAGACCGCACAAGCACAGGAAGATGACGGGATCGGTGTTTGATAAGGTTATGATTAAATCAGGGCTTTTGCTCTAATTATACTGCATTTAAATAAACGCAGCCTAGTAATTGTAATTGATGTGCAATTAAACGTGTATTTATATCACCATTGCCTTCCCCCGTGCAGCTGTCTGCTCCTGCTTCTCATTGAGGCTGGGGACACTGAAATCTGCCTGATGCTCAGGAGGAAGCCCTGCTTCTCTCACGTGGGTTCCTGGTCCAGGAGGTATAGCAGGAGCCCTGGGTCATGCTTAGAAACATTCCAACATTCCAGGGCCTGAATGATATTTGCAGGTCTTTTCACTCAGCCTTTCCAGGAGAGGGCAGGGGCTGAGGGTCCTTCTTCCCCCCAGAAGGTTTTCATCTTCTCATCTATGTGCCAGTTATTGTTGTGCAGCCACTCAGTTGTATCTGACCCTTTTGAATCCATGGACTGCAGTACACCAGGCTTCCCTGTCCTTTACCATCTCCCGGAGTTTGCTCAAACTCATGTCCATTGGGTCGGTGATGTCATCCAATCATCCTCTGTCACCCCCTTCTCCTCCTGCCTTCAATCTTTCCCAGCATCAGGGTCTTTTCCAATGAGTCAGTTATTTGCATCAGGTGGCCAAAGTATTAGAGTTTCAGCTTCAACATCAGTCCTTCTAATGAATATTCAGGACTGAGTTCATTTAAGATGGACTGGTTTGATTTCCTTGCTGTCCAAGGGACTCTCAAGAGTCTTCTCCATCACCAGAGCTGGAAAGCATCAATTCTTCAGTGTACAGGCTTCCTTCTGGTCCAGCTCTCACATCTGCACATGATTACTGGAAAAACCATATATGTGCCGGATGGGTCATTAAACAATGACACAGTTAGGGAGAGATGAATGGAACATCACAGCTATGGAAAGTATCTTTGGTGTTATCAAAAATCCACGAGGGAGATCTCTGAGATCTTAGGTAGAACCTCTGTGAATTTCTAGGTGTTTCAGCTATATGGAAGATAAGACCCAAATATGGCAAGGTGGAGGAAAAGGGACAGGTAAGAAATTACATGAAGATTCAAGCTCGATTTACATTTCAGTGAACACTTATCTACGCTGGTAGCTAGAATACATCATAAGGCTGAAGAAGATATGCCCTCAGGATGTTCATCATCTAAGCTATATCAAAGTAGGAAAACAGCTCAGGCAAAGAATTAAAGCAATGTAAATCGAAGAAGGTCAGGGGCATTAATGCTGAGCTCACTGCTGACTGCATATTTGAGACTTAGATGAATATCATAAACCTTTAGCCTCTTTCCCCAGAAGTCATGGTGCCAAGGCTTCTCTTCACCCATCAGAGTGCTAATTAAGAGGCCAGAGAAATACCACCATCCACCTCATCTGTTTTTGTTCTCCTGTTAAAGGACACCATGCATCTCCCTGACAGCTAGTCATTACAGGAAGGTATGGGCACCCGGACTTCTGCCAGAGACAATGAAGGCCCCTAAAGATCCCAAGCAGAACCCTCAGCCATGCTGGTGCTAAGGAGGGGTGCATCCTCTCACCAGCTACTATGGCTGATGCAGATTTTAACTCCCAAAGGGGTTCAGTGAGGCAGACCTCAGTGGAATGAGGGTGTCGGTAGACAGAACAAAATGGGAAGAGGGAAAAACAACTGATCTTGCATTACTGCAACTCTCTGAGGTCACTTTCAAATCTAAGGCACTTGAAAGGTGAAAAATGGTTTTCAGCATATTAAGAAAGCACAGTACTTTCCACTTTTTTTCACTTTTCCTCGTTACCAGACACTTTTGTATGTGATATTTAATTGACCTTTATCCTATAGCAGGGATTATTATCTCTAAGTGACTCATTTAAAAAATGGAGACCTAGAGGGGTTAAGGCCCTCTTCAAGGTCAGAGGACTGTGCAAATGATAATGCTGGGACTAAAGCCCAAATATGCAACTACCAATCCAAAGTTCTTTAAAGGTCAGTCAGGTAAATGGGCACAAAGGATCTTTAAGGATGATGGAAACATTTTAAAACTAGAAATGGTGATATTTGCACAGCTCTGTAAATTTTCTAGAAACCATTGTACACTTAAAATAATGACCTTTATGGCATGTAAATTATATTACAATCAGCTCTTAAAAAATAAAGGCAATGAAGTGTAGTAAGTAGGGCCTGAGCTTTGATGTTATTATACCATGGTTCAGATCCTAATTCCAGCTCTTAAATCCTGGACAACGTTGCACATGTTCCTTAATTTCTGTCCATATCCATTTCTTCTTCTCTACAATTGGAGTATTACTACCCACTTCTCAAGACTGCTGTGAGGATCTGGCACTAAAGCAATAGCAGCTAATTTTATTTCTGTTATTTCCGATGCCTAGGAATCCTGACATAATAAAATCATTAGCCCTTCACTGCTTGCTTAGTCAATAATCACATTCATATCAAGGTGAAACTTGGATGAGCAAGAGACATATGATATTGTTTTGATCAAAGTCCCAAATCAGTACATTTCACCATCACTCAATTAGCAACTAATTAGCTCAGCAGACCAAGGGCATCTGCATATTCACCTGCTCCTGAACTCAGACTCAAACTAAACCCCTTCTCAAACTTGACTACTCATAAGTATAGACTGGAGAGTTGTAAGAATTGGATGCCCAGGTCCCACCCTAGATCCAGCTAGTGTGTGCTCTGTCATGTCTGACTCTTTGTGACCTTCTATCCATGGGAATATCCAGGCAAGAATACTGGAGTGGGTTGCCATTTCCTTCTCTAGGGAATTTTCTCAACCCAGGGACTGAACCTGAGTACCCTGTGACTCTTGCATTAGCAGATGGATTCTTTACTACTGAGCACCCCACCACCCCCCCACCCNGCAATAAAGCAGAAATAGATGTTTTTCTGGAACTTATTTGATATATTACATGACACAGACTCCTTTAATTTTTTTCATTATTTTTTTCTATGCTTCAAATTGTGTAACTTTTGTTATCCTTTCTTGAACTCACAATCAGTTATTCTGCTGTGACTTGTCTGTGACTAGGTAATTCTAATGAATTCTTCATTTCACAAACTGTATTTTTTAACTCTAGAATTTTCATAACCTTCTTTTATAAGAGTTTTATTTACCTGCTTAAATTATTGCAACATTTACATCTTTATCAACTGACCATTTAACATGTTTTTATTGATTGTTGTAAAATCTTTTTTTCTGTTAATTCCAACTCTTAGGTCTTCTGTGGTCTCTTGTTGGCAATTGTATTCTCATGAATATGTGCCCTGTTTTCTTGCTTCTTCACATGCTTGATATTGTTTCTTACTTTATGTGAGACATCATGAATTATACATTGCAGATTTTTGTTATCTTCTTTTTCTCTAAGTGTGTTGAATTGTGAATCTGGCAGATGGTGAAATTATTGGCAGATAACTGTGATCTTGTTTAGACTTTTCTTTGGGCTTTCTAAAGACACACCTACTATAATAGTCCTTTTAGTACTGTAGTACAATTTTGTACTCCTAAGTTGTGGACACTCTCCACTCTGAACTGAAGTTTTTGGATGTTCACACAATTTCTGCTATGATTGCATTGAAATGCCATATTTGCCCACAAAAATGTTACTTATGAAATATTTGTTCTAGTCTCAGTCCCCTCCCCTTATAACTGATCTCTGTTAAACCTCTTTAGGTTTTTCCCTGCACATATGTTGCTGCAGAGTTGGGAAAACTCAGTGTAGCAGTGCATAAGGCAAAAAGATAGGACACTGAAAGATCACTCCCCAGGTCGGATGACATCCAATATGCTATTGGAGATCAGTGGAGAAATAACTCCAGAAAGAATGAAGAGTTGGAGCCAAAGCTAAAACAGCACCCAGATGTGGATGAGACTGGTGAGAGAAGTAAAATCTGATGCTGTAAAGAACAACATTGCATAGGAACCTGGAATGTTAGGTCCATGAACCAAGGCAAGTTGGAAGTGGTCAAACAGGAGATGGCAAGAGTGAATATCAACATTTTAGGAATCAGTGAACTAGAGACTAGAAATACTAAGGGAATATTTCATGCAAAGATGGGCACAAAAAAGGACAGAAATGGTGTGGACCTAACAGAAGCAGAAGATATTAAGNAGGGGGTTCTATGGGTCTGGTAGAACTAACATGGGCAGATTTGGTCAGAAACACTTGCTCTTATAAAGGAGTTCTCAGAAAACTCTGGGAAGACAGCAAGCTTCATTCACTGGACAGGTGAAGTATGTATTCTGTCACTTCAACCACATTTCCAGCTCCCAAGGATTATGACTGAGCCGTCCTGTCCTGTCCTTGACCAAGTGATGGACCTGCCTTCGCTGTTTGACCCCATCAGAATCCTTTGTGGCCCCAGCCCACAGGGTCAGGTAGGCAGGGTGAGCCAATCATGGTAGACATAGAGCTGAGATAAGATCAGCATATACTCCAAATCCTGGTGATTTATATTCTCAGGAAGTAAAGAACCTACAGGTCCAGCTCCCAATTTTCTCTCTGGGCTTTATATCTATGCTTCTTTCCTCCACTTCGTGCCCTCTCTCCCAAAATAGTAAATGAGAGTGATGCTATCAGGAAAGCACTTAGGAGGGATAAGAGTGTGTGATGATCCTTCCACTGCTGTGATGTGTGACATCACTCACCCTTAATCAGATGGCCTGAAGTGCATTATCTATCCAGTCCACTCAACAATGGATCAGAAAGCCCCTCTAAACACACTTTAGAGGTGCTCTCAGAGAACTATTATTAATTTTCTACACTCTGATACCGTTATCAATAAAATGGACATGGCAATAATTAATGTGAGAAGTTGTTTCACATGGTATCTAATTTACAAATGTTACCTATTATGTTGTTGGTGAACAGAATGGAGTTTTTGTGAAAGTTTTGTAAAGGTTTTAGAATGACCACATGATATGAAGAGAAATGAATGAGCATCTGCCATGTGGTATGTATTATTGCAAGCATGCTACTTATTATCTCATGTAAGCCTTATGACAATATATCATACAGATACTCTTATCCTTCCTACTTTATGGATGAAAGGAATTATCACAGAGAAGTTAAATGACCATATCAATAAACATTCTCTGTGTTAATAAAAAATATATTTGGAAGATTCCAATGAACGTGTCCTTTGCATATTGGTAATTTCTCTGATACTTAATCCATGCCATGTACGGACACTATTTAATAAAGTTATGGATGAAAGAATGAATAAGTAATGCCCATAGCCTAAGGCAGCAAGTAGGGTGACATCTTCCTACTTCCCAGGCCTTGAAAGTGACTGTCTTTCTTAATCCAGTGATCAGAACATTTCAGCCTGTGCTAAATAGATGTTGGGATATAGACTAATAAAGTCTTATCCTTCCCACTGTGCTGAACTGAGTTGAGAGAGACTGAGAATCACAACACCAAGTAGGTGGATAACTTTATGCTATGAAACCCACAAAGCAATAGCACTGAAGTCTACCAGGCCAAGGTGATTGGCTGGTGAAGCAATGGAAAGAACGACAGATCCTTCTTTATTTTCAAAACTGTAAAATGATCAAAATGTCCATCAAAGGAGAATGGTTAAGGAAGCTAGGGTACATATATACAGTAGAATATTACTATAAAAAGGAATGAATTTGGGTCATTTGTAATGATGTGGATGGACCTAGAATCTGTCATACAAAGTGAAGTAACTCAGAAACAGGAAAACAAATAATGTACACTAATATATATATATATATATATGGAATCTAGAAAATAGTGCAGCTGAACCTACTTGCAGGGCAGGGATAGAGGCGCAGAGAATGGGTAAGTGGGCACAGGGAGGGACGAGGAGAGGACACAGGATGGACTGGGAGAGCAGCATTGACACATATGCAGGACCAGGTGAAAAGCAGACAGCGAGTGGGGAGCTGCCACACGGCGCAGAGACTTCATCTCTGTGATGACCTAGGAGGGCCTCATGCGGCATGAGAGGGAGGTCTAAGAGGGAAGGAATAAATGTATACATATGGCCCATTCTCTTCACCGTACAGCAGAAACTAGCACAGTATTGTAAAGCAATTAGACTTTCATTTAAAAATAAAAGATCAAAAATAGCAGCTCCTTCTATGACCTCCCATTAAAATTCAATCATGTCGCTGACTTATGACTCCACTTGTAAGGCAGACATGGTCCTGTTAAGGTAGCGGAAGATTTCCTGGGATGAGGATTTGGCCTCGGAGTTATTGGGGCTAATGTTCCCATGATGTCCTAGATGCTAAGCCTGACATAACCTGTGCCGTTTCTGACACTTCTGGAATTTGGGGATAAAATTGACCCGAGCTGTTACTTCCTCTGTTCCAGACATGATTTCATTTTCATCCATTATTAGGTCTATCAGGATTTCAGCAACATTATTTTCATGTGACTTGCTATTCTGATGCTTTCCTTGTGGTTTGCATGAGATTGCCACCATCCAATCCATTAGAAAGTGCCACCTTATTTTCAGAATGCATTGTTGTGTTTATCTAATGTCCTCAGACTCAGCGGCTGCCGGCAACCGTGATTTCAATTCCCCAGTTCCGTCCTGATTTCTGTGTGATTGTTCTAGTGGGAGGCATGGCTACTTATCATGCACAATGTACTCCTGATGTGCATAGAGGTCTGTAGATTTCAGCAGCCAGAGGAAAGACTTCTTAGCCACTTTTCCTGGGGGTTTGCGATTTTGGGAGGCAGAGCAGAGACTTTGGCTTAAACTGGAACCTGGCACCACTATAATGTGCTGTAAGACTGACTCCTTCAAAACTTGACACCGGTAGTCTTCTCTCCATCTCCTTAAGAACTGGCAGTGGTAAAGCGAGGCATTCCCAGGCCAGCTTCCAATGAGAAAGCTCCCTTCACTGAGTAGTGAGCCTCACTTCATACTCAACAAGTGCCCAGGTCTGAACCTAGAGTATCCACACTCAAACTGGACTAGGTCTGTGATCTCCGTTGATTACTTTAGCTGATTTCTGCTTTCTCATCAGGAGGGCTGCAAAGATCAAAAAAAGCAATAACCTGCAAAACACCTAAAATCATGCCTAGAACATGAAAGATTTTTAGGAAATGTTGAGTTTTCTCTATATTACTACACTCTCCTTTGTCCCCATGGATGTTTCCATTGCCATCGTTAAAGACTGAAGGATAAAGATAGTTAAACTAACTATCCCAAACTTCTTCTATGGAAACTTAATCTAGCATGGAACTACTTTTCCATCATGGATTCTCTGCCTGAGCCCAAACAAATCTATTGAAAAAATCAAGTTGTATTGTTTCTTGTTTACTGGTATTGAATGATAGACTCTCAGTGAATCCATTCTATAATAGGTTAAGCTACAACTACCTGAATGAGTGAGACCATGCCTGTATTATTGCATCCAGTTCTGGGGACTAAATAGTAAAAGAGGTGTTACATGCACCCAACGTTCATTGCAGCACTATTTACAACAGCCAGGACATGGAAGCAACCTAGGTCCATTGACAGATGAATGGATAAAGAAGATATGGTACATGGATAGAATGAAATATTACTCACCCACAAAAGGGATTGAAATTGGGTCATTTGTAGAGATGTGCATGGACCCAGAGTCTGTCATACAGAGTGAAGTAAGTCAGAAGAGAAAAATAAATATTGAATGTTAATGCGTATATAAGAAATCTAGAAAAAATGGTACTGATGAACCTATTTTCAGGGCAGGAATAGAGGCACAGATATAGAGAATGGACTTGTGGACACAGCAAGGGAAGGAGAGGGTGGAACAAATTGAGAGGGTAGTATTGACATATACACAAATGACACATACACATGTATATGTATATGACCTAGAGGGGTGGGATCGGGGGAGAGGCTCAAGAGGGATGGGATATATGTATAATTTTAGCTGATTCACGTTGCTGTACAGTGGAAACTATCACACTGTAAAGCAATTATTCACCAACTAAAAAAATTTAAAAGGGTGTTAGTACTCCAAATCATGAATTATAATCATGAGGAGACTTGATACCACATAATGAAAGGGAGGAGCATGGGATAGTGCATCTTAATTTTTTTAATGGGGTATACATGATAGCTACATTTNACTATCACACTGTAAAGCAATTATTCACCAACTAAAAAAATTTAAAAGGGTGTTAGTACTCCAAATCATGAATTATAATCATGAGGAGACTTGATACCACATAATGAAAGGGAGGAGCATGGGATAGTGCATCTTAATTTTTTAAATGGGGTATACATGATAGCTACATTTTCATTGATTGATTCTTGCTTGTCTTCTTTCAAAAACAAGGTTTTGAGACAAGACTTCTAATATGGCAAATCCTCTCAGCAAATCTTCCTCAACATGAGCTATGAGATTGGACAAAGTTGTTAAAAACACATACACAATTTTAGGACTTTGGAAATTAACCAAATGCCTATATTGAGTTTGGAAACAATTATTCATAGACAAAATATTGAAGTTGGGATACAAAAACTGACAGCCTGTTTCGTTCTTTCTATAAGAATCTGCTAGTTCATAAAAACCAGAAGCTTCACTGATGGTGAGGGCCAATTTTATCTGCAACAAGCAGACAAGAGAGAAACCCTGTAACAGATTTGTCAGTCATGTTAGCTATCTCTGTAACAAATGAAGGAAAGACCACTTGCTCACTTAGAGGTGTGGACTTAGCTAGGCAAGTAAGAAACTGGCAGAAATTTAGCAGAGAAATTTGATAAATGACACAGCAAAAATGGGTCTTGATCTTTCCCACTGGTCTCTAGTTGACTAGAAAGTTGTGCACACATACAAAGCAGACCAAAGAGAATCTAGGTTGTTTATATATTGATGTCTGACTCTGTCCTTGCATATGTGCAATAGGACCTGTGGAAAGTAAAAACTGGAGCTGGCTTAAAAACTATAGGAAGGACTTCTCTGGTGCTCCAGTGGCTAAGACTCTGCATTCCCAATTCAGGGGCTCAAGCTCAATCACTGGTCAGAGAACTAGATCCCACAATACTATATCTAAGACCTGGCACAGCCAAAGAAAATAAATAAAATAAAAATAAATATTTTTTTTAATTGTATGAATTTGAATGTGTGCCCCAACATAATCCATTGGCAGAGAGTAGAGACTTTCTGAATTGAGGTATTTAGCACAGATTTTCAAATATCACTGTTTGATTATTAAGTTATGCAGAAAAAATTGACTCCTAGGAAATCATGAGTAAAATAAAAATTTTTAAACAACAACACTCTCCAACATAAATCACAGCAGAATCCTCTATGACCCACCTCCCAGAATACTGGAAATAAAAGCNTCAGGATTGGGAATACGTGTATACCCGTGGCAGATTCATGTTGATGTATGGCAAAACCAATACAATATTGCAAAGTAAATAAATAAATAAAATCTGAAAAATAAATAAATAAATAAAAATGCCTTAGATTAAAAAATAAATAAATAAACAAATCAGTAGAAACAGTAGCAGTCACATACTGCAAGTGAAATAGATTTCGTAGGTTTATTCATAGCAAGTTACTAAGAAAACAACAAAATTAAAAAAAAAAGACTCTAGAAACAAAATTTTCTGCATAGACAGGACATATCAGGATTCAGTTACTGTCATCCATTATCTAAAATATTCCCATTTTTAATAAAAATTATGAGACACGCAAGTAAAGGGAAAATGTAAGGCATACAGAAGGGGGCACCAGAGAATAAGATGCTTGGTTAGCATCACCACTCAATGGACATGAGTTTGATCAAACACCAGGAGATGGTGGAGGACAGGGAAGGTCTGGCATGCTGCAGGCCATGGGGTCGCAAAGCGTCGAATGTGACTTAACAACAGAACAAGAGCAACAAAGGTACACTCAGAAAAGTGTTAAAA
Organism: Neotragus pygmaeus; assembly: GCA_006410875.1. NCBI lineage: Eukaryota > Metazoa > Chordata > Mammalia > Artiodactyla > Bovidae > Neotragus > Neotragus pygmaeus. The sequence goes on along the minus strand of SJYV01013351.1, from coordinate 424,323 downwards.
AGAAGTCAATAGGAAGTGTTTTTGAGTGGATTTAGCAGACAAAGATTTCAGAGTAAACATTACAAAGTATGCTCAAAGGACTAAAGGAAACTATGTTTAAAGTATGATGACAGTGATCAACAAACAGAAAATCTCAACAAACTAACAGAATTGTGAAAAGCGCCAACTGTAAATTCTAGAGTTGGAAAATTTACTAATGAACCACGTGGCAAGAAACGGTGGACAGTCTCTAGGAACCGCAGATCTGAAGGTGGCAGCATTACACACAATAACGCCAAACTGAAACAATCATAATGTCCATCAGCTGGTGAATAGATAGACAAAGTTGTATACCAACACAACAGAACACGAATTCACCACAAGAAAAGAAAAATTACTAGTATGTGCTATTCATATAAGATGAGTAAATCTCAGAAACACTACACTAATTGAAATAAGCTAGATGGGGAAGACTACATACGGCATGATACTATTTATATGACTTGTCCAGAAAAAATATATATATATAAAATAAGAAAGATTAGCAGTTGCCTGGGTAGGGGCTAGGAGGACATGGATTTAAGGTGGAAACTTGGGCTAATGGGGTGGGAAAACTAATTCTTTGGGGAAATTTGGGATTTCCAGATTCCAAAGCTGGATTGTGGTGATGATTACGCAAAGCTTACTAAAAATCATTGAATCTTATACTCACCAGGAGTGAAACTCATTGGATTTAAATTATATCTCAATAAAACTGTTAAGAAAGCTCTTTAGTATAAGCCTCTTGAGGTCAAGGGTCCATACATAGAGCTCAGTTAAGAGACTTTAATTCACTCAAGTAATTAGGGTTGAAAAGCAAAAACTAAACATTTCATCATTCTAGGTTGCCTTATTCTCTTGCCTTGGGGACTATGTTTGAGATCCCTCCTTCCCAGCTTAGCTTCTTTATAGATCATTTCATAAATGGGAACAAATAAACCACTAGTTGGTCAGTTAATTATTTTGGTTAATTTTCCACTGCTAAATGCCCAACAAATATTATTTTTTACCACAGAAACTCTCCAAATCTTCAAATCTAATCCTACCTCTTTTTCTCATACCCATCCCTCTCTCTTTGGCCCTAGGGTTTGCAACTTGATGTTTTAAAAAAAGGAAAAAAAATCCCACCCCATGTTGCCTGCACTTAGAGTATACCAACCACTCTTGCTGTTGTAACATCTGTCACTCTCTCCATAGCAGGGCCATCAAACTGTCAGGGCTAAGTGAAGTCCGGTTGATTCAATGTGCTCCTCCTTCGGAGATCCCTGTCAGAAGCACTGGGCTGTAGTGGATACAGATGTATACTCTTTGGGTGACTTGCTTTTTTTNCACATCCATACATGACTACTGGAAAAACCATAGCCTTGACCAGATGGACTTTTGTTGGCAAAGTAATGTCCCTGCTTTTGAATATGCTGTCTAGGTTGGTCATAAACTTCCTTCCAAGGAGTAAGCGACTTTTGATTTCATGGCTGCAATCACCACCTGCAGTCACCACCTGCAGTGATTTTGGAGCCCAGAAAAATAGTCAGCCACTGTTTCCACTGTGTCCCCATCTATTTGCCATGAAGTGATGGGACCAGATGCCATGATTTTAGTTTTCTGAATGTTGAGCTTTAAGCCAACTGTTTCACTCTCCTTTTTCACTTTCATCAAGAGGCTCTTTAGTTCTTCACTTTCTGCCATAAGAGTGGTGTCATCTGCATATCTGAGGTTATTGATATTTTTCCTGGCAATCTTGATTTCAGCTTGTGCTTCCTCTAGCCCAGCATTTCTCATGATGTACTCTGCATATAAGTTAAAAATCAAGGTGACAATATACAGCCTTGACGTACTCCTTTTCCTAATTGGAACCCATGGAAGACATGGGTTAGGCAATCCTATATTTCACTTCACCAACTTCCCACTAGAGGCACCTCCCAGAGGCACCACATTCCCACTCAGTGTATCTGAAACAGGGCTTTAGCCTCCAAACCACTTCCTTCTTCCAAAGTTTCATTCTTCCAGTCACTCACACTCAAATCCCTAGAGTCACTTTTTCTTCCTTCCCTTAACATCTGCTAGCTCCCACATCTTGTCAGTTCTTCCTTTGCAATACATTTTCACCCACCCCACCCCCTTTCCATTTCTGCTTTCAGTACCTGAGTCTAGCACATTTTAAACTTATACCTAGTTACAACATTCTCCAACTTACTGTAATTACTCCTTAATTTATGTCCATGCCATTAATCTTTCACTCTTTTTTGCATCTAATTCATTCTTCAGAATGCTGTCAGACTTCAGATACTGCTCAAAAACCTTCAATGTCTTCAAATTTTCTTAAAAAACAGCTTATTTTTGTGAAACACATTGTGTATCATTTCTGTTTCCGAAAAGGAATATACACGTGTGTGTGCATGCTCAGTCACTTCAGTTGTGTCTGACTCTATGTGACCCTATCTACTGTGGCCTGACAGGCTCCTCTGTCCATGGGATTCTCCAGGCAAGAATACTGGATGGGTTTCCATGCCCTCCTCCAAGGCATCTTCCCAACCCAGGGATAAAGCCTGTGTCTCCAGTCTCCTGCATTATAGGCAGATTCTTTACTGCTGAGCCACCTGGGAAACCCCAATAAGAACATATATTTCTCATTAAAAGAGACCTACCTGTGGAGAAGTATTTTAATAACTTTTGCATATAACTGTGAATATTCTTCTTTGATATCATAACAAACTCAGCAAGGAGCAGTTTCTTTAAAAGTAGTTGCAATGTGGTATCCAAAATCACATCAATAAACTTTCTACAATGCCTTACATTAAAATTCATTGGTTTATAATTTAAAAAATAAAAATAAATAAAACAGATCTACCTGTATCTATAATTTAGAAATATTTGTCAATCTCAATGCCTAGTCCAGAAGTTGAAAAATAGTAGAGACTCAATAGCTATGAATGGATGAACAAGTAAATGAATAAAGTTCTGTTTTGCACTGACTTTCATCACAAAACTGTAGTGTGTTCTCGGGGTTAAATTTTTAAAGTTAATTTACTGATAGACTTGAAACTCTTGGCAAGGAAGACATTCACAGGGTGGGCAGGCATGAGGCATTGTGCTGCAAATGTTGGTGGTGAGAAGTTTCCATCACTTTCTTTAGAGTTCCGTGGTAGCACTTTATAGCATATCCAAAATTTAGGGCCTTTAGTGCTCTCCACCCCTTTCCTTAACTAAGCAACTTCGAGGAAAAGGTAAAATAATTCATTTTTTGGATATGATGAATCTGAGTGATGCCGAGAGAGGAAAGAAAATATAGGAACATATTTTTTGGATATAGGAATATATCCAATTCAGTGAGAGAGACACACAGGTGACCAGAAAACTGGACCTTGGAACGAGAGTACATTGGACACATCACCACCCCATGCTAAACCTGATACCTCATCTATAAAATAGAGATAATACCTACCATGTAGAGTTGTAAAGAAGTTAAGTGCAGTTATGTATTTCTCCTTATAGCACATAGTTCAGTTCAGTTCAGTTCAGTCACTCAGTCATGTCCAACTCTTTGTGACCCCATGAATCACAGCACGCCAGGCCTCCCTGTCCATCACCAACTCCCGGAGTTTACTCAGACTCATGTGCATTGAGTTGGTGATACCATCCATCCATCTCATCCTCTGTTGTCCCCTTCTTCTCCTGCCCCCAATCCCTCCCAGCATCAGGGTCTTTTCCAATGAGTTAACTCTTCGCATGAGGTGGCCAAAGTACTGGAGTTTCAACTTTAGCCTCAGTCCTTCCAAAGAACACCCAGGATTGATCTCCTTTAGGATGGACTGGTTGGATCTCCTTGCAGTCCAAGGGACTCTCGAGAGTCTTCTCCAGCACCACAGTTCAAAATCATCAATTCTTCGGTGCTCAGCTTTCTTCACAGTCCAACTCTCTTATCCATACATGACCACTGGAAAAACCATAGCCTGGGCTAGATGAACCTTTGTTGGCAAGGTAATATCTCTGCTTTTTAATATGCTATCTAGGTTGGTCATAACTTTCCTTCCAAGGAGTAAGCATCTTTTAATTTCATGGCTGCAATCACCATCTGCAGTGATTTTGGAGTCCCAAAAATAAAGTATAGTAAAACAAGGCAATAAATAGCTATCACTTTTGTATTAGTCAACTTACTCCCAGGTGGGGCTAGTTGTAAAAAGCCTGCCTGACAATGCAGGAGACATAAGAGACACAGGTTTGACTCCTAGGTTGGGAAGATTCCCTGGAGTAGGAAATGGCAACCCACTCCAGTATTTTTGCCTGGAGAATCCCATGGACAGAGGAGCCTACAGTCCATAGAGTTGCAAAGAATCAGGCATGACTGAAGTGACTTAGCACATTGTGTTAGTCAGGATTATCCAGAGAAACAGAATCAATAGAACATATGAGATTTATTACAAGGAATTGGTTCAGAAGACCATGGATGATGACAAGTCCCAAAATTATAGCTTTGATGTCCCAGTTCAAGTCCCAAAGCCAGCAGGCTACTGTGGAACCAGGAAAAGTGATGTCCAGTTTAAAGGCCATCAAACAGGAGAATTCTCCCCTATTTGAGGGAGGGCAGCATTTTGTCTATTCAGAACTTCAACTGATTGCATGAGGCCCACTTACATTACAGATGGCAATCTGCTTTTCTCAGTCTACTGATTAAATGTTAATCCCATCCCAAAGCATCCTCACAGAAACACCCAGAATGTTTGACCAAATACCTGGGCACATCAGAGCTCAGTCAAGTTGAAATATAACCATCACAACTATTATCAGTAATAATAAACTTAGACAAAGAGTGCTGTGAGAGTCTGTCACAGGATATTGATAGTTTGGGGTAGTAAGTATAGGGTAGGCAGGGAAAAAAGGATTGATGAAAGCTTCCTAAAAGTTACAGAGTCTAATATACTGTGGTCACCCAGATGAAGATGTCCAAAAGGCATTCAATATAGCAACTGAGGCTCAGGGGAAAGAGCTGCCAGGTTGATAAGAATTTGAGGGTCAGGTTAGAAGCCACGAGAATGTATGAGATCAGTCAGGAATAGTGTGTAAATGAATAGATGGGAATGAAGCCATGAAGGAAAACAGCATTTTACAGGCAATCAACAGAGAAGACTAATGAAATTGTCCTGAACTGAAATGTTCCCCCAAATCTAAGGCTTGAAACAAACAAAAAAATGCCTTCTTCATCTGTTCTGTCAATCCAAAGATCTTAAAATGAATTTGCAGAAATTTGGTGCTCCTTGTACTGAAACTATAAGCACACATTAAAGTGAGGTCCTTCCAATATTTGGCTTCTGGTTATCACAGCCTCCTTACTTTTGCAAGCTCCCCATCTCCGGCCCAGATTGCTAGGAACCACAGTTAGATGCCCAAAGCAGGGGACAATGAAGTAGGTGGCCACCTATATGGGATGATTTCAGAAGGTCTGTCTACTCCAACACTACCCCTACTAACACCTGCAGCAATTCTTCTATCACAGACTTCTTGAAGGGAAGGACCATTTCCTATCCATCAATAAAGGCCTAAGAGAGCTGACTGTGCTCCTAACTGGCAGTATCATCAAGGACCCGTCATTTCCCTCTCCAGGACTCAGATTCATCCTTTGTAGGATGAAGGGATTGAACATGATGACTTTTAAAATTCTGCCTTGCCTTAACCTTCCATGAATCAGACTAAAGAATTGTTGAATTGTCTGAATGAATGAATTTGTGTTTTTCCATTTGGGTTAGGAAATCCCACTAAGAGAGACAATAAATGATAATCTATTAATATTAGCATAAATTCATATTTCTGATGGCTAAAAATAGGACCTTGTCAAATGAGAGGCCCTATAGAATGTTGGGGTATGAGGGGAAAGGAAGGAAAAATTGTCTAAGTAGGAGGCAGGTCTCATGAGAACAAACCTGTTGGGAGAGTAGCGACTGGGGTGGAGATGGTGGAATAAAATCTATGCCAGCTAGGGGACCTACTGGAATTTTAGAAATCTGGAGGATTTGGAGACAAAGAGGGGCATTTTGGTTCATTTAACAAACATTTGTTGAGAATATACAATATATCAGGCACTTGGCTAAGTAGAGTGGATACAATCAATAATGAGTAAAATCAAGTCCCTGACCTTCAGGAATTCACAGTCAGAGACTGAGAGGGAAAAGCAACATTTCAAAAGGAGATGTTAATTACATAGCAAGTCAGGCTGATGACAAAGAATCTGCCTGCAGTGCGGGAGATCTGGGTTTGAGCCCTGGGTTGGGATGATCCTCTGGAGACGGGAATGGCTACCAACTCCTGGAGAATTCCATGGACAGAGGAGCCTGGCAGGTCNCTCTTCTATTAGTTATAGGATCAATTCTAGCCTCCTTAGGTTGGCATGCATAGCCCTTCACAGGCTACAGCTTCTTTTCAGTCTTAGCTTCTGTGCCATCATCCCAAGTTCTGAAAGGACAAATGGGCTAGTTATTTTCTACACCTGACCCATCATTTATGCCTCCATGCATTTGCATATATAGCTGTCCATTGGTAATGTCCTTTGCCCTCCTGTCTGAGTGCCAGACTACCAATTTATTCTTCAGAAGTGAAGTGAAGTCGCTCAGTCATGTCTGACTCTTTGTGACCCCGTGGACTGTAGCCCGCCAGGCTCCTCTGTCCATGGGATTCTCCAGGCAAGAATATTGGAGTGGGTTGCCATTTCCTTCTCCAGGGGATCTTCCCGACCCAGGGATTGAACCCAGGTCTCCCGCATTGCAGGCAGTCCTTTGCCCTCATTCTAATAGGTTTTGAACAGCTTATGCTGTTTAAGTGGCCTCCATTCTTGAAGACTCTGTCCTTCATATGCTAGAATTTGCAAACAAAGTGGAATCTGTCACTCTACTACTTAGAGAGAGGTAGAAATATCTGNGTCCTTTGCCCTCATTCTAATAGGTTTTGAACAGCTTATGCTGTTTAAGTGGCCTCCATTCTTGAAGACTCTGTCCTTCGTATGCTAGAATTTGCAAACAAAGTGGAATCTGTCACTCTACTACTTAGAGAGAGGTAGAAATATCTGAGTTACAAATTCCAAATCTCAAGCCCTTTCCTTCAGAACATTTTCTATAAGTTACTGTTCCCCCAAGTTGTCCTTATCCTGAACCCATCCACCCCAGGCCTCCTCTTATTTGGGGTTAGCTCACAAGGAGAGAAAGAGGATTTTGGAGAAGGACAGTTGTCCCTTCCTGCAACCTCTCCCTTTGATGTCCAAAGGCAAATATTTATTTTAGATAGTAATGAAAATGTTGACTCCCAAACTGTTGAGGTGAGGGTAATCATTTCTTTCTTTCTCTCTTCTTTACTTCCATCCATCCATCTACTCGACCACCTATCCAAGAAACACTGATTAAGATTCTAAAAGTAGCTAGGCACCATGTCATGTAACTNAAAATAAAGCTAAAGAGGGGATATTAAAAGCAGCAAGGGAAAAGCAACAAGTTACAAACAAGGGACTTTTCGGGAGAAACTCTGCATGCCAGAAGGGAGTGGCACGATATATTTAAAATGATAAAGAGAAAAACCTACAACCAAGAAGACACTACTGGAAAGACTGTCACTCAGATTTGAAGGAGAGGTCAAAAGTTTTACAGACGCAAAAGCTAAAAGTCCAGCATCACCAAACCAGTTTTACAGGAAATGTCAAAGGGACTTCTCCAAGCAAAAAAGAAAAGACCCAACTAGAAACATGAAAATGATGAAAGGAGAAAGCTCACTGATAAAGGCAAATAAACAATAATCACTTACAAAGCTAGTGGGAAGGGTAAAAGACAAAAGTAGGAAAATCATCTACATCGGCAACGAGTAGTTATGGGAGTGTTGCTATTGTTTAGTTGCTAAGTCATGTCTGAGTCTTTGAAGCCCCATGGACCTAGCCCACCAGGCTCCTCTGTCCATGGGATTCTCCAGGCAAGCATATTGGATTTGGTTGCCATTTCTTTCTCCAGGGGACCTTCCCGACCCAAGGGTTGAACCCATGTCTCCTGCATTGGCAGGAAAATTCTTTGCCATTGAGCCACCAGGGAAGCCCCTTACTTAAGGGATACACAGAAGAAAAAGATGGACAATATGATGTCATAAACAGTAAACATGAGGAGAGGAGTAAAAATGGGGGGTGGTTAATATGCATTTAAACTTAAGAGGTCGGCAACTTAATAATCAGATAGAAACAGAGACACACACAGTGTAGGGAATAGAGTCAGTAACTATGCCCTATCCTTGTATGGTGGCATATCATAACTAGAATTACAGTGCTGACCATTTTGAAATGTATAGAAATAATAAATCACGATGTTGTATACCAGGAGCTAACATAGAGTTGTAGGTCAATTATGCTTCAAAACAGACAAACAAGCAAACAAACAAAGATGCAGAAGAAAAGAGATCAGGTTTGCACTTACCAAAGGGTAGGTGTGGGGGAGGGGACTTGGACAAAGGTGGGCAAAAGGGGCACACTTCCAGTTATTAGATAAATAAGTATGAGAGATGTAACATACAACATGATAAATACAATTGACACTGCTGTATGTTATATATGAAAGTTGTTAAGAGAGCAAGTCCCAAGAGTTCTTATCACAAGAAAAAAATTTTCTTTTTCTTTAATTTTGTATCTATATGAGAAGATGAGTGTTCACTAAACTTATTATGATAATCACTTCATTTCATGATGCATATAAGTCAAATCATCATGCTGTACACTTTAAATGTATACAGTGTTGTATGTCAAATATATCTGAATAGAATTGGAAGAATCTAAAGAATATCCTGATGCCATGCACGGAGACGGACAGGACATCAACTCTGCAGTATTCCTGCCAAAACATTTAACCTGAATGGAATCAGGAAGCAGCAATCAGACAAATTCAACTGGAGAAGCTTTCTGAAAACCACCTAGATTGGATCTTTAAAAATGTCAATATCATCCAAGACCAAAAAAATCTAGGGAAATGTTATAGTTTACAGGACACTAAAAACACTTGACAACCAAATACACACATGGCCTTTGTTTGGAAGCAAAGCTTATTTTAGAAATCAGGTAGAAAAACAATATTGGGACAATCAGACATTTTGAGTGAGGATCATATAGTAGGTAATTGTATTGTCTTAAAATTAAATTTCCTGAGTATGATAATTGCTTTAAGATTTTGAGGCAGACTAATCTTTTTCTTTAGAGATGCATACTGGAGTATTGAGAGAAGATACCCCGCAACGTCTTAAAGAAACTCCAATGATTCAACAAAACAGAGAGAGCAAGAGACAGAGAATATGGCAAATGTGGCAAAATATTAATAGTGGGGCGGTCCAGGTGAGGGATCTTTGGGTGTTTCGTGCTATTTTCTTGCAACTGCGGTCTGTAGGAGGAATACCCTGGGGGTCCAGTGGTTAAGACTCATTGGAAAAGACCCTGATGTTGGGAGAGAGTGAGGGCAGGAGGAGAAGGTAGCGGGGGACAGAGGAGACGGCTGGATGACATCACCGACTCAGTGGACATGAGTTTGACCAAACTCCAGGAGATAGTGGAGGACAGGGCAGCCTGGTGTGTTGCAGTCCATGGGGTCGCAAAGAGTTGGACACGACTTAGTGACTGAACAACAACTACTACCTGTAAGAGAGATATTTCCAAAAATAGAATTTGCGGGCAAAGAGGACATCATGGGCCACTTTATTCCAATCCGTTTGAAGATTTAGGAAAACATGATCAATTTTTAGAAGAAAAGAAATAACTTGCCAACACTGACTCCAGAAAGAATCAGTTCAGTTCAGTTCAGTCGCTCAGTCGTGTCCGACTCTTTGCAACCCCATGAATCCCAGCACGCCAGGCCTCCCTGTTCATCACCATCTCTCAGAGTTCACTCAGACTCATGTCCATCGAGTCCGTGATGCCATCCAGCCATCTCATCCTCAGTCGTCCCCTTCTCCTCCTGCCCCCAATCCCTCCCAGCATCAGAGTCTTTTCCAATGAGTCAACTCTTCGCATGAGGTGG
>SJYV01013351.1:324707-413583 GCA_006410875.1 Neotragus pygmaeus | reverse complement strand
GATGAGAAGACTGCTCACCACAACTAGAGAAAAGCTTGCGCAGAAACGAAGACCCAGTCAATGAGGAAATGAAGCTATTTTTAAAAGTTGAGGAATGGATAAACAAAGCTTAGTGTATGCGTGCAATGAAAATATTATTCAGCCATAAAAAGGAATGAAGTACTGATACGGCACGGATAAAACTTGAAAACATTACGCTAAGTGAAAGAAGCCACTCATAAAGGAACATGTACTCGATAATTCTCTTTATATGAGATGTCCATAACAGGCAAATTCATTGAGACAGAATTCACAGTCATCAGAGCCTGGAGGAGGGAAGTAAAGGAGAGTGACTATTAATGAGGAAAAGGTCTCTTTGGGGGTGGTGGAAATGTTCTGGAATCAGTAGTAAAACCACTAAATTGTCTGCTGAAAATGTTTTTTATTTTACAAAATAAAAAGAAGTCATCCTATCAAGACACAGGCTAATGGGTCAGCTGTGCCCTTCTCAACCCATGGCTTCCAAGGTTGCTATACGTTTCCCTGGACACACCATGACAGGCTGGCGAATGTGGTCAAGCTGAGCAGCCAGCCATGTGCCTAGAAAGAGGAGGATAGATTCTGACAGGACTAGGCGAGATAAGAATCTTTGCCCCCAATGGTCAATTAAACAATAATCAGCTCTCGTCTACTTATTTACTCTGCATTGCAGGCAGATTCTTCACCATCTGAGCCACCAAGGAAGCCCATTTACTCTGCAGATATTCACAGTAACCACTAGCATACAGCGCCAGGCCCTGATTTAGGTACCCTGTGTGCATCAGCTCATTTAATTACATTAAACCTTTATGACATATTTATTACACCTACTTAAAGGTGGGGGAAGCTGAGGCACAGAGCATCAAATAATCTGCCCACGCACCTTTTATGGAGCAGGGTCAGGAGTCGAACCCAGAACCACGACCACAGAGCTGTTTCTTGCTCAGTATCCAGAAATGGTGAGACAGGGAGCGCAGCCTGGTAGGATTCACGGGTGTTGGCCATTCGTACTCCTGCTCTCCTGGTCACTTTGCTCCGCTCTCACTGGGTGAACCTAAGGCACAGATACTTAAGAGCTCAGCGAACCCCTTCAGTGAGCAACAGCTTGCTCCATGCTCTTAACCTTTGGCGGCATCAGCCTCATCTGCAGATCCTTTGAAGGCCTGTCTTTCAGCAGGCTCAGAGTCTCCAGGCAGGGAACGGCATGTTTCAAAGCTCCTGCAGGTGGTCAGACGTAGGTAAGGTCTGAGAGTCTGAGAAACACCAGCAAAGCCAACAGCCGGCCAAGGTTTGCTCACAGAGTCAGGGCATTCTCCAGGGTGAAGCCCCTGGGTCTAACTTACCACACTGGACCCTCTCGTGAGGCCGGTATCATCATCCCCATTTTACTGCTGATGAAGCAGAGGCCCAGAGAGAGAGCTGGGGCCCCAGGCTACTCTTTCTGCCTACTTGTCATCCACGGCTCCAGGCCAGCTGTGTCCCTCTTCAGGGAAAGACGTGGCTCTGTGATCTGCCTCAGACAAGGGGCCCCAGGAGATCCAGACCTCTGCGCACGGATCCCCTAGAGACCCCCTTCCTCCAGCTGTGTGACGACTCACCCTGCACCTGCCACCTCCTCGCCCTCTGGATCTCAAGCCTTCACCAGGAGTCACCTGAAGGATGGCTAAAGATACAGACTGCAAAGTCGGGCCAGGATGGCTCTGATTTGAGAGGTCTAAGGTATGGCCTGGAAATGGAATTTTTATTGGACACTCTGGGGCCAGCCTTGTTGGGGAACTACCTTTTGGGTCTTCTAGTTCAATCCCCTCATTTTGCGGGGTGAAAACCCAGACCCGGAAGGGTCTTGCCCTGGGCATCAAATCCTTGCTGTACTGTGGTTAGCCGCTCAGTCATGTGCAACTCTTTGTGACCCCGTGGACTGCAGCCCACCCAGCTCCCCTGTCCACGGGGATTCCCCAGGCAAGCATTACTGGAGTGGGTTGCCATGCCCTCCTCCAGGGGATCTTCCCAACGCAGAGATTGAACCCAGGCCTCCCGCATTGCAGGAAGATTCTTTACCATCTGAGCCACCAGGGAAGCCCAAGAATACTGGAATGGGAAGGGATCCCTTCTCCAGGGGATCTTCCTGACCCAAGAATTGAACCGGGGTCTCTTGCATTGCAGGCAGATTCTTTACCAGCTTAAGCTACCAAGGAAGCCAGCATCAAACCCTTATTGGCTCCCTACTGCTCTTAGGTACAAGCCTAGCTCCTCCCTTCTTTCTCTTAAGGATCTCATTTCAAATGATCCGAAAGCTCCCCTACCTCCATCTGGCACAGTTCTTCCCTATTCGCCTCCCACTTTGCTTAACTGCTGCTCATTCTCTCAGCCGCACAGCACCTCCTCCAGGCAGCCTTCCTGGATCCTTTAACTGGCAGGTTAGAGTTCTCTGGTCTCCCAGAGAACTGTCTGTGAACTCCACCCTGGCCCTCCCCACGCTGAACTGCATGGACCTGTTTACTTCTCCATCTCCCTTCAAGGTTGTGAAGGCAGGGACCAGCTTGGTCCCTGCATATGATACTGTAGATCTTTGTTGAATTAAGGAACGAACAGATGAGATGAGCATGAAATAAACAAGGAGCATCCCACAGGCCCCGGCTCAAGGTGGGACGGTGTCCCTCGGACCTCGAGCACTGGGCGGCGCCGCCAGCCCGGCGCATTGGCGTGGCAGAGAGCGGGAGGGACCGCGCGGGCGGCGGGCAGCTGCGGAACCATCTGCTGCGCGGGCGGCGGCGCCCGCCCGTCTTTGTTTACAAACCAGGCTCTGCGTGCAAGAGAAACAAGGCTCTTCTTCCAGGCGCGTGGCGGCTGCTGCCAGCCCGGAAGGAGGGGCCGTCGGTGGCCAGGGGTTGGAGACGTAGGCAGGAACCGGTAAGCGGAGGGCGCAGCCAGCCTGTCCGCTTCCCCTTCCACGTGTCCACTCCTGCCGGCGCCCCAACCCGCCCGCAAAGGCTCGAGGTCCAGGCCCCTCCCCCAAACCAGCCGTGGGACCCTATTCAGACCATGGGAACAACAGTATCCACGTAAGAGCGCGTCGAGGACTAAAGGAGGTGATGTCACAGTGGCGTCTTATCAAGCTATTGCAGTGTCACTGAGTGATGCGATGGGGGTGAAGCATTTCACAAAATGGCTCTCTAGTCCGAGTTCTCCCCTAACTCAGAAATCCCGTTCAGACAGTCCAGGTGCAGATGATACCGCTCTGATTAAAATTCATTCAGGAAAGGAAAAAATTCACTCTGAAAAATAAAATCATTCTAATGTAAGTGCATGTCTGGGGTTCCAGTTTGGGCTTTGGTATGTTATGGTATGGTGTGGGATGGTGATATGGTGATATGGTGTGGTATGGTATGATATGGTATGATGTGGGATGGTATGGGATGGAATGGTATGATATGGTATAGTGTGGGATGGTGTGGGATGTTATGGTGTGGTATGGTATGGGATGGTATGATATGGTATGGTGTGGGATGGTGTGGTATGGTGTGGGATGGNCAGTAGTCATGTATGGATGTGAGAGTTGGACTATAAAGAAAGCTGAGTGCTAAAGAATTGATGCTTTTCAACTGTGGTGTTGGAGAAGACTCTTGAGAGTCCCTTGGACTGCGAGGAAATCCAACCAGTCCATCCTAAAGGAAATCAGTCCAGAATATTCATTGGAAGGACTGATGCTGAAGCTGAAACTCCAACACTTTGGCCACCTGATGCAAAGAACTGACTCATTTGAAAAGACCCTGAGGTTAGGAATGATTAAAGTGGGAGGAGAAGGGGACAGCAGAGGATGAGATGGTTGGATGGCATAACCAATACAATGGGCATGAGTTTAAGTAAACTCCAGGAGCTGGTGATGGACAGGAAGGCCTGCTGTCCTGCAGTCCATAGGGTTGCAAAGAGTCAGACACGACTGAGTGACTGAACTGAACTGAACTGGGCTTCCCAGGTGGCATTAATGGTAAAGAATGGACCTGTCAATCCATGAGATGCAAGAGATGTGGGCTTGATCTCTGGGTTGGAAAGATCCCCTGGAGTAGGAACTGGCAACTCACTCCAGTATCTTTGCCTGGAAAAACCCGTAGACTGAAGAGCCTGGCAGGTTATAGTTCAGGGTGTTGCAAAAAGTTGGAAGCAACTGAGCACACGGCACAGGGGACTTGTAAGCATCTTCCAGATGGGATTCACTGAATGTGAGGTCATTAAGGAAGGAAAAAAAGGGGGAGTGCAGCCCTCTAATTAATGATACTGATGGGCAATTGCATGCTGGCAAAAAAAAAGGTGACACTTTGAGCAGAGTTGCAGGCAGTATTCATCTGGTAGCACTAATCAACAGACCTATATCAGTGAGGAATTTTGCACTTCCATTTGGAAAGAAAGAATGCATTCTCCCATTGAGTACTGGGATAATTGGTAGAATTAAGGAAAACTACATCATTTCGTTTGGATCCAGTACTAATTGGAGTGAACAGAATGATCAGCTCAGCAGCATGAAGCACAATTCCTTACATCCCCACTGTAAAAAGGAGACTTTATCTACACAATGAGCCGCTGTGGCCCCTTCATCAGTAGTTAGATCGCCTGCTCCGCTTGTCCCAAGTGCCCTGCGGGAGGTCCCTGAGCCATGTTTTCTGCCAGCCAGTTACTGATTCAGAAAAGCAAGCCTTCTAATTTGTTGCAGTGGAACTGGGAGGCCAGCCCACAGCGAGACTGCTCTGCCTGGCTGCTGAGATCAGGCAGAGGTGTCTGCAAAATCACAGAGCAAGTTTCAGTGGCTTGATTCATTAGAGAGAAATCAATCTATCCGAGGAACTCGGAGTCCAAAACAAAGTTCTTAGGCAATTCCCGAGCCACCACTTCAATAAAAGCCTTCCGCTTCCTAAAAGCAGAAACACTCAAGACAGGTGAAGTTGTCCTTTCTTCAATATTGATAGCTGAGGTCTCATGCCCTTCCTGAAGAATGAACACTGAATTCTTTCTCACTGCCGACAAGAGCAGACAGAACAAAGCTGTTTTCTTTTTCTAAGAATTCAGATGATACTGTTTTTCTCCTGATGGATTCAGAATTTCTGACTTTTCAACCCACCCACCCCCAAATCCATTCACCCATCTCCCTTGCCTTTACTGAACCTCTGAGCCAGACTCTACTAACTGATTGGTTCCATTTTATAGATAAGGAAATGCAATTTTAGAATAATTAAAGAACTTGTTCCAATCCCATATCTAATAAGGAGTGGAGCTGGTATTTTATAAGTGTGATTTTTCTGACTCTAGAGCCCAAATCCTGGTATAAATAGTGAAAATGCCAGGTTTCAGATTGATTAAAATTAAATTTAAAAAAATTAAAAAATAAACTTAAAAAGAGCATTCATAGGCCCTTCAAAATGCTAACATTACAGCAAAACATTCTCTGAAATTCTCACCTGAATTCATATGTGCTTGCATTTTTACACACAGAATTTTCCACACACTACAATATTTTCCCTTTCTGACCTAACTCCTTATAGCCCTTCCATTTTCTCACTTTTCCTAACAAAATCTTTCTGGAAATGATCTCATTAGCTCAAAATGAATGATATGTACTTCAGCAATAATTATATTTTATTTGGCCAATTGCCCTCTTCCTTCTTGTAAAAGCGGAACAGCCACATAAATGCAGAATTGCTCCTAGGGCTTGAAAACAGACAGCAACCATCCCCCATTCAGGCTGATCCACTCTCTCCAACTATAAGCATCACCAGGCTTGTTTTAGAACTCTTTGATTGGTAGGGAAATTTTTAATTATTTCTGGGGTAAAAAGTGACCTTCAAGTTCTACTTTCAGAAGATAGCTCTTCTGGCAAAGGGCTTTTGGCTGCTGCTGGCAAACTGCAGGGCAACTAATGTATGCCTTCCATTAAAGGGTTGGGCTAGATCCTAGAGAAAAAAAGGACAGGGACATCGATGATTCAGATCTGATGAGAGAGGGACTTCTCTAGTGGTCCAGCAATTAAGAATTTGCCGCCAAAGCAGGGGACACAGGTTTGATCTCTGGTCTGGGAAGATTCCACAAGTCACAGAGCAACTAAGCCCATGCACCACAACAAGAGAAGCCCCCTCATTGAGAGGTCCACTAGCCGCAACTGGAGAGTAGCCCCCACTCTCCACAACTAGAGAAAGCCTGTGCACAGCAGTGAAGACCCAGTGCTGCCAAAACTAAGTGAATAAACACCATTTTTTTAAAAATGACGAGANAGCCCCCTCATTGAGAGGTCCACTAGCCGCAACTGGAGAGTAGCCCCCACTCTCCACAACTAGAGAAAGCCTGTGCACAGCAGTGAAGACCCAGTGCTGCCAAAACTAAGTGAATAAACACCATTTTTTTAAAAATGACGAGAGGAAAGATGGCGAGATGTATTTTAAAACAGAGGATGAGCATGAGATAACACCTTTGTCTAAGACTAGATAATGCATTTGGGTAGGATATTTGGGGATGTATTTTTTAGGAACTTAAGCTTTGTTGACCAGGGACATTCATAAGAAATAGTTCCCATTTGAACAAATTGCAAAGACACAAGCCAAAGGAATACTTCCTTAATGGAGAGGGTAGAATTCCCATAACTGATGGATGGGGTAGTTTTCTTGTTTTAAGATGACAGTACTTGTCAGTTGGACCAGAAAACTTTAAGGTCCTGATCCAACCCAATGCACTACATGCCCTTAGCAGATACAGCCATGGGATGGATCATGGGTGGGAGAAATGTATTGAAATACGTTACAAAAGCACAACCAGGTATGGCTAGGGTGCAGAGAGGAGTGGGAGACTTATGTGTAATGTATGAATGATCGTGTTTATTTTGCTTGAAGTTGAAACATCAAAATACATCCTATGCACATATATGGAAGTGTGGAATTACGTAGTATAAAACCATACCCCTGCTGTCAGAAAACCTGAGCTCAAATCATTCTTTTATTATTGTTTTGAGGTATATCAGTTCACTTCTCTGAGATTTATTTTCCTTATTTGAAAATGAAGTTGTTGGACTAGAAGTTCTCTTCTTTCCCAAGCTCTATGACCCAGCTTTTCAATAAAAGGAAATGAAAATGTACATTAGTTAAGTTTCGGAATTAATTCAGTTGTGGGTTTTTTGATAGATAGTGTACAGATCTTAAATTTTGAAATCTTGTTCTCTCCCAATAAAAATATGATGATCTGTATAACTGAGCAAAAGTCTACTATAAATTTTCTCCCCTAGAAGATGTGAGAAAATTGTGACTTACTTGGAAAGACAGTTTAACACAGTAATTTTATGGAAAAAGAGTCTGAGTTAAGATTTGCTTTTTATAAACACCTTGAATTACAGTAAAGCAATCTCAGAAATAAAGTTGAATGATTAACTGTATGACTTTGGAATTTGGCTTGACTGTGTTGAATGCTTCTTGCCCTAAAAGAAAAGAATTAGGAGCAAATTTCTTNAAGATTTGCTTTTTATAAACACCTTGAATTACAGTAAAGCAATCTCAGAAATAAAGTTGAATGATTAACTGTATGACTTTGGAATTTGGCTTGACTGGGTTGAATGCTTCTTGCCCTAAAAGAAAAGAATTAGGAGCAAATTTCTTTTCTTTTCGTCCATCTATCCTATATACCAGCAGTTCTCAGGCAGGAGCAACTTGAGCCCCAAGAAACATATTAAAATGTCTAGGAATGGAGAGTAGAGGCATTCTTGGATGTGGGGGAAGCATAAAGGGGGGCAGGCATGGGAGAAGCTGATGACTTGGCGTTGAACACAGCACATGTGAACTCTTTCTGGGACAAAACCATGGAGGTGTCCAGTTGGTTGCTGGAAGAGATGGAAGAAATTCCCACCTGCCTGGAGTTGGGGAAGGGTGTGGAAAAAGCTTCAGATAGTGTTGACATTTGCATTAAGGCCACTAGGTATTCGCTAAACAGATTTTTGGAAGAGGGGAAGAGAACAACACTCCAGGCAGGGATTACACAATTATAAAGCCACAGGATAAATCAGGGAAGAGCAAGCTTTTAAATACGGTTGAAGGAAAGGGAGCCAATGTGCTGACTCCCCTATGTGACATCCCACAGTCCACGGGACTTGTCATGGAGTGATCCTTTCTATGGGTGAAGGAGTGACTGTGTGACAGTGATGCAGTATGACTTTGTGAACAAATCTGCAGACTTTGAAAAAAAAATGTCTAGGAACAATTTTGGTGTCATGACTAAGGGAGGGGGCTTGCTACTGACGACTACTTAGTAGAGGACGCAGAGATTACTAAACATCCTGTAAGGAGCAGAAAAGCCCCTCACAACAAAATATTACCCAGCCTAAAATATCAGTAGTGCTAAAGTTGAAGGACATGAATTTGAGCAAATTCTAGGAGATAGTGGAGGACAGAGGAAACTGGCATGCTACAGTCCAAGGGGTCGTGAAGAGTAGGAGATGGCTTAGCAACTGAACAACAATAACAAGTCTGTGGGAGGTATCCAGAAACCTGAGTCCCCAGCCATAGACCATGGTGACCTTCCTAAGATAACATCATCATGGAGAGCCAGCCATATGCCATCCCTCAGCAATATTGCTTTCACAGCCTAAAAATTACAGCAGAGGAAGAGGAAAAGGTTGGAAAAAAATGACCATAATATCCGGGATCTTTCACACTGGTCTCCCTCTAATTGATCTAAAGAGAAGCTAAGGGAAATAACAAAGGTTAACTTTGCAACAACTATAGCCTCTTATATAAGAAGCTCTGTGAATACTACACTACTTATAGACTTGTGATTTGTCTTTTTATATGAAGAGTATCTTGTTCAAAGTAGGAAAAAATGCAAAGAAATGTTTCAAAGGGGAAATATGAAACTACTTTTTTTAGGTTTGAACATGGAAATCAGGGCTCAGTTGGTCAATCAGCCAAAAAGATTCCCAAGGCAAGATAAAATCTTATGGGACTGCCTTGAGGCAAAGCCAATTCAATTATTTTCTGCAGCCTAACTGTCAGGACCCAAAAACTAGGTGGAATAATGAACTGATTAAAACCTGTAATTGCAATTCAATGGGGGAAACCATTCATCATGAAGATGGCAATATTTTTACACTCCAGATTGCACAGAGAAGACACAAACAAAGGTAGAACCTGAGGGCATGATGAAAACCTGAGGGAAGTGCGTCTCTTAATAAGAGAATATAGAACCAGCCTGAACGAGGAGCTAGGTCTTCATCCAGTGATCTTCTGTTTTCTTATTTAATGACTGAAACCCAGACTTCTCTTTCTTGCTCTAACCTGATACCTTGTTGATCAAATTTCCTGGATTTTACCCCAAACAAACACTAGTCAGTGCACTCAGTAATGCCTTGATGTTGTGCAAGTCTTTTTCTCATACCATTTCTATCTTTGAACCCACATTGATTTCTGAAAGAAGTGGGAGTTGCTCAGTCATGTCCGTTTCTTTGCAACCCTGTGGACTGCAACCCACCAAGTTCCTGTCCATGGGATTCTCCAGACAAGAATTCTGGAGTGGGTTGTCATTTCCTTCTCCAGGGGATTTTCCTGACCCAGGGATCAAACCCAGGTCTCCTATATTGCAGCAGATTCTTTACCATCTGAACTACCAGGGAAGCCCATATTGATTGATTTGTTTCAAGGGTTAATCAATGAATATTTTGAGCTTTAAGGATTAGACTGTCATTTGCAGCTCTTCAAGTCTGCTGTTGCATCTCAAAATCAGTCACAGAAAATGTGTGATCAAATTAATGTGGTTGTGTTCCAATAAAACTTTATTTATAAAAAATAGGTTGTGGGTCAAATATAGCCTGGAGACTGTAGTTTGCTGACCCTTGTTCCACATACACAATAGTTACTAAAATAACATGTTAAGCAAAGTAAGAATTAAAAATAAATGACCAGTATATAATAACTTCCTTCATTTTTTAAAAGATTTGTTGATGTGGACCATTTATAAAGTTCTTATTGAATTTGTTACAATATTCCGTCTATGTTTTGATTTTTTGGTCATGAGGCATGTGGGGTTTTAGCTCCCAGACCAGAGATTGAGCCCACACTCCGTGCATCAGAAGATAAAGTCTTAACCACTGAACCATCAAAGAAGTCGTTCCTTCATTTCTTGAAAGATATGGTGATCATTCTGTACTAAATGGCACTTTCTTCCAATAGCTAAGAAGACTTTTGGACCAGCTGGTAATAAAATGTACTAATGAGTATAGGAATCCTGGGAGTAGAGTGTCTGGAAAATGTATAAAGCACACTTCATTTTATTAATTTGTTCATCCTTTCACTCACTCCAAACAGGATCTGTGTGGCTATCTGTTTCAAACACTTTTCTAGGTTCTAAGAATACAATGTTGAACAAGAACAAAATTATTCTTGCTCTTTTGGAGATCATAGTCTAGTATGAGGAGGCAGACAATGAACAGATGCATACATAGGCAAGATAATTTCTAATAAAGAAAATTCCAATAAGGAATAAAACGGTGGTGGTTGTATAGACCAGATGTAGGTGGAATAGTTACTACTACTGTTTGGGAAGCTAGACAAGGCTTCCCTGAGATGATTCTTTCAGCTAATGGTGATAAATTTCATTAAAAGAAGGATTAGAAAAGAAATAGGAAAGGAGACATTGGTATGGTTGGAGCATATAATTGAAGTGAATGGGAGGGTACCAAATAAGAAGTGAGAGAGAGAGGCTGGAGCCAGGTCATGCCTTGGGACCAGGTTTGAGAGTCTGAACTCAATTTCTTTCTTTCTTTCTTTCTTTTTTTTTGAACTCTATTTTTTTTTTTTTGAACTATATTTTTAATGTGAGGGGAAGGTACTGCATGATTCAAAGGCGGAGATACATAGCCTTAACTAGATTCTTCAAGGATAGCTCTGACTAGTGTGTGAGAGTAGACTCTAGAATGGTAACAGGGAAATTCTTGCATGATAGTGGCTTGCTTTGAAGCATTTTCATTGCATTTCCATTTGGTTAATTTATGCATAATTAAGATATTGGTGGAAACTGGTATTTTAAGCTCTATTACCTTTTAAGAAATGACTTCTACCAAAAGAACCAAGGTCTAGGTCTGTTGAGAGCAGGTCTTTTGTTAAGTTCTACATAAACCTCCTGAATTTCATCAGTTTCCACTTTAAGGATCAACTATGTGACCTATTGTACAAATTAGCTGTGGGATTTCAGAACACAGCCTCCAACATTTTAGTTCTTGAATGTGTTTTTAATCTGGTACCACAATGTGGATTTTAAATAGGCAATCTCTGTTTAGCAGCACAAACTTGAACTTCTGTTTCTCATGTATTTAAGGGTATAAGTGGTTTCTTCTGGAAGACAGCAGAATAAAATGAAATAAAGTTCGGCGGAGAAACAAACAAGCTAGAAGCAGCATGTTTCTGCTCAACAGCAGACTCAAAGGTAAGAAATCATTTTTCTTTCACTTTGTGGGTGGGATCTGATCATATGCCCGTGTGAGAAAAAGTGGGCTTTTCTTGATATAAAGTAGATATCGTTGGATAAGATATATGTCTATGTATGAACTTGGGTCCAGCTTCTGATACCAGCTCTACATCTATCTCTTTGCAATGACATTGAAGGGTCCTTACTCATGCGAAATAATTTCTCCTTTAATCAAAAAAGCCCCATGATCTTTTAGCCATTGCTACAAACCACTGCAGGTCAAGGCATCCTGATTGCCACTCCAGCCTTCCTACCCCTTGTAGTAATTAATTACATCAGGCACATCTTCCTTGCCTCTGATGGTTAAGTGCTGCCATCTAGCCTCAGTCATTCTGGCATCTCATGATCAGCACTGATACCACGGAGCTTTTTTCTATGTTAATATCTCCCACTGTCAAACCCAGCCTAGAAAGGGCAACACACCACTGAACTTCTCAAAGATCCTGGAGCTGCCCGCTCTTCAGTGCATTTATCGCGTTATTGTACAGTTCTCTCAAAGGGTAAACCTCAGAACAGTCACACTGACACCATGTGAGAGTCTTTTTAGAAATATAAATTTTAGATCTCCAAACCTAATGGCATACTTAAATAGACTTTGGGGATGAGGTCCAGAAATTGATGTTTAACAAGTCTTTCTAAAGATTTTGTGCAGGGTTAAGTTTGAAAACCACTGACTTCATGAAAGGAGTGTCTTCTGGGATATCACCTATTCTAATATTTCCACTGTTTTGAATCTTCTGATTTTATCCTCAATATTCAGCAAAGGCAATTCAGTCTCTAGTGTGGGCCTTTGATGTGCACAAGCTTTGTGGAGGTGCACTGAAGATTTTTACTTTTGTTTGCACAGACACATGCACACATAAATAAACTGAAGAAATCTGAGATCAATGTGTTACATAAATGTTAACATTCTAATTGTGATACTCTATTATTGTTTTGCAAGAAGTTACCACAAGGGAGAACTGAGAAAAGCATACTTGGGACCTCTTTGTATTGTTTCTTGCAACTATAGGTGTCTACTACAATGATCTACCTGCTGTCTGTCTATGTATCTATCCATCTATTTGTATTTTGGGTTCCTACCAGCATTAAATAAGTGATTCAGTTTCTTCTTGGCTTCATCGGCATTTGGTGTTAAACTTTTTTATTTTTTAGCCATTTAGTACATAGAGATATCCCATTTTGGGTTTTGCTTTTTTTTTAAGCATTTATCTGAAGGATAATAACCCTGAAAATATTTTCATGTCCTTATTTACCATACCCACATCCCTTTCAATAAAGTGTCTTTTGACCACTTTCTAATTGACTAGTTTGATTTTTTTTTAATGTTGTTTTCAGTGTTCTAGATACAAGTCCTTTGCCAGATACGTAGCTTGCAAATATTTTCTCCCAGTTTTTACCTTGTCTTGTCATTCCCTTCATATAGTCTTTTACAGCGTAGAAGTTTTTAATTTTAATGTGGTATAGCTCATCTTTTTTTTTTTTTCCTTTTATGGATCACGCTTTTGGTGTCAAGTCAAAAAACAGTTAATTTTTTAAAAGTGTGAGGTGTAGGTTAAAGTTCATTTTCTTGCCTATGGATGTCCAATCGTCTGGCATCAGTTGTTAAAAAGTTTTCCTACATTGAATTTCTTTGGTACCTTGTTGAAATCAGTCAAGCATATTTATGTGGGTCTATTTCTGGGTTCTCTATTCTGTTCCATTGATCTATGCATCTATCCCTCTGCCAATATCACAATGTCTTGGTTATTGTAACTATAATTCTTAAAGTGGGTAGAGTGATTCTTCTCATTTTATTCTTTTCATCAAGATTGTCTCAGCTATTCTAGGACCTATGCCTTTCCATATAAATTTTACAACAGGCTTTTTCAATAGCTACAAAAAAACCTTCACTAAGATTTTGATGGGTGTTTTATCAAACCTATAGATCAATTTAGGGCGAATTGTCATCTTTACAATTGGAATTGTTTTGCAATCCGTGAACACAGTATGTCTCCTCATTTTAGATCTTTGATTTCTATCATCAGCATCTTGTAATCTTCACTATTCAGGTCTTGTATGTGTTGTGTTAAGTGTCTTCCCAGGGGTTTTATTTTCTTTGGAGTAATTATAAATGATACTACATTTTAATCTCAGTTTCAGCAAGTCATTTCTATATACTAAAAGTATACACTATAGTTCTTGGTGGATTCACTGGGGAAGCAGGGAGAGGGAATATTGTATAGAATTTTTCTAGTCCTTCCAGTCTTCTGTTGAACAGAAATGGTAAAAGTAGACGTCCGTGCCTTATTCCCAGTCCTAGGCAAAAGCATTGAGTCTTTTGTCATGAAGTATGATATTAGCTATACTTTAAAAAGGAGAAGGCAATGGCACCCCACTCCAGTACTCTTGCCTGGAAACTCCCATGGATGGAGGAGCCTGGTAGGCTGCAGTCCATGGGGTCATTGAGTCAAACACAACTGAGCGACTTCACTTTCACTTTTCATTTTCATGCACTGAAGAAGGAAATGGCAACCCACTCCANATGAGTGAGTGTTTTATATATGACAAAGTTAGTCTGCTATGGGAAAAGAAAGCATCTGGACTACATTCTTTTTGAAACTGAGTGAGGTGTGCAGATAAAAATAATTCAATATGAAAGTAAACAAATTGTCATATGGTTAGGCTAGAAATCAGGAGACCTGAGTATTCATCTTGGCTCTGTCACTAATTAGCTATTTGCCCTTAGACATTATAATCAAAAGCCATTTATTCTGAAAGTACATTAAAGTTTACAAAGCGTTTTTCCATATGTTGATTGATCTGAGAAGCAAGCAAGAGAGCTATTTTCCCATGCTTTCAGAGTTGAAAGATAATAAGCTTTGGAGTAGATAAGTATCTTGAAAATGGGTATAGCCAATTAATATGAATTAGTACACATGCCAGAGATGGAATTGATTCCAAGTCAGAAACTTAAACTATATGTTTTCTGTAACTCTTTCCAAACCCAGTGATAGGTATTACAGTGTTAGTTTAAAAAGACCCACTTAAAATTTTTGTCACACGTTACACTTGCCTCTAACTTTCTTTTTGCTATTGTGTTTCCAATAGGTATTTCCAACATCATGCAATTTGGAACTCACCCCATTAAAATCATCGGAGTCTAAGATTATTCCATGATCACTGGCTGACAGAAGGGCCATGCATATAAATATTCAACTATATTTAAATACAACAAGAAACGAATCTGGAGAGATTTTTATACAGAGAAATAACAAAGAAACAAAGACAATGTTACAAGGCCATGAAAGAGAAGTCTGGAAAAGGACTCACACTCACATTTATAGCCCCAAATCCTCTTCCTCCAGTTGTTACATATCTAAACTTTCCAATAGCCTCCAGACTATTCTCCCCATAAAAGATGGGGAGAGCCTCCTCTGGGTCCATACTTTTATTCTACTGGGTAACTTAAAAACTCACATCTGCTAAAACATCTTCGATTGTCCTTCATCACCTGTAGGACAAGGACCATGTTCCTGGGCAGAATTCATAAGACATTTCTTTTCATAGTACTTTTTGAAAAAAAATATTTATGCGGTCATTCATTTGGCTCTGCCAGGTCTTAGTTGCAGCTTGCAAATCCTTAAGTGTGGCATGTGGGCTCTAAATCCATGACCAGGGGTTGGACCCAGGCCCCCTGAATTGGGAGGGCAGAGTCTTAGCCACTGGACCACCAGGGAACTCCCCTCCTGGCTACTTCTGATGCTCACCCTTTTCTATCACTCCACCTGACCCTTCTCCTCTAGACGGATTGGATAACTTCAGCTTTGATTAATACTTCAAGAGTTATCCACATATTTGCACATTATCTTCCCCTTTTGCTTGTAACCCTCCTTGGTCCATCTGCTTGGCAGACAACAGCCAGCCCCTTAGGACTTGGATCATATGTTGCCTTCTCTGGTACTGTAGATGAAGTTAAGCACTTTCTCCTCCGTATGTCCTAGAAGCCCCATTCCCATCAATTTCCCCTTTGAAACTGACAGCCTCTTGCAGTGAGATTCAGGTATCACTCAACTTGGACACTACTATCCCTACATGCAATGTTTAGCACATATCAGAAGTATAATCATATTTGCTGATCAAATGGACATTTTAGAGACAAGCTGGAATTTAAGAGTAAGGACATTTCTCCACAAAGAAAGAAACCCAGTGAGAGGGGGGAATAAAAGAAACCTTCCCTGAGCTGGCTCCTCACAGTACAGAGAAGCTTGGATTCTTAAGGATTCTGAGAAATGGGGCTAATTAATCAAAGCAGTGCTAGAGAGTGAGATGACTTCAGGTCATTTAGTCCTGCCAAGACTATAATATTCCCCACAGTATATCTCCTAGTGTATTATCCTGTCATAGGTTAAATATTCTTGGTAATGGGGCCTTTCAGAGGTGGTGATTAATAGGGTTTAAAGAAAGACTGAAGACGAGAACTACACGGCAAGGAGAGAGCAATGGACACTGCGATGTCTTTGAGTCTAGAAGGTAAAACGGGCATCCCCTCTAGGCAGTGTGCTGGACACTGGTGAGAAAACCTTTGGTTGTATTATAGCTAAATGGCAGATGAGAAAACCCTTACTCACTCAGAAGGACTAACTGAGCCAAACAGTCAAGGAGATTGTATTACAGATAATGTGTGTGTTTCTCTCTTTTTCTCTCTCATTGCAGAGCTGAAAATCTACTTAGTCCTAAAGAAAGGAGAACTAGTGTGTTTTTATAATAGCTTCCCGGGTTTGAACTCATTGGAGACATGATCAGCAAGACTGCCAAATCTCTCACTTCAAGATGGAGCAAACCCAGAGCTAAATTAATGTGATATTTTCATAGGCTTTAAAAAGAAAAAAAAAAATACTGGAACCCAATATTTCCATGCCAAGTATTTTTGTTAGAGGTGATCATTTATTTATCTTGTTAAAAATCTACTAATCCAACAGAGACTTGACCAATTAAACAATACACAAGACTCATACCAAGAAAACACAAAGCTAGATTCATCATTCTTTGTCCTCTTAGAAATTTTCC
This sequence comes from Neotragus pygmaeus, assembly GCA_006410875.1. Taxonomy (NCBI): domain Eukaryota; kingdom Metazoa; phylum Chordata; class Mammalia; order Artiodactyla; family Bovidae; genus Neotragus; species Neotragus pygmaeus. Next base: position 397,032 of record SJYV01013351.1, on the reverse strand, counting down.
AGCCTGGGTGGTCTGAATTTTAATATTACAGTGAGAATGTGTGGTCTATCAAACTGTTGTAAATTACTGAGCCTAAGTACTTTTAATTTAAGTAAAGGAGACCTAAATGCTTTTAGAAAATGATCTGGCATGACTGGAAGTTCCCCAAGTCCACATGCTCTTTTCTTAATGCCCAAGGAGTGCCTGGATTTCTCAGTTACTATTCTCTCGGGTTAGAGAAACGTCCCTGGAATGGTCTAACCAAATGCAGCAGTGTTGATGCTAGACCTACTCACAAGTTCGCACACAGCGTTAGTGTATCAGATTAGCTGGTTTCTGAGTAAGAATACAAATGAATGGGACAAACACCAAATGCACTTTGATAGGAAAAAAAAAAAATCTTGGTGATGGTGTAGCTCCAAGAATATGTATGTGGGGGAGAGGGTGGATTTAAAGGTGTTATCCTTGGATATGATAAAGACAGGAACTGATGGAGTAGAAGGAAATCACTGAAGTAAAACTCTCTCTGTCTCATATTTTGTCTGGGAAAGACCTTAGTGGTAAAAACTTTCAAGTCACCAGTTCTAAAAGGAGAAAAATGAGAAGACCAACATGAATTATTTCACACACACCCAAATTAGAATGAGGCATTGTTCTTCAGTGAAACATATCTTGGATTGAATCATGAATCTATTACTTTCTAGCTAGTGACCTTAGGCAAGTTAATTATTTCCCCTAATCCTTACATGATGAGAATAAAATGAGACGATGGATGTAATAAACTTCTTCCTCTCTATGTATTCATGTGTAATTTTTTGAGTAGAAAAGAGCGACTCATTAAAGAAACCATGGCATTGCAACTGTTTGCCTTATTGGCGTCTCATACAGTGTTTGGCCCAGCTGAATGTGATCGATAAATATTCACTGTGCATATAATTGAATGAATTGTCTAAATGAAAAGAGAAGATTCATCCATGATCACTGACAATAAAGAAATTATAGAGACAACTACAATTGAAGATAAGAGAGGTAAATGAAAATGGAAGTAGCTAAAGAAACAGTGGGGGGCTTCTCTGCTGATTTAATGGTAAAGAATCTGCCTGGCAATGCAGGGGTCGTGGGTCTGATCCCTGGTCTGGGAAAATTCCACATGCTTGGAGACAGCTAAGTCACAAGCCACAACTGCTGAAACCCCCTCATCCTAGAGCCCATCTTCTATAACGAAAGAAACCATGGCAGTGAGAAGCCCACACACTCAACTAGAGGAGCCGCTGCTCGCCACAACTAGAAAAAGCCCGTGTGAAGCAGAGAGGACCCAGGGCAGCCAAAAATAAATAAAATTTAGAAAATAAAAGTATGAAATGGCCAATTAATAGCTTATGAAAAAGAAACATTGGAAAAGTTGGAAAGAAAGAAGGAAGGAAAAAAGGAGAAAGAAGAAAGAAAGGAAATCACAAAATCGTGTATAAACAATCAGTTTTTCATATTAGCAGATGTGGAATAGATTTAAATCATTTTTTATTCCTCTTTCAGTTCCCATGGGGCATTATTAAGGATGAAAGAAGATCAATGGGATTTAGAAACAAGAACTTGTCTGCTACACTGAATCGATGCCTTACTATTAGAATCTTGGCCAGCTCATGAGTGTTTCTAAAAGTTATTCTGTGCTTTTAAACACCTCATGCAGCACTTCACAGAGAACGCATCTTCTCCATGGGAAGGGCATGGGTGGCACAGAAAAGCATCACTTCTGGAATTCTCTCAACTGAGAAATGCAGATCATACCATGGGTCAACCAGTGTCTGGGAGTCTTTTGTTTCTCAGGATGGCTGTTCTGCATAAGAGTTATGGATTGAAAACCTACTGAAAGAAAGAAAAAGAAGGAAATAAGAAGGGAAATACCACATAATAATTGTTTCCCTGGAGTAATTATCTTTTTTTCCCATTTAATCTCCCTGTAATCTATCAAGGTCAATGTTTTTATATAACAACAATAATAATTATTATATATATGATAAAACTGAGGCTCTGAAAATTTACACAGCTTGCCCAGCTTTATACAGTTGCCAGTTGTGGAGCCTATATCCACACTCTGATAGTTCTCTCTCCCTTTAAAAAAATATTGGAGCAATAGTTGTCTTATGATGTTGAATTAGTTGCTGCTGTTCAATTCAGTTCAGTTCAGTCGCTCAGTCATGTCTGACTCTTTGCAACCCCATGAATCGCAGCACGCCAGGCCTCCCTGTCCATCAGCAACTCCTGGAGTTCACTCAGACTCACGTCCATCGAGTCATTGATGCCATCCAGCCATCTCATCTTCGGTCGTCCCCTTCTCCTCCTGCCCCCAATCCCTCCTAGCATCAGAGTCTTTTCCAATGAGTTTCTACTGTACAGCAAAGTAAATCATCTATATCTTTTCTGGATTTAGTTCTCCTTTAGGTCACCCCAGAGCATGAGTAGCGTTCCCTGTGCTAAACAGTAGGTTCTCATTAGTTATCCATTTTACACGTAGCAGTGTATATCTGTCAGTCCCAACCTCTCAGTTTATCCCCTGCCCCTCTCCCCTGCCTTGGTGTCTATCTGTTTGTTCTCTATGTCTGTGTCTCTATTTCTGCTTTGCAAATAAGTTCATCAGCACCATTTTTCTAGATTCTACACATATGCCTTAATACGATATTTGCTTATTTCTTCCAGACTTACTTTGCTCTGTTTAACTGTCTCTAGATCCATCTGCATCTCTGCAAGTGGCAGAATTTCATTGTTTCTTACTGGAGGGTGGAAGGCTTGGAACAGAATAGGTACAATATTTGTCTTACTCCTACTCTGTGGCACATGCTCTATGTACCGTTTCTCATTTTATACCCAAAGTCCTCTAGTCAGGCTTTTTTTCACCCAGGTGTCAATTAAAAAAAGTGATTCAGAAAACCCAACTCACATATTCAAGCTGAGAATTCACTTATAAGCACGAAAGCTCCATATCCTGGATACTCTCTCATTCCAGCCAAACTGAGACAGTTGGTCACCCTGTCATCCACGCTCCAATGTCAACACACATTCACAACATTCAAGATTTCTTAGGTATATAGGAGCTTCCTGGGTGGTGCTATAAAGAACCTGCCTGCCAACACAAGAGACGTAAGAGATGCAGGTTTGATCCCTGGGTCAGGAAGATCCCCTGGAGAAGGGCATGGCAACCCACTTCAGTATTCTTGCTTGAAGAGTCCCATGGACAGAGGAGCCTGGAGAGCTACAGTTCATAGGGTCTGAAGTGACTTGGCATGCATGCACACAAGGTATACAGACAGCACTGGTAGGCTGTGGCCTCTAGGCTTGAGTATAAAATAATAGGATGTTCCAATCCACTCTTCAAAGAAACACAAAACCACAACAGCAAACATAATCACTTTCCCTCCTTTACAGTCACCATTGCCAGGTGACTGGCAGGTCACCTGCACCAACCTGGCACTCAGCACTTCAAATGCTACATCTTTCTCAGGTTGCTCCGACAGGTTTTTCTGTTACGAAGTAAAACGATGATATATGTAGGGCATACGGAGATAAAAGCACGCTTTGTCAGAGACAACCAGCCAAGGGCTCTCATTTTCCCAGAACTCGCTGCCCATCTGCAAGCCTGACATGCCCACTGTTTAATCTCCATGTTAACTGTGCAGAGGACTCTAACTGGACTTCATTCTCCTAATTTCTTTAAATTCTCACCAAGATCAATTTTCAAGATCAAGAAACTGGGTGGGATTAGGGAAGGGCTATTGGCGTTCCACACCTAGTATGTGTTCGAGCTAGCTTTGAGCCAGATTACACGGAATTTTTCTCAGAAAATATAGAAAGCAATTACAAACTTTAGGAAAAAAATGGACCTCGGTGTATCCTCAGAAATTCCATGCTGATTGAGATAAAGTATAATATGTAATATATGATATATGCTATATAACATGCAGTATGCAATAAACATAACATTATATTATATAATGTATATTATTAGTATACTAATTATATATTATAATATATAGTATGATTATAATATAGAATTGTAGAAATTATAATACTGCATTATATTATGTTAATAATGATGTAATTATAGTATTATAATAAGTGTGTTATATGATATTATAATAGACATTATTATATTATAATGCAATGTGATCTATATATGCATGCTCAGTCATGTCTTGAGTCTTTGTGACCCCATGTACTATAGCCCACCAGGTTCCTCTGTCCATCAGAGTCTCCAGGCAAGAATACTACAGTGGGTTGTTATTTCCTCCTCCAGAGGATCTTCGTGACCCAGGGATTGAACCTGTATCCTCTGTGTCTCCTGCATTGGCAGGCACATTCTTTACCACTAGTGCCTGCTGGGAATCTACCATTATATATAATAATCTTTAGCTATAATGTGTTATAAATTGTAATTCATATATTAAATATGTAAATCATGTATAATAAAAATAGAATAATATCAATGCAACAGTACAAGCACTTATATATTATTTTCCATGCACCAGTACTATCCTAAGTGCTTTAAATGTGATTTAACTCAATTTATTCTCACAACAATCCTAGAAATAGATGGTGTCACTCCCATTTTACAAATAGGGAAGGGGAGACTCAGAGAGGTTATGTGACTTGCTTAAGTCCACAGAGCTAGCAAATGTTAGAATCTGGACATGGTCAGCTCCAGCATCCTTATCTTGGCACACCACCATGGCCTGGGGCATGAATCTGAGGTGTATCCCTTGGGATTTTCAGAACAGGGCATATATATTATACAGTATTAACAGCTTGATTCTTCCTCAGGGAGCTTCAGTTTTGCTCAGCCACTGTGTAAGTGAAATCTCTCCCTAATTTTTCACTCCCAGGTAACATTTAGAGCCCTGTGTGCCTCCGTACCTCCCCTACCCCCCCTCCACCCTGGCTGAGCTTGCTTAAGATTGATCTGGTGGGTCCATCTGGAGTGGTCAAGATGGCTCCAGGCTCCAGTTTGACCCCCAGTGACCTAGAACATACTACACTCTCATTGTCAGAGTCAATGGTATTACAGTGGTCGGACAATTTCTCATTGTCAGAAACCAAATGGTATTACAACGTGTTCTCTCTGGAGGAAGAGCTGGTTCCAAGTCTTAGCATATATCTTTGTGTTTCCAGAAGCCACCCACTCTTCCATCTAATCTTTAATCCCCAACAGATTCCCCCAATCAGTCGAGCCAAGGTTTGGACATCCAGGCCTTGAGCTCTCCTGAGCTCTTGGCAGGAAGAATCCTCTGGGAAGGAGGCCCTGAGGTCAATGTAGACCTTAGTGGTGTTTCCCGGAGTCTGAGATGTTGCAGAGCCCCGACTCCAGCATTACAGGCTGTTTTGATTTTCTCAGCCGATGTGCCTGTCAAGAACTAATTAGGACAAGGATAGTGTGAATGGACTTTGGGGAATTGCAAATGAGTTATAAAGGGCTCAGTGCTGTAGCTGGTTATGGAAAGTCTTTCAGTGCTTCTCCTTTGCATTTAGAGCAAAATTAGCATTTCATTTAATACTTCTCTCCTTTGAAACACTGTGCATGTTGAGGCCACAGGGTGGCATAGAATGGGGTAAGAATTTCAGAGAACAGTAGGAAAACCAATGACCATGTCATACCAACCTCAAGGGCCCATATTAGGTTCTTGATGTCTTCATAGCAGCTAGAAGTCATTCCAAGCAATTCGTGATTCTGTCTTCTATGAGGCACATGACCAGCCTGATTCTAATGAGCGCATGTCCACATCTGAGTCCGATTTGTTCTAACCAGCTCATTGGCAGGGTCAGCAGAGAATGTCAGATGCTGAGCGGCCCTCAGCCTGAGGGCCTCTCTGCTCATGCTGAGCTCTGTTGTGCAGGGGGTGAGGTGCGCTGAGCAGCTAGACTCCTGAAGGAGGTTTGAGGGATGCTGGGAGGATTTAGAGAGGAGGTTCATGTGCTGCTTTGTTCAGTTAAGTGACTATCCTGTGAGTTAATAGAAAACTTCAGCCTCTGGGGTCTATTTACCCCAGAGATGTATAAAATTTATTTTGAGAAAGCAGGAGGGAAAAAAGTTCTTTTTCCTTTTTCTTGTAAAAATAATGGATTGTCATAATTTGTCATTGGCCCACGGGTGAGACAGCTCTGCTCAGTTCACCAATTATTTCCTGGGGCCAGAAAAGGCCATCTGAGCCTTCACAACCATTTCATCTAACGTGTTCTAGAAGCGTGGCACTAGGCGTCCCCCGGCCTGCCTGTGGGACTCTGCCTACTCCCAATGGTTCCGTCTCAATGGCATTTCCCTTGTAGGCTAATCCAAACTCTTACTGTGTCAGCTTTCAGCCCTTCTCATAGTCCATGGTTTCTGGCTGCTAATGCTTCTGTTCTCTGTGGATAGTGAGCTTGGAAAATAATCCTTTCAACTGGCATTTGTCCTTAAATACTAAGATCCCTTCTAAGTTATGTCTCCTTCTAACGAACACACGTCCACATCCGAGTCCTATCCAATCCCGCCATGCGGGCTTAAAAACTCAGGATCTGCCCTCTACTCAACTCTTTCACGTTGCCTCATGTCCCTGTGTTGCCTCCCTCAGGAACAGTGGGGAGCTATTTCTGTGCAAGAGAGAACAGCATGACCTAGGTTGTTTGAGGTGTGTCTTGGGCCAGAGCCTAGAGAACTGGCATTGCATGTATTCCAGTTTAAAATCACATTAAATTGCAATCAGGACACATGGACGGCCTTCCCATTTGGCTTGGCTTTCTGCAATTTTGCATCTTTCTCGATGCCAGATCTGTGGCGGTGGTGGTTGCTATTATTTTTCATTTGGGTTTTTTGTTGTGTGTCTGCCTCCATCATTGGCTTGATGCAGGAAACTAGCAAAAGGGGAAACATAGTGCCTTAGAAAAGGATCAGACTGTTCTGTATTACATTTTGATTCTCTCATTAGCCAGTTGTATATCTGTGGGCCCAATTGCTAAATCTTAGGTAATGCCACTTACTGGAAGTTTTTTTTTATGACAGCAAACATAAGATATACTTAAAGCTTGTTATAGAATATAGTGGTCTTAAAAGATAGTGGTCTGCTTGCCTCTTTCTCAGATTCTCCAATATATAAATAATTGATATTGGAAAGTATTGTGATTCTTTTAACTCTGTTAACATTTCTTTTTAATTTTAAATACACAAAATTAAAAATGTATAGTGCTGAATTTTCTGTCCCTTCCCTTTGTCTTCTAGCCCACAGTTGACATTATTTTCTTAGGATAAGCTTCTTTCTTGTCTCTCTTCCTGAGATGTCTTCAACAAACCACTGATGATGGACAAATACTAAACCAAACTCTTTTTCCCTATGCCTGTGGTCCTGAACCGCAGAATTGTTGGCATGCGAGGTCAGATAAGTCTTTGTTGAGAAGGATGTCCTGTGCATTGTAAGATCTGTGCATCCCTGACTCTACTCACTAGATCCCAGTAGCTCTACCTCTACAGATGTGACAGTCCCAAAGGTTTCCACCCACTGCCAAGTGCCTCTTGGAGGGGCTAATCTCTCCAGGTTGAGACCCAATACACCATGCCCTTCTCATTCTCGTCCTTTAAGAATTCCAAAATAAATATGCTTCTTACCAAGAAGCAGAAGCAATATCACCACACTGTTTATAAAATCCCAAAGAGCTAGAAGATGAATGAAAGCTCAAAAGAGAGACACAAATGGCCATGCACAGTTCAAATGGATCACCCACGAGAAGTCAGAGTTGCCTCTAAAGATTTCTGAAATGACACAGGCTAAATATTCATCCATGTACATATTAGTGCTACCTAAGATGCTTTTTTAGGCTTCCTTGGTGGCTTAGTGGTAAAAGAATCTGCCTGCAGTGCAGGAGATGCTGGTCTGTAGGTTCAATCCCTAGGTTGGAAAGATCCCATGGAGGAGGAAATGGCAACCCACTCCAGTATTCTTGTCTGGGAAATGCCATGGACAGAAGAGCCTGGTGGGCTACAGTCCATGGGGTCACAAAGAAACAGACACATCTTTGCGACTAAACCACCACCACCACCATGATGTTCATTATATTAAGAAATCTGAATTCCTTGCCATAGTATTGCCCTTCACATGGCTGGAGTTTCCTACACACACACACACACACACACTCACAATACAGAAGAATATCTACTTCTCTAGGGGAACTTTCCCTGATTTTGGAGCAAAAATTAATAACAAGTCAAATGAATGCTAAATGTAGTGCTAAGTACCTTATACATCTTATATCACTGAAACTTTACAATAGCTCTGTGATAAGTGCTTTATTAAATCCTTTTTACAGATGAAAAAATCAGAGCTCAGAAAGGTTAAGGACAGGGGTAATGTTTCATAATTATTGAATGACTGAGTTACATTTGAAACCCAGGCTTGTCTTGCTACAAATCCCATGCTAATAGTCACCCAGACTGTATATCTGTCTGATCGCTCCATGAATTACATTTGTAGCATGATATTGAGATAATCCGCTTATTTACCTCTCCCTCCCATTAGACTGTAAGCAACTTAAGGCCAGGAACCATAGTATGTATAGTCCCAGTTCCTACCTAAGACAAAGAAACTGAATCTCTTGATGAGTTTACAAGTGCTAAACTGACATTTTGTTGCTGTTTGGTTGCTAAATTATATCCAGCTCTTTGCAATCCCATGGATGCCAGGCTCCTCTGTCCTCCACTATCTCCTGGAGTTTGCTCAGATTCATGTCCATTGGGTTAGTGATGATATCTAACCATCTCATCCTCTGCCACCCCCTTCTCTTTTTGCCTTCAATCTTTCTCAGCATCAGGGTCATATTAAGTACTACTTATATGTTAGACTTAAGGTAAAGCAGGTAGAATTATATCACTACATTGGGTTCTCTAACACTGAAATGTGGCTTTAATTTGCAATTTAAGGAATGGATGCTACAGATCTGTGACTGAGCCTAGGCATTTACTCACTGAACTTTCATGAGGCAAGAGATATTACTGAGGCCCTGCCAAGTGGCAGGCTCTCTGCTAGAAACCAGGATACAATAGTGAAATGGCAGACGCAGCCTTTGCCATCATGAATTTCTGTCTATTAAACACTGAAGGAGCGATTTTTGAAGCTGTGAGATGGTCACTTGGAGGGTGATCCCCATCACACATAAAAGTTCTAGTTTTCTCTTTTTCGGTCTGAAGACAAGGAGGCACCAAGAAGAGACATCTCAATGGCCCTTTTCAGGAAAATTTGCCTTTTTTTTTAAAAAAAAAAAAGCTCCCCAACACTAATCTTTAGTGGATATTTCACTTATCTCACCCGTTAAAGTGTCACCTAGTATAACCTAATTCAGCAACCGCTGCTTCTGATAAAAAATAATTGTCTCCTATCAGGTCCTTCAGTCCTTCAGACCCATTTTTGCCCTCCACTCCCTGATATTCCACTTCCTTCTTTGTAAGTGACCTCCATCAGCCAGGTAACTATAGAGCAAATATTTTCAAATGGGAGAAACAGTATACCAAACATGTTCTGAAACTAACTTGCCAGGAGGTGGTTGCTAGCATATGGCTCCCGCTTGAGCCTGGCACAGCTTGCCAAATTCCATGTGTAAATTATGTCTCACATCTTAAAAATCCCCTAAAAACCTAAGTGGCCAGTTTTCTAAGCCAAACTGTTACATTAGGTTAAGTAGTGTAAGAAAGGTATAGTCTGACACATGAGAGATATGGGAGGCTGAATTCCAGATTTCACGTCTCTGTCCTAGAAGCTCTTAAAGGAAACACAGGCCCTATCAAATCACTACTCTTCAGGGGTGTACTATTTGCAAAGACATGGAAAGGACAGAAAATAAATTAAAATAAGTTTAAAAATCCTTGATTCAAATGATACACCAATAAACACAAAAGTCTCTCTACATGGTCTCAAACATTTTGTAGCTCTGTGGCATATGCTTTGCTACCTAAGGCCCATTAAAAATGTCCTCGAATAATATTTGTAGATAACATGTGCCTATTAATTGCCAAGATCCATAGCAAAAACAATAATATTCTATCAAATGATATTAATCCAATTATTTCCTGGTGGTGCAGCTATTTGCTAAAGAGAAACTGTCCTTAAGACACAAATTAGTAAACAAGCATGATATTGGGTGCTATATGAAAGAAAATTAAAGTAATGAAAAAGTACTTGATGATCTCAAAAGGAATCTGCTATTTTGAGATGCCCATATACATGAAAGTATTAATACTAAGCTGTATTTTATACCTTGTAATTATGTGGATATTTTTCTGTTCTTCATTGGAACCTTAATTTTCTGATCTAAGCACTGCCAGTTACATGGTAATTAATCTTTGAGCTTTTTGATGACTTCAAGTATTATTAAGCAGTAATCTGCAGAACCATTTCATTATAAGGTAATGATTAGTTTTGTATACAATTCCCTAGCACTTTTCAGCTAAGAATTCCATAATGGCTTACAGATTCAAGATTAAGATGTTGGGCCTTTTTTTTTTTTTCAGTTCAAGGTCAACAAAAAAACAGAAGTGAAGGTCAAAGTGCTTATTCCATTTCCTCAACTGCCTTACGCCTATAGAATTCCCCTAGAGCATGAATTCTAGAATCTAGCTAATTCAATCACAATATCCTGTCTCTTATACACATCTCCTGAGCTCTTGGCAGGAAGAATCCTCTGGGAAGGAGGCCCTGAGGTCAATGTAGACCTTAGTGGTGTTTCCCGGAGTCTGAGATGTTGCAGAGCCCCGACTCCAGCATTACAGGCTGTTTTGATTTTCTCAGCCGATGTGCCTGTCAAGAACTAATTAGGACAAGGATAGTGTGAATGGACTTTGGGGAATTGCAAATGAGNCTTTTGCATTCCATTTTAGAGCTTCAAGGCACTTAGCCTCCTGTAGGCCATGCACTGTTGGGATGTCCAAAGCAATCTGCTATCATGGAGCAGCTCAGGGATTGTTGTTGTTGTTGTTTAGTCACCAAGTTGTGTCTAGCTCTTTGTGACCCCATGGACTGTAGCCCAGCAGGCTCCTCTGTTCATGGGATTTCCCAGGCAAGAATACTGGAATGGGTTGCCATGCCCTCCTCCGGGGGATCTTCCCAACCCAGACATCAAACCTGCAGACCCTCATCTCCTACATTGGCAGGTGGATTCTTTACCACTGAGCCATCAGAATAGTAGGAGCTAGTGTGAGTCCTCCAAAATGCCAATTTAACTGAGACCTTCATGAGGTATGGCCCTTTAAGAATCATGTCGGAAATATCATTCAATGAGGTGCTTGTGCTTGGCACTAGGCTAGGTTCTACAGACACCCCAATCTGAATAAATCTTCAAGTGGTCCACAAGGTCAGAATGATAACGTGCATTTCACAGATGAGGGAATTCAGCAGTTAAGTGACTACCCTAAGAGCACGGCCAAAAAGTTGTCTCAGTTTCAACCCAAGGTTTTCTGATTTCTGGAGTCCATGCTTTAGACCGTTGTAGCACATCTCAGCCCTGTACGATTCACTTTCATTAGCACCAGGAAATAGACTCTGTAGTGAGAAAATACCAGAAAGCCCTTCCCTCTGAACCATAAAACCGGATTTGAAAACTTTTCTTTCACTGTAAAGGGCCATATAGTAAATACTTTAGGCTTTGTGGATCACGCAATCTCTGACACAACTACTCAACTCAGTCTTGTAGCACAAACAACCATAAACAATTGGCAAATGAATGGGTGTGGTCAGATTTTTAAATAAAACTTTATTTACAAAAAAAGCAGTTGGAGGACTGGATTTTGCCCTTGAGTCATAGATTGCTGGCCTTTGCTTAAAAACCAGGTGGTCTTTCAGTGTTACAGGATCTGCTAAGTGCGATGAAGCAGGTGACTTGATACTTCTGAAGCCATATCTAAATCCTTAGCCATCTTTAAAGATGCTTATCATGTCGTGGGTGAGTTGCAAGTGGTCAGAAGCCTTTTGGATGGTGCTGCACCTGAGTCAAGCAATATGACTTTAATCTTTGACCCTTATACTTATTTGATGACAAAGGATAGATTGAGACCAACGCCTTCAGGTTTTAGAGAGTTCACTTAAGTGCTTTGGGGAGCTTAGAGAGAAGCCTTTATGACAGAAATGAAAGGATAGAGTGTATTATATTCAAAGTCCAGTGACATTTACTTTTCTGACAGACCACATGTCCACTCAGCCAACTTGTCTCTTCACTTCTCCTAACGTGAGGTAGAACAAATGTGACCTTTCAGATCAGAGAGAGTGAGAAGAGAATGCCATTTCCAGCAGTTACTTTTTTTTGGTGTGACCTTGGGCAAATCATTTTCCTCCTCTGAGCCTGAGAATAGGCTTCTTTCCTTGGAAATGACGAAGCCAGTGGGTGCCTTGTAAAGTCAATGTGTAAAGTTTAGTTGGTTGACATACTAACGAAGACTGCTGTACCATTAAGTCTGCACAGTGAACACGGGACATTTTCCTATGCTGGGGAAAAGGAGGGACCATGTCTTCAGAGAAGCAGTCCACTGTTTCCTCTCTGTGTACCCCTGAGCTTCCCTTTGGAGCTATAAGACCAGGAAGGAAATAGGCTGGTGACCAGTCTGATGACTGTGCTGGAGCATGGGTGGAGGGAGACAGTGCCTTTCAGACAAGAAAGATGACCTTCTACTCATCACACTGAGGCTATGTCTCCAACAAGCAGTCGCAGAGTCATGTTCCCCAGTCCAGGTACTAGCTGTTGTTGCTCAGTTGCTCAGTTGTGTCAATTCTGCAACCCCATGGACTGAAGCATGCCAGGCTTCCCTGTCCTTCACTCTCTACCAGAGCTTGCTCAAACTCATGTTCATCGAGTCGGTGATGCCACCCAACCATCTCATCCTCTGTCATCCCCTTCTCCTCCTGCCTTCAGTCTTCTGCAGCATCAGGGTCTTTTCCAATGACTCAGCTCTTCCCATCAGGTGGCCAAAATATTGAAGCTTCAGCTTCAGTATCAGTCCTTCCAATGAATATCTCCAGCAAATGTTTACAAAGTCTTTATTTCAAAGATGAGCATCTCTGAGTATGCCCCCCAAAACCCTCCAGTCCCTCTTCTAAAGCCTANCCATCAGGTGGCCAAAATATTGAAGCTTCAGCTTCAGTATCAGTCCTTCCAATGAATATCTCCAGCAAATGTTTACAAAGTCTTTATTTCAAAGATGAGCATCTCTGAGTATGCCCCCCAAAACCCTCCAGTCCCTCTTCTAAAGCCTAGCAGACTTTATAAAAGATTGACTGTCAGATATCACAACAGAACTCTAGCAATCCTTCTTCTAAACAACAGTTTGCTCCCGGCTCCCTGCTTATTTCTCCTTTTCACCACCCAGGGATCCAGGCCAGAGCAGGTAGTCAATGCAAATTGATGAGCTGGCAATTAAGCTGAGCCTTCCAACTGAGCTGCACTGCTAGAGTGGACCATGCAGCCACCAGCACAATGGAGACTAAATTGCAAATTTTGATAGTCTTCATCTTCAGCTGCCATTTAGCAGATGACTCTCAGCACCAGAATCCCAAACTGATAAATTGATTGCCCCTAGGTTGTGAAGTCTGCCATTTTTCCCCTCCTGTGTCAATTTTCTTGCTTTGAGGCAGGTGCTGGTCCACAAGTGGTGCTCTGATTAGGGACTTTCTGTGATGCAATGACATAGCGCCATCCTGTCCACTTTGGGACTTTCTCTCTACAGAACTAGCAAAACTACAAAATTACCCGCTCAAACACCTACGTACAGCTCTGTGCTAAGAATTGAAAGACAAGTGCTCATCCTGCTCAGAGGGCAAGAAAAAGTGATTTTGTTATATATAAATTCATCAGGTCTGTATCTAAGGGCTGTCCAATTAAAAAAAAAAANACTTTGGGACTTTCTCTCTACAGAACTAGCAAAACTACAAAATTACCCGCTCAAACACCTACGTACAGCTCTGTGCTAAGAATTGAAAGACAAGTGCTCATCCTGCTCAGAGGGCAAGAAAAAGTGATTTTGTTATATATAAATTCATCAGGTCTGTATCTAAGGGCTGTCCAATTAAAAAAAAAAATCATTGAATCCAGGGTTGGGGGAAAGTGCACTGATGTGAAGGTAATCAACATGAGAACCCCACTTGTATTTCTCCATTGAGGTAAAAATCCATAAAAATTTAAATTCTCCATTTTAACTATTGTAAAGTATACAACACCAGAAACTAACACAACACTGTAAATCAACTATGCTTCAAAACGATTAAAATCACCATACAATTTCATGGCTTTTTAGGACATTCACAATGCTATACAAGCATTGCTGCTACTGCTGCGAAGTCGCTTCAGTTGTGTCCGACTCTGCGCGGCCCCATAGACAGCAACCCACCAGGCTCCGCCATCCCTGGGATTCTCCAGGCAAGAACACTGGAGTGGGTTGCCATTTACCATCATCTAATTCCAGAATATCACCCTAAAAAGAAGCCTCGTACCCATCAAGCATTCACTCCCAATTCCCTTTTTCCCCAACCATCAACAATCTAATTTTTATCTCTATAGATTTGCCTATTCTGAGCATTTCCTGAAAATGGGATCATATGATATGTGGTTTTTTGTGACTTACTCCTTGGAGCCTGGTAGGCTGCAGTCCATGGGATCGCTAAGAGTAGGGTACGACTGAGCGATTTCACTTTCGCTTTTCACTTTCATGCATTGGAGAAGAAAATGGCAACTCACTCCAGTGTTCTTGCCTGGAGAATCCCAGGGATGGGGGAGCCTGGTGGGCTGCTGTCTATGGGGTCGCACAGAGTCGGACACGACTGAAGCGACGTGGCAGCAGCAGCAGCTTTCATTTGACATAAATGTTTCAAGATTTGCCCATGTTGTAACACATATCAGTCCCTTATTCCTCTTCATGTGCGTGCATGCTCAGTCTCTCAGTCGTGTCTGACTCTTGGCAGCCCTATAGACTGTAGCCCACCAGGCTCCTCTGTCCAAGGGATTTCCCAGGCAAGAATACTGGAGTGGGTTGCCATTTCCTTCTCTAGGAGATCTTTCCAACCTAGTGATCAAATCCCTATTTCCTGAATTGTCAGGAGGATTCTTTGCCACTGAGGCATGTGGTAAGACTATTTCTCTTTTTGACTGAATAATACCCCATTGTATGGATATACTATGTTTTCTATAGTATGGATACACTGTGTGTTGATTTTCTGTTGTTAGTTAATGGACAATTAAGATGATGTCACTGTTTTGCTACTGCAAATAGTATTGATATGAGCATTCATCTGCATGTTTTTGTTTGGACATGTGTTTTTAATTCTTTAGGTATATGTCTGTTATAATTTCTATGTCATATTGTGATATTATGTTAACTGTTTGAAGAACCAGCAAACGTCCTTCTATCTATATATATATATATTTTAGAGATGAGTATATAAATTAGAAAAAGAGAAGTATACTCATGTCTTTTATCATTTTTTAAAAATTGGGTTGTGTGTCTTTTTGTTGCTGAGTTGTTACATATTCTGGTTACTAGACCATTATCAGATATATGATAGGAAAATATTTTCTCCCATTTCTTTCTTGATGGTATCTTTTAAAATAAAAAATCTTTTAATTTTTATGAAGTCTAATTTATCTTTTTTTTTCTTTTGTCACTTGGGATTGTGGTGCCATGTTAAAGAAACTATATACAAACTAAGATTTTGAAGATTGACACCTATGTATTCATCTAAGATTTTTATAATTTTAATGCCTACATTTAGATATAATGTTCATTTTGTATTAATTTTTGTATATGATATGAGGAGGGGACCAAACTTCAATCTTTTTCATGTGAATATAAACCTATATGTAGATATACCCATATATAGGTATAGATACATATCCATATATATGTCATATAGAGAGAGATTTATCATAAGTATATATCATATATATGGATATATATCCATATATCTAATTGAATCACTTCATTGTGCACCAGAAACTAAAACAACATTGTAAATCAACTATACTTCAATTTAAAAAAGAAAAAAGAACACGTTAGCATTTACTGAGCACCAGCTATGGGCGAGGTGTTTAACATGAATTACTTAACTTTTGAAATAACCTTATGAATTAAAATCATCCATAACCACCAAATGTGGAAAATCAGGAAATTTACCCCAAATCATACAAATAATCAATAGAGAACTGAGATTCATATCCTAACCTACTCAGAAATGTTAGCTTCAGCCTTAGTAGTTCACTAACCAGGTAATCCAGTCACAAGGCAACTGATTAGAGGGGTTCATCCTTAGCAGATGTTCGTGTTGGGTTCATGTATTTTCCAGACTAGGGTGGTAATCTAAATCTAAGAGCTGGGTCTTTGCATATTTTCAAATTTTCCTTATATTCCATGTCTACCTCTCTCTTGATGATTACTGACAATCTGAAAATTCTGATGGAGACGTCATCAGAAGACGTCAAGAGATATTTTTTCCTCTTGTTACCTTGTAACATGGATTGTTTAATTATTTTGTCTACAGATTTTGAATTTTACTTATTTTTTTCACTATTTTTTAAGCATTTGGGAGTTATTACAGTTCTTTCATGAAATTGCTTCCTGTGGGTTCCAGAAATCATAGTATGTTGTAGGAGCTGTGAGCACATGGAATAGATATACGTTTCCTGAATACTCACTGAATTAAATTGGAAGCAAGTTGGATCTTTATAGCAGGAGAGACTTTGAGCTGTTTAAGATTAAGAGGAAGAAATCATGAAAGTGAATTGATAAATCCCTAGGTTCTGTCATCTATTTCTTGCTGCCCTCTCCCCATTGGCATTCCAGTGAAAATCATTTATTAAAGCTATACAATAAAAATAAGAGGATCAAAAAAAATGAGGCCAAGTAGTCATCTTTTATGACTTAATAGTCTAGAAAAAAGGCAAGTTTGCCCTAGGGCACTAGCTTGCAGACCCTTCACTTGTCCACCAAGTGCTAAGAAAAATTGAGAGAGCAGAGCCTGAAGAAATGTAGGGATTAACAAACATTTGCACAAAACACAACACTCTCTCAATCTCTCTCTCTGGAGGAGTGGCTCCTTTTCTACTCAGCTGGTGAAATTCCTACACCATGTGCTCTCCTTTCCTAGGCTGACAGTGTTACCCAGATGGCTCAATGGGATAACATCTATAGCATCTTTCTTCTAGAGAAACAGTGTCACTTGTCCCCCACTGAAGCTTCTTTGAGCCTTGTGATTAGAAAATAATTGCCAAGTACAAAATGAAGGCTCTTTGCTTTCTCCAGAATGTTTTGCATTCCCTAGGAATGCTTATTGTTAATAATAATGTATCAGTATGTACTGAGAACAATAACAACAAAAACATCCTTATTTTTAACTCATGTATAACTTTAAGAAATCAGATATAAGATGAAGTGAAAATAGTGAAAATCAGGAATGGTTCTGATTAAAACGTGTGGTATCTCCAAGTCTCCTGGTGACTATTTTTATAACCAGAGACAATTTAAGTGATTGGAATCATTTATGCAGAACTAAGAGCCATAGAACTAGATTTGAAAAGCTTTGCAGAGCTATCTCCAGGGAAGGATGAGCTCTCTGATGTGTCCTTTTCTTAAACAGCATTTACTTGGTCAAGTGAGTATCTCTATTCTTTAAAAACAAAAAGGAGAGTGTCGTTAAGTTTTATGAAAAGTGCTAAACTTTGCATGTGTTTTAAAAGTATGACAAAGCCAATACAGTATTGTAAAGTAAAATGAAAAAAAAATAAAGTATGCCCTTCAGTGAGTGATGCTGAGAGCTACTGAGATGGGCACCGTAGAAATTTAGATGGTAGGGGCTAGATTCGTTTTGTATAGACCTGGATCATTGGCCAGGGGATCTGATTTAAAGGCTGATTGCTTGGACTCCACTAGCTTTCTGAGAGGATAGAGTCAGGTCCATTTGTATTCAGATGTCGGTCCCAAACAATGGGATCATTTATATACCCTCATGACATATTTGGCTACGAAACTTTCAGCAACCCAGTAGCAATGAGAAAGTTCAAAGGAGAAGCTTTGGTGATGGGAATTTGACTGAAACTTACCTTAGATGACCCCAACCTCATCCTCTCACTTCTAGTTAAAAATCACAATCTGGGACTTCCTTGGTGGTACAGTGGATAAAAATCTACCTGCCAGTGCAGGGGACAGATTCCATCCCTGGCCCAGGAAGATTAGACAGGCTGCGGAGCAACTAAGCCCATGCACCACAACTGCTGAACCAGCATGCTGCAAATACTGAAGTGCATGTGCCCAGAGCCTGTGCTCCACAGCAAGAGAAGCCACGGCACTGAGAAGCCTATGCAATGCGGAGGAGAGTAGCCCCCACTCGCCCCAACTAGAGAAAGCATATCACGACAAAAAAACAGTGCGACCAAAAATAAACTTAATGAATTAACTAAAAATGCTTTTAAAAAAATCATAGTCAGAGTTCTATTACATTCACATCTCTGGGAAACAATATCCCTTTACTGGATCATCTCCAGGTTTTTGCCTAAAGATGGAGCCTATAGTAGTTCTAGGATGTTAGTTTAGGAGACACATGTGTGTGGGCAATTGGGCTGATCCTGGATCTAGGAATAGCTGCATGCAGCGGCCCATTGGACCTTGTGCCTTACGCTCTGATTGCACAGGTTAATGGATTTAGATGCTGAAACTCGGACTTGCACAGCACATTAACTCTCCTAATCCCTGATCATTTTATGTCACATGGCCAGAATGTCCTTTAGCTTATTCTCCATCCTTCCAGACTTTGCCTTATATGACCTCTTCTGCAAAACTTGACATCAACCCCAAATTTCCCTGCCTGTCAGCAGATTCCACTACTTTTTCTGTGATTTCTGTTTATTTGTGAACCCCAAGCTCATTCTTGCCTTGCAGACTTTCACATTCTCTATTCTTGCTCCTCCCATATTTCATATGGCTAACTCCTGCTCATCTCTTTATGATCCAAAGAATGTACCCATGAAGTAAAAAACTCTTTCTCCTTGGAAGGAAAGCTATGACAAATCTAGACTGCATATTAAAAAGCAAAGACATCACTTTGCTGACAAAGGTCTGTCTAGTCAAAGCTATGGTTTTTCCAGTAGTCACATATGGATGTGAGAATTGGACCATAAAGAAGACTGAGCACAGAAGAANATCTAGACTGCATATTAAAAAGCAAAGACATCACTTTGCTGACAAAGGTCTGTCTAGTCAAAGCTATGGTTTTTCCAGTAGTCACATATGGATGTGAGAATTGGACCATAAAGAAGACTGAGCACAGAAGAACTGATGCTTTTGAACTGTGGTTCTGGGAGAAGACTCTTGAGAGTCCCTTGGACTGCAAAGGGATCAAACCAGTCAATCCTAAAGATCAACCCTGAATAATATTCATTGGGAAGACTGATGCTGAAGCTGATGCTCCAACACTTTGGCCACCTGATGCAAAGAGCCAACTTATTGGAAAATACTCTGATGCTGGGAAAGACTGAAGGCAAAAAGAGAAGAGGGTAGCAGAGGACGGGATGGTTGTATGACATCCCCAACTCAGTGGACATGAATTCGAGCAAATTCCAGGAGGGAGTGACGGACAGGGAAGCCTGGTGTGCCACAGTCCATGGGGTCACAAAGAATTGGACACAACTGAGCGACTGAACAACAACAAAACTCCTGATTATCACATCTCTCAACTCACATGTTTGCTCCTCAGAAAGGCCTTTTCTGGCCAGACCAGATACAGTAAACCTACGCTTCAAAACTTTTCATGTTATCAAATTTGTCTGGCATGATATGTATCATTGCCTGAATTTCTTGCTTATGAACTTATTTAATGATGACTTATCTATGGGGTTGATTTGTTCATTTATATGCTGATTGCTAATTGATCATCTCACACCTTTAACAAATATATGTTTTATGAGTTCTTGCCTCCCTTGTTTCACAGCTGTATCCCTAGTCCCCAGAGTAGATGCTCCATAAATATTCCACCAGCGAGTGAAGAAATCATTGGCTCCTGTCCTTATCTCTGCGAGGCTCTTGTCACATTGTTATTTAAAGGCTTCCTTAGAGGTGGGTCTCTCTGACAACATGGAGTGCTCCTGAAGAGCAAGTTCTCTCTCCTTTTCACACATTGTGTTAATACATATGATAATGGTGTGCAGTGTAGCACATGTTATGAGTTCATAAAGTGTTTGTTGGATAAGGAACAACTGAGAGTAGCCTGGAAACATATTCATTGCCATATGTAAAATAGCCAGTAGGAATTTGCTGTATGATGCAGGGAGCTCAAATTAGGTACTCTGTGACAACCTAGAGGGGTAGGGTGGGGTGGGAGGTGGGAAGAAGGTGCAAGAGGGAGGGGCCATATGTATACCTATGGCTAATTCATCTTGATATGGGCAGAAACCAACACAATATTGTAAAGCAACTATCTTTGAATTAAAAATAAATTAATTTTTTTAAACTCCCACAAAAAATAACAACTGAGTTATTGATTCTTCCTTCAATTCATAATTGGTTCTCTGATGATAAAGCTACTTGAGACCACAGAAAAAGAAAAAAAAATCCAGGTTCTCTCAAAATCTCAGCCTCATGTGAGGGTCAGGTAGAGCCACTGGCTCAGACTCCATAACTTCTGAATCCTGAGCCCTTCCTCCTGGCTTCAGTAACTTATTCCCACAATGACTACTTTCCAAAGATATGATGGATGCTCCTCTTTCCCTCTACTTGACCTTTTACATTCAAAAAGGTAACCCCACTCAAAATATATCCCACAATTCAAGGGGATTTTCAGTACAGTTATATATCAAGAAATCAGTGTCCAAATTATGTTAACATTCCTTGAAAGCAACATTTTAAAAAAGAAACTAAGTATAAAATATGGATAGGAAGTTCTTGGAGGAGAAAACCTGAGTGGTCCAATCTCAGTAGGAATGCAGAAAATGCAAACTAAAACCATCATAAGATAACATCAATCAAATATTCAATGGGCAAAAATGAAAAAGACTATCAAGTATCAAAAAAGAGGAGACACATTGGGGACTCTCCTACTGGTGTAGCCAGCAAGTCCTCGTAATCACTATGATCCTTAAAATCTGCAGACTTCTGTATGCTGTCCTAGAGCTTTCATTTGTGTTTTTTTTTTTTTTTTGAAAGAACAGCATTTTAGNCAGAATAACACCAATTCCTCTCTACTGTGGGACTTTACCTGAAAAACCACACCAAATCTCTTAATGTAAGACAATGACATATTACTGTTACTTGTGAGACTGCGAGTTAAAAACGTACTTGGGAAACTAAGAAAAATTCGTATGCATTAGATGACATTGACTAAAACATTGAGTATGCATTAGTCAATGGAAACATCCTAGGTTAAACCTCTCCTTTTTTTTTTTTAATTTTTCTAATAAGTGGTTTGTAGTGAGTCTCTCTTTTATTTTTATTTATTTACTTGTGATTCATGCAGGGGGCATGTGGGATATTAGTTCCATGACTAGGGATCCAACTCACATTCCATGCAGTGGAAGGGTAGATTCATAACCACTGGGCCACCAGGGACGCCCCTTTAGGCTTCTCCTTTTCTAAAATTTATATATTTATTTTAATTGGAGGCTAATCTAAACCAAATCTCTAAGGGTAGAACCTGGGCTTCTGCATTTGCAACAAATTTCCCAGGGATTTTTATTCACAGTAAGATTTGAAAACCATTGGGGCAGTGAATATATTCTGGCAGGCTGAAATAAATATTAGCTATTATTTCAGGAATTTGCATAACCACATCTCCTATTTGCAGTCAACCCGTTCACAAAGCGAATTAACTTTCTGGCTATATTTTTTCCTGAATTCCATCAGTGAGTTGCTTCTGTGGGAAATAGTACTCTCTGCTCCACCATTATTAATATCATTATTAATATTTAACATGGCATGTAGGAGCTTATAATGTGCCATCTCCATCCCAAACATTTTAAATAAGTTATCTCACTAAAAATTAACAACATCCCTTTATGGAAAGTAGTAGTGCTATTCACTGGAGAAGGCAATGGCACCCCACTCCAGTACTCTTGCCTGGAAAATCCCATGGACGGAGGAGCCTGATGGGCTGCTGTCTCTAGGGTCACACAGAAGCAACTTAGCAGCAGTAGCAGCAGCAATGTTATTCACAAGTTACAGATGGAAAATTGAGGTTAAGAGATAGGTAAAAGGCTCACAGCAAGTAAAGGCTGAGTTAGAGGTTTAAACACATGCCTCTCACTGCAAAATCTATATTCTCACCTCTAGCCCAACACTGTCCTTGCCGCAAACCAGAAGTCTAATTTTCTTAGTGAATGTGTCAGAACCCCATAGAACCTCACAGTGGCTCTTCTCATATAATTTTTTCAACCTTAATAAAAAGCCCTAATGAGGTGTAATGAACAAATAAAAATTGTATATATTGAAGGTATACAGGTGATTTTTTTCAGTTTTTAAAAATTCATTTTTAATTGAAGGATAGGGCATTGAGATGGACATTTACACACTGCTATATTCAACAAGGACCTACTGTATAGCACGTGGAAGTCTGCTCAATGTTGTGTGGCAGCCTGGATGAGAGGAGAGTTTGGGGGAGAATGGATATTGTATACATATGGCTGAGTCTCTTTGTTGTCTATCTGAAACTATCACAACATTGTTGATCGGCTATAAGCAAATAGAGCACAAAATGTTCAAAAACATAAACAAAGATTTTTTTCAAAAGCTTAAAAGTCCCAGAGATGCTAAGAAAGCTGTTGGCAGGGATTTTTGAACCTTGGAGACAGGACTAGGCTTCCATGGATGAAGATTCCATTACTCAGAAGAATGACACTCTGTCACTGCTCCAAAGGAAAGAGAGACAATTCTAACTCCAAAAGGGAAAGAGAAGGTAAAAATAAATAGAGACCTTTTGTTTCAAATAATGGAATTTATGTCCAGAGAACTCCAGACGTTAGAAAATCCCCTAGTAGCTGATTGACATGAACACAAAGCAGGTGTACACCTTTGAAGATGATAAGAAAGAAAACAGAATGGAGGACCAGAACTTCGTCGACAGAGTCATGGTATGAGAGTGTACATCCAACCAAAGGGATTAAGGAGGGAAGGGAGCAATGAGGACATGGGTGGGGGTGGGGGGAGCGCTATTACAAATAAAATAATTTCATTCAGTGGAAGAACTTCCTTAAAACAACTGGAAAGCATAAGCGATTTGGAAGGAATGAAGCAATTTCATGGATGTACCTTCCCCAGAGATTCAGCTGTTTTTCTCAGCCTTTTAACTAATTATGCATGCCATTGCAGAGACAAAGCATCACTTGCATGAAACAAACAAGCAAAGGTGGCCAAAGAGCTGGTTACTGCAAGTTGAAACCAATTTCACTTCAATGAAAAGCAGACACGGAAAGCAGTTAGCTTTGGGGCTTTTTGCAAATTTAGCCAAGATATCCCCACTGTCTTTAATTCTTAAAACATTCATGGATGATCTTCATGAGAATGAAATGCCTGCTTTACTGTTGTGAGACACAGTTTCAGGGGATTTCAACATGTACAGAAACACATTCTAGGAACCCAGGTTGGCTCTTCTTCTTTCCCCACTGCCCATCTTCCTGTTGATCAATCTTGAATTCCCTTGATACACTCAGCCTATAAGGTCAACTTGAAGAAGAGATTCATGTAAGTGTTGATGTATGATACAAGATTAGCTTCACTCACAAATCACTTTCTACCTACCAGTCTTATCCTGTCTTTTAAAAACCCACACCAAAGTAGGAAATGGTTCTTTCTGGATCTTGTTTCTAACTCCACAAACAAGATCAGTATGGACTGGGAAGTATTTCTTTTTTTTAACTTTTTATTTTATTTTGGAGTACAGCAGATCAACAATAATGTGATCGTTTCAGGAGGACAGCAAAGGGATTCAGCCATACATATAAATGTGTCCATTTCCCCCCAAACTCCTCTCCCATCCAGGCTGCTGCGTAACATTGAGCAGAGTTCCCTGTGCTACACAGTGGGTCCTTGCTGGCCACCCATTTTCAGTAGAGCAGTGTGTACACGTCCATCTCAAATTATTTAACTGTCCTTTCCCCCATCCTTCTCCGCCTTTGGTCTCTAAGACTGTGAGTCTGTTTCCATTTTGTAAATGAATTTGTTTTTAGATTCTGCATATAAAGAATGTCATTGGATATTTCTTCTTCTCTTTATGTCGTATACTTTACTCACTATGACACTTTCTAGGTCCATCCATGTTGCTGCAAATGGCATTACTTTCTTCCCTTTAATGGCTGAATAATATTCCAGTGTATATATGTATTTCAAACATTTTTTAAAGGAAAACAATAAAATCCTACTGTCTCTACTATAAAGGTTAACCTGAATTATTTCCTTTGCAGGAAAAAGACAAATATTTCACAGTGACAGATGATATCTACCAGTTAGCACTGGTAGATATGTTAGGATATCTACCAGTTAGCAGATCATATCATACCAGTTAGCATTCTAATAATGAGTCAGATGTTACATCCAAAAGATATATAAGTGCTACTGTCAGATAATCCACAAGTTATAAAAAAAAAATGATAATGATTTTGAAATGAGTCAAGGCCCTTTGATAGATATCAGTCAGTTCACCTCAGTCATGTTAAATTCTTTGCGACCCCACGGACTGTGGCATGCCAGGCTTCCCTGTCCATCACCAACTCCTGGTGCCTACTCAAACTCACATCCATCGAGTCAGTGATGCCATCCAACCATCTCATCCTCTATCATCCCCTTTTGCTCCTGCCCTCAATCTTTGCCAGCATCAGGGTTGTTTCAAATGAGTCAGCTCTTCATATCAGGTGGCCTAAGTATTTGGCCACTTCATGCGAAGAGTTGACTTATTGGAAAAGACACTGATGCTGGGAGGGATTGGGGGCAGGAGGAGAAGGGGACAACAGAGGATGAGATGGCTGAATGTCATCACTGACTTGATGGACGTGAGTTTGAGTGAACTCTGGGATTTGGTGATGGACAGGGAGCCTGACGTGCTGCAATTCATGGCATTGCAAAGAGTCGGTCACGACTGAGTGACTGAACTGAACTGAACTGACTGAAGTATTGTAGCTTCAGCTTCAGCATCAGTCCTTCCAATAAATAATCAGGACTGATTTCCTTTAGGATGGACTGGTTGGGTCTCCTTGCAGTCCAAGAGACTCTCAAGAGTCTTCCCCAATACCAGAGGTCAAAACACAGCACACAGCTTCTTTATGGTCCAACTCTCATATCCATACATGACTACTGGAAAAACCATAGCTTTGATTAGATTGACTTTGTTGGCAAAGTAATATCTCTGCTTTTTAATATGCTGTCTAGGTTGGTCATAACTTTTCTTCCAAGAAAGTAAGCAACTTTTAAATGCATAGTTGCAGTCACCATCTGCAGTAATTTTGGAGCCCAAGAAAATAGTCTTGTCACTGTTTCCATTGTTTCCTCATCTATTTGCCTTGAAATGATGAGACCAGATTTCATGATCTTAGTATTCTGAATATTGAGTTTTAAGCCAACTTTTTCATTCTCCTCTTTCACTTTTATCAAGAGGCTCTTTAGTTCTTCACTTCCTGCCATAAGGGTGGTGTCATCTGCATATCTGAGGTTATTGCTATTTCTCCCGGCAATCTTGATTCCAGCATTTCACATGATGTACTCTGCATATAAGTTAAATAAGCAGGGTGACAATATACAGCCTTAACGTACTCCTTTCCCAATTTGGAACCAGTCTGTTGTTCCATGTCCAGTTCTAACTGTTGCTTCTTGACCTGCATACAGATTTCTCAGGAGGAGGTAAGGTAGTCTGGTATTCCAAACTCTTAATGAATTTTTCACAGTTTGTCAAAGATTTTGGCATAGTCAATAAAACAAAAGTAGATGTTTTTCTGGAACTCTTACTTTTTTGATGATCCAACAGATATTGGCATTTTGATCTCTGGTTCCTCTGTCTTTTCTAAATCCAGCTTGAACATCTGGAAGTTCACGGTTCACATACTGTTGAAGTCTGGCTTGGAGAACTTTGGGCATTACTTCATGGCCATGTGAGATGAGCACATCTGTGCGGTAGTTTGAGCATTCTTTGTCGTTGCCTTTCTTTGGGATTGGAATGAAAACTGACATTTTCTAGTCCTGTGGCCACTGCTGAGTTTTCCAAATTTGCTGGCATATTGAATGCATCACTTTCACAGCATCCTTTTTCAGGATTTGAAATAGCTCAAATGGAATTTCATCACCTCCACCAGCTTTGTTTGTAGTTATGCTTCCTAAGGCCCACTTGACTTCGCATTCCAGGATGTCTGGCTCTGGGTGAGTGATCACACCATCATGATTATCTGGTCATGAAGATCTTTTTTGTATAGATGTAGTCCCAGATTATGTCAGGATTGGTATTTGAATGAATGAAGTTGTGAGATGGTGACTTCACAGTCAGAATTTTTGCATATTATGAAGGTCTGTAACGTGGTCTCAGAGCCTGAAGACCCATGAAGTGTGATGGAGACAGATTCTGAAGAGCCAGGAGAAACTCTTTAGTGGACATGAAAAAGCACAATTCTGTTAATTAATGCGAAGTGAAAGTGAAAGTCGCTCAGTCGTGTATGACTCTTTCTGACCCCATGGACTATCAAGTCCATGGAATTCTCCAGGCCAGAATATTGGAGTGGGTAGCCTTTCCCTTTTCTAGGGGGTCTTCCCAACCCAGGAATCCAAACGGGGTCTTCTGCATGGCAGGCTAATTCTTTACTAACTAGCTATCAGGGAAGCCCAAATTAATACAAGCACCCCAATTAAAAATGTTTTTTGTTCTTTAAGGCAGAAACTCTTCGTGTTTGCTCCTCCAACAGATGATCAGAGTGTCACCATGGCTAGGTTTAACAAGCCACATAGGTTGGATGCAAAAGCGTGTGTCACCTTCTCATCTCAGAAGTCTTAAGACACTTACTAAGACTTCTACTGCCTTTAGAAGCCTATCTGTGTAGAAACATCCTTGGTAATTTTAGTGACTTGATTTTGTTCTTACGATAAAATAACTCAAAGTCTGTTAGTTATCATAGGTTTAACGTCCAGTCCTGGAAAGATATATAAAGATTGATTAAAAAAAAGATACATAAAAGAAAAGAGCATGAGAGAAGATGATGATTTTTGTGTTTTGATAATATTGCTAAGAGTCAGAGGAATACTCATAATGATTATTACCATTTTTGAGCACATAACATAGGCCATGCACTCTGAATACATTGCCTCATTATTGCTGCTAAATTCTCATATCAACTCCCACAAAGGAGGTATTATATTGAAATATTAAGGGAAACCAATAAAAGAATAAAAGTATAATTGCATTTTCCAGAACAGTAAAGAGGAAGCTGGGAATAAATAAAATTGATCAATCCTATAGAAGACAGAAAATATAGAGATAAAAGTAAAGACAAACATGGTACATAGAAAATTCAAAATAGAGAAGAGGAAATAAATTAATATATATCATTAATTTATCATTAGTTTAAGTGAAGTAAACTGGTCAGCTTGGAGAAAATCAGCTTTATGCTATTTAAAACAGATATGAAACATAATTCAGCATTAACAAACAAGTATATTTTAAAAGATACTATTTATTGTAAAATGTACAATACTTAAGAAAAATTAAATTAGTGAAAATTATGTAAAACTTCTAAAACAAGACAGTTCTTTTTTTTTTTTTTTTTTAAAAAGACATTTCAAAAAAGTATTTAGAGGAGCTTAAGAAGAATCAATTAATTGGAAAGACAGTCCAGAGAATGGAAAATTTCATGTTGTTAGGTTGCAAACATACTCTGTGTGGAAGTTTGTAAACTGATTCTAAAATTTTACAGTAAAACACAAATGTCTAAGAACAGGCAAGATAATTTTGAAGAAGAAAAAAAATTGAAGAACATACTTAAAAGAAAGCAAGATCTATCATAAAGCTGTAATAATTAAGAGTGTGATTCTGGTCTACCGATAGACGAGCAGATCTGCGGAACACACTGTAGTCTGGAGATGGCTTATATACAGTCACCTGACTGATGACAAAGGTGGGTGCAGTGTAGGGAGGACAAAGCGGTCTTTTCGATAAATGCACTGTGTCAACTGGAAATCAACATCATGGCAAGTGAATGTACCTTGGTCACTATATCATGCTGTCTACAAAAATTAACTAAATGTGGAACGTAGACCTATACATGCAAGTTAACATAATACAACTTTAAGAAGAACACAGAAAAGAATGTTTTATGACCTGGAGGAAGGCAAAGATTTCTTGACTAGGACACAAACAAGAATATCTGTAAAGGGAGAACTAACTCATATGGCACTAGATTAAGAATACCT
Organism: Neotragus pygmaeus; assembly: GCA_006410875.1. Lineage (NCBI taxonomy): Eukaryota > Metazoa > Chordata > Mammalia > Artiodactyla > Bovidae > Neotragus > Neotragus pygmaeus. Next base: position 368,654 of record SJYV01013351.1, on the reverse strand, counting down.
ATTGTCCAAAAATACCCTGGTAAAGAAGTAAAAAGTGTGTTGTAATTTTGTGTCCAAATTAATCAGAAAAAAAGTATAACCAACTCAACAGGACAATGAGCAAAAATTGGAACAGCCTCCTCACAAATGAGCATACTCAAATGGTTCATAAAATACAAAAATTAAAGGCTCCATTTCATTAGTCATCTGAAAAAAAGTAAATTAAACCACAAGTAGACATCACTATTTTCCATTAGAATGAATCAATGATAAGGAAAGGCAATTCCCATAAGTGGCAATATGGAGCTTCAGAATTCTTCATAAATGTCGAAAAAATCTGTTAGTACTTACTACAAGCTGAATATATGTGTACCAATGACTCATAAGAGAAACATCCTTGCAGCTTATTTAGTTTATATATTTTATATAGTAGTTTATATTTTAATCTGGGTGATACAGGATACAAGAAGAGAAAACAGTCCAAGGGTTATAGAACAAAGAAACAAATCTTTGCACATATGAGAGCTTGGCACATGATAGAGATGACATTTCAAAGACTTTGATGATGTTACTGAGACTGTTAATTGGCTGCCTATATAGGAAAAGACGAATTAGAACTCTCTCTGTATGTGTAACTGAAGTTCAGGTGGGATAAAACATATGTGAGAAACAATCCTATAAAACTTTTAGAAGAAAATTTGGAAAAACAAATCTTCATCATGAGGTTAGGCAACAAATTCTGAACAGTACAAAATACACATCAATCCTAAAGAGAAAAAGTCATGTAATTATTTCAAAACATATTAAATAAAACACAGAAATGAAAAACACAGAGAAATTTCCATAAAAGAAATTTAAAAAGCAGGAAAATGAAACGACAAAGTCAAAGACTGGGTGAAAACAATTTTAATCCCTGGACCAAACAAAGGACCAAGTATTCAGGATATAGAATAAATTTCTCCAAATCAGTAACAAAAAGAATATAACAGAAGGAGAAACAACAGATGGAAAAATGGACAAAGTATCTTAATAAGTTATTCATAGCAGAAGAAACTTAAGTGGCTAATAAATTGTGAGAGAAAAAGTTCAACCTCACTGATATTTAGGAAAATGGATATTAAAACAATAGTGAGATATCCTTTCACATCCAGATTGTCCAAAAGCAACTACATGGATCACCAAGTATTGATGAGGATGTAGACCAACAATTCTGATTCACAATAGCTAACACAGAGAAACTTTCATGCAAGTGAAAGAACAAAGAGAAAGTTACTGTGTCCTAGTAAAAGAAATAGATCTATAAATTTTGAGTATCAGTGCAATGGGATATACATTATCCCAACCCAGGAATCGAACCTGGGTGTCCCAAATTACAAGTGGATTTTTCACCAACTGAGACACAGGGTAGTCCATACTGTTCTTAGAATAATGAATGAGATTCACTTTGATCACAGACAAATTTCAAGAGCAGTATTTTGATTGAAGAAGACAAGAGAGAGAATGATCAAATATGATGCAACTTGTGCAAGATTTTAAAATATACCGTGTGCTGTTTGTGGATACATACAGGTTAAATAAATGCAGAAATATACAGAATGACCTTCACCAACTTGCAATGATGGTTTCCTCTGAGATGTTCAGGATATTGAAGAGAGAGAAAGCATGATTTAATTACATCTTCTAAAGGAAATCAGTCCTGGGTATTCATCGGAAGGACTGATGCTAAAGCTGAAACTCTAATACTTTGGCCATCTCATGCGAAGAGTTGACTCATTGGAAAAACTCTGATGATGAGAGGGATTGGGGGCAGGAGGAGAAGGGGACGACAGAGGATGAGATGGCTGGATGGCATCATCAACTCGATGGACATGAGTTTGAGTGAACTCTGGGAGTTGGTGATGGAAAGGGAGGCCTGGCGTGCTGCGATTCACGGGATCACTAAGAGTCAGACATGACTGAGCGACTGAACTAACTATCTGCCTAAGAAAGCTACCTAAAGCAAATCTGATACAAAGTTAACTTTCTAATATGTTAGTGCTAGCTATATAGGTGTCTGTTACATTATTTTCGGTATATTTTTTTGTGTTTGAAATATTAATAATTAAATATTTAGTTTAAAATATAGTCTATCTTGGAGGGAAAAAATCTCCTACCATGAGTTAAAAATAGAAGAAAAACCTGCCACTGCAAGAGCCCTGGCCCATGAAGGAACCTAAGTATGAAATTTTAAATAGATTTTTGCATCTCAACATGTACTAATCCCTTTTCATGTTAGCTGCCCAGAAATTGGCTAGGCCAAGTGATCTATCTTCTGCTGAGGGTATGACATACTGACAGCTCTCTCCGAACTGATTTGCAAAATTTGAATAGGTTCCTTTTTCTCGATGGAACAGGCTGAGCTCTGTCGTGTCATTCCATCAAGGGATGTTTATGGTCACCAGGAGATCCCAGTTACACAGCATCTTATTGCTTCTACCTCTACATAATTTCTGGAATCCACTCATCCCTCCCAACTCCACTCTCTGCCTTGGGGTAAGCCATCACTTTCTAATGGCTGGTTTACTACCATGAAACCCTTAAAAGCCATCACTATCTTCTGGTTGGTTTACTACCATTGGATCTTTAAGATGCCTCTCTACCTTCATCTTCCATCTCGTCATATCTCAAGTTTATCCCATCAACACTAAATCAACTGTGTAATGTCTGCCTTATTTATAAGCTTTGGGTTTCCCAGGTGGTGTTATTGGTAAAGAACTCATCTGCCAATGCAGGAGACATAAGAGATGCGGGTTCAATCCCTGGGTCAGGAAGACCCCTGCAGGAGGGCATGGCAACCCACTCCAGTATTCTTGCCTGGAGAATCTCATGGACAGAGGACACACGTGGGCTACAGTCCATAGGGGCGCAAAGAGTCAGACACGACTGAAGCAACTTAACACACACACACACATTTATAAACTTCACATAGGCAAGGACCATGCCTGCTGTGTACACCACCGTAGTCCCAGAGCTTAGCACAACGCCTGGTATAAACAGAGGCTTCATATGTTTTTTAATATGAATGAATTCGTTATTAGTGAATATTTTCCAGAGTACACACATGGAAAGCATCTGCTTTCCAGTTAAAATGCTTGTAAAGACCCTGAGATTATCATACTAAGTGAAGTAAGCCAGGTAAAGACAGAAATCATATGATATTGCTTATATGTGGAACCAGAAAAAACAAAGAAACAGATAAAAAACGAAAGTATTTACAAAACAGAAATAGACCCACAGATGTAGAAAACAAGCTATGGGTACTAAAGTGTCAAGTGTGCGCGCACTTAGTTGCTCAGTCATGTCTGTGGACTGTAGTAGCGGATGATAAATTAGGAGTTCGGAATGAACATACACACTAGATAAAAAACAGATAAAAAACAGGGACCTACTGTATAGCACAGGGAACTGTACTAAATATTTTATAATACCGTATAGGGAAAAAGAATCGGAAATATAACATGTATACACACACACACACACACACACACACACACACATATGGATTAATGTGCTGTACACCTGAAACCAGCATCACATTGTAAATCAACTATACTTCAATAAAATAATTAAAAGAAAAAAAATGTTGTGTGATGATGCAAAGGGTAACATTGTATCTCCTCAGACTGGCATTTGAGACCCTACATGATCTAACCCCAGTTTACCTCGCTATCTCAATTATTGTACATTAAATCCCCTACATATGAGTTCCCATATGAGAACACATTCATAAATGAAATTTGCTTGTAAGTCCAACAAATTTAACCTAGGTCCCCAACTAAGAATCAGCTATATAGTACTGCACTCATTATAAAAATTACTGCATTATAAGCTTATAATAGGTTTCCCTGGTAGCTCAAATGGTAAAGAATTTGCATGCAATGCAGGAAACCCAGGTTTGATCCCTGGGTCAGGACGATCCCCTGGAGAAGATAATGACAACCCACTCCAGTACTCTTGCTTGGGAAATCCCATGGACACAGGAGCCTGGTGGGCTACAGTCCATGGGGTCACAAAGAATCGGATGTAACTGAGCAACTAACACAAACTTATAATAGGTTCATAATACATTTTACACAAATAATATATAAAAAACAAACACAAAAATAGTGCAGTACCTTGAAAAGTACAGGAGTACAGTACAACAACTGGCACTCAGGGGCTGGCCTCAAGTGAACAGGCAGGAAGAGCTAGTGATGGAGGAGGGAGGGGAGGTGGGAGCTGGTAGAGCTGAAAGGTCATCAGCAGCAGGAGATGGAGAGCACACTGCCGTGTCACTCACTCCTGACGTCGACAGAACATAAGTTCACATCTTTGCAACTGCACAACTTGAAGGTTCACATGTACAGGACATAACGTACTCCTATTTCATCCTTCTCAATGTCAAGCCATTGGTCATTCAACAAATATGCCTTGCTAACATCTCCTGCCTTGATACACTGTTAGCACTTCATAGAACACCACCGTCTCCTTTTTCATCGATGTAAAAATCTTCGTTTTCCTTACAGTTAACTCCCACAACAGCCTTCCAGGATTCTTCAAATACTGACCTCTCCCCAGGTCTCCCTGAACTTATAGCTCTCTAAACTTCCCCTGTTGTAGCAACTGTCTCACTGCACTGAGATGACTGCTGATCTCCTCCCATAGATTTGATGCATTTATATTAGAGCACAGTTGTTTTACATTGTTACGTTAGTTTCTGCTGTACAGTGAAGTGAGTTAGCTGTATGTATACATACACCCTCTCCCTCCTGGATCTCACTTCCACCTCCCCCATTCCACCCCTCCAGGTCATCACAGAGCACCACACTGAGCTCCCGGCGCCGTACAGCAGCTTTCCACTAGCTAGCTCTCTTGCCCATGGTAGTGTACGTGTGTCAACCCCACTCTCCCAATTCGCCCCGCTCTCTTTACTGCCCCCAGTGTCTACATGTCTGTTCTCTCCATCTGCATGTCTATTGCTGCCCTGCAAAGAGGCTCATCTGCAACACCTTTCTAGATTTCATATATTGCAGTAATATATGATATTCATTTCTCTTTCTGACTTACTTCACTCTGTTTGGCAGAGTCTAGATCCATCTACATAATCACAAATGACTCAGTGTTGTTCCTTTTTTGTGGCTGAGTAATATTCCATTGTATACACGTACCAAATCTTCTTTATCCAATCATCTGTTGATGGACATTTAGGTTGCTTCTATGTCTTGGCTATTGTAAATATCACTGCAATAAAGGTACATGTACCTTTTCGAATTATGGGTTTTAAAACCACAATGACATATCATGTCACACTGGTCAGAAAGGCCATAATTTAAAAAATCTACAAACAATAAATCCTGGAGAAAAGTGAATTCTCTTACACTGCTAGTGGGACTGTAACTTGATAAATTCATTTGATACAGAACAGTATGGAGGCTCCTTAAAAAATCTTGGAATACAACTACCATATGACCCAGCAATCCCAGCACGAGGTGTATATTCTGAGATTTTAAGTTTTTGAGCACAAATACTCTGTTTTGCTCAATAGTGTGTCCCTTATCGATGAAAAATGTGAAATAAATATTTGTTCCATGAATGAATGAATCAAACCAGGAAGGCATGAAAGACGCCATTGTTCCTGCTCCATCTCTCAGCTATCCCATTGCTGTAGTTCAGTCACTGAGTCATGGCTGACTCTTGCGGCCCCATACAGTGCAGCAGGCAAGGCTTCCCTGTCCTTCACTGTCTCCCAGAGTTTGCTCAAATTCATGCCCATAGAGTCAGTGATACTATCTAACCATCTTATCCTCTGCCATCCTCTTCTTCTGCCTTCAATCTTTGCCAGTATCAGGATCTTTTCCGATGAGTTGGCTCTTCGAATCAGGTGTGAACCATCCTGTACTGACCTTCAAACACAGTTTTAATATCCCTATTTTAAACCATCCATCAGTGGGATTAAAGGGCAAGATGAAAAGACCACACAGAGCTGAAGTTTTTTGCAGGGAAAGTGACTCTGTTTTGGGGATCTGTTGGCCTGTCAGAAATAACTCATCTAGAGCAAACGAAAATAGGAGCACGGATAAAGCAGTCAGGTTCAAGCTCAGAGACTTCTCTTATTACTATCCATGCCACTCCGATTTCTCACACTGAAGTTCTTTCACAGGACTGAAGTTGCAGAAACTCTTGGTTACAGTTGCTAGGCAGAGCCTTCTGGGATGGAACCACCTGCCCTAATTAATAGACAAATTTTTCTGAATGTGGGTCATTGGGTCCTGCCAACACCCATAACTCTGAGAATAGATTTTTTTTCTGTGACTGTGTGGTCCCTTTCAGAGCCAAACTATTCATTTTCCATGGTTTGTTAAATAGGTTCCCATCTGTCAGGGGCTTCCCTGTGGAGCTGATATATTTCATTCTGAAACCCCACAGAGATAAGAAGTCTAGGAGCGATTCTTTCAATAGATACCTGGAAGCTCTGCTTTTTCCTTTTTTCAGTGCATGTAGAGCCGACGAGTGGTGCTTAGGCCCTGTGATGAATGTAAGTAAACTGACTTCTGGTTTTCTATACATTTATTCTATTGGGTTATTGACGTCCATATTTTATAGATCCAATTCATGCATGAAAGAGTTATGTTTCCACAAGGATAAACGTAAATCCCACATACACTTCAAGACTTGGTTCAGCTGTCACATCCTTTAGGAGGCCTTTGCTGATCCATTTAGGAATATCTCCTCTGTGTTCCTTCACTGTATTACCAATTGAAACTAGACCGCTATCTTTTTAAAGCTATGTCACATCTAGATGACAGCTCTTTAAAATCAAGACCCAAAGTCAATAGTAACCCAGAGCCTAACACAGGGTATATATGTAAAAATGCTGATTGAATGTAAATGTACTATGGATAGAGAAGCAAGCACGCTTGCCCGCTTCCTTCTGGATGTGTGCTTAGTCGGTCAGTAGTGACTGCATGGATTGTAGCCCGCCAGGCTCCTCTGGCAGTGGGACTTTCTAGGTGAGAATACTGGAGTAGATTGCCATTTCCTTCTCCAGGGGATCTTTCTCACCCAGGGATCAAACCTGCTTCTCCTGTGTTTCGTACATTGAAAGGTGAATTCTTGACTGCTGAGCCACCTGGGATTATTCTGGGAGATCTAGGCAAATCTAACAGCAAATCTCAATTTTTCAACTATGTATTAGGTTGGCCAGAAGCTACCTGTGTTTTCCTATATTTGATTGGCTAGAAAGTTCATTCAAATTTTTTAAATGGAAAAATCTGAATGACCTTTCTGCCCAACCCAGTATTTAGCTGCTGGTAGTTTGCTACTGCATTTGAAGGTCTTAATGGCTTGGAAGCATTAGTTATGATAAGCTGTCTCCATTTTCTCATGCCTCACTCACTCCTCAACCCACTGCATCTGACTCTAGCCCTGATAACAATATTGAAATGAGTCCTAAGGTCACCAGTGGCATGCACGTTGCTAAATCTGATTAGTATTTCTCAGTGCTCAGTTTATTGGACTTGTCAACAGCAAACGGAAATTGTGACCACAAGATCCTAAACATTTTTCTCCTTCCTTGGTTGGCACAAAAAAAATCTCCTTCACTGTGATGACCTAAAGGGGTGGGATTGAGGGGGTTGGGAGGGAGGCTCAAGAGGGAGGAGATATATATATATACACATATAGCTGATTCACGTTGTTGTACAGCAGAAACTAACACAATGTTATTAAGCAATTATACTTCAATAAAAATAAGTTGATTAATTTTAAAAAAGGCTCCTTGATTTTCCACTGCCTCTCTGGTCGCCGTTTCCCCATCTTCATTTGCAGACTCATTCTTTTTTATTTAGCTTTTAAATGTTGGGCTCAATATACCCTCCAAGGCCCAGCCCCAGGGCTTCTCTCTATTGACTATTAACCTTTTATTTTGCGATTTTATACTTGCCCATAAACTTAATTATCATCAGTTCATAGATGACTTGCAAATGTATATCTCCTGTCCAGAGCTCTTCTCTGAAACTCGAGTCCCATGTTCTAGCTATGTAACTGACATTTCGATGTGAACGTGATAAAGGTGTATCACTTACAAAGTGAACTTGTGATCTTTACATCCCTTCTACATTTGGTGTTCCTGTAGGTTTCTCTATTTTTCCTGGGGTGACCCTCTAATTCAATCACTTTTCCAATCCAGAAACTCAGGAGTGGTTTTTTAACAACTCCCTCCTTCTTAATTTCCATACTTAGTTGATTAATGCATTAATTTAATATCCTAAATATCTCCCTAATGTGTGTTATTTTCTCTATTCTGAGTTTCACTACTCAGCTCTATGCAATTCATCTCTCTTATCTAGATCACCATAATCGCCTCCATACACATCACTGCTGTCCCTCTGACATATACCCCACAGTGCAGCCAGTGTGATCTCTTTGCAACACAGACTTAAGCATGTCTCTAGCTTAAATCTTTCAACTACTTCTCATTGTTTTTGAGGGAAAAAGGTTCAAATTCTTATCTTGGCCTAGAGGAACATGCCCTGTAAATTGTTCCTTTAGGTTGCAAATGAGAACAAGTCCAATTCAAATTAACTTAAACACAAAAAAGAAAATACATTTTCTCTCAAACTGAAAACTTAGAGCATTTGGTTTATTTCATTGATGACTATATTTCTAGATATAATCTCAAATAATATGATCTGAGTATTTTTTTGCTCAAATCTTCTAAGACTGCTCTCTTCTGTGAGTTTGCATTTTTAAGCTCTCTTTGTTTTTTCTTTTCAAGTTTTTTTTAAGTTTATTTTTAACTGGATAATTGCCTTACAATGTTGTGCTAGTTTCTGCTGTATAACAACATAAATCAACCATAAGAATGCATATGTCCTCTCCCTCTTGAACCTCCCTTCCCCAGCTCACCCCTCTAGGTCATCACAGAGCACCAAACTGAGCTCCCTGTTAAGCTCTCCTTAAGGACTATCCCTGATGCCCCAAGGATTACCTGGCCCAGCTAATTAGACATATCTATAATCAGAAAGAACTTTGGCCCTAAGGATAATTCCTACCAATGTTGCTTAGGCAGTATGGCTGTTCTTATAACAGTCAGTGTGTCTGGGATCAGAAGTGGGAGATGGAGATAGAAATAAGCAATGGGTCAAGTCTAGATCAGTTGCCCAGTTCTGGAAGTAGAAGGTCATGCTCAGTCCCAAGTAATTTTCAAGGACTGAGAACGGAGGACTGATAGTTTCCCAAAGATGCTGGGCAGACTGGAAAGCCAAGGCCACGTGTTTTCCTGGTTCGTTTCCTGCACTCTGAGACCCTGGTGCTGGCCTTTTTTTTTTTCTTTAAAGATGTGTCATATCAGAGTTATAAAGGCTGCTCCTCTCAGGCCCTGATCTCACCTCTGACCACAGAAGAGCTCCTAGGCTTACCCAGAGCTCATTCATGGAAACACCCGTCTCCTTTATGACACTATCTGATTACTAGTTACTCCTCCTTCCAGCAGCCTTGGGGACCCATAAACTCTCCTACTGGGAAACGTGACTTCCAGCACCTGGGAGACATAGCAGGCCCTTTGCTTCATGTACATTTTCAATTCACTGAAGGAAAAGACATAAGGAAAATGATAAGCAACAGTATTTGTGAAGATTCTGTATTCATCCCTTTGTGTCTGACAAGAAAGTTACCATTTATGCAAGAATGGCTTCTATTCACCAATCACATTACCTCTTGTGCTGAGTCAAATATTTCAGACGATGAGAATACTGCACTGGTGTCCTATACCAGGCATGATGAGTTGGAAGAAAGCTACTTGTTTACCCTCCAAACCAGAAGAAAACGGGAAGACAAGGAAAGACGCAAACCAATTTAGAGCTCTCCCTCCATAAAGTTATACAGTCATTCAAAGCTGCTTCTTGCACAAGGATAGTGTATAGCTACTTAGCATGTTGGAAAGATCGTACATTCAATTCCTAATTCTCTCCAGTTACTAGTATCTGTTCTTTAATCCCTTGAAGCCCTTTCTCATATGTTTAAAATATGGGTAATAGCAACCGTATTGCAAAGTCGTTGAAAGGTTTAGGAATACGGAACCTAAAATACTTAGCACTACCTATACTAATTATAGTGTCACTTCCTTATTTTTTTAAACTGGAATAATTGCTTTACAACATTGTGTTAGAGTCTGCTGTACAGCAAAGTGAATCAGCTATATGTACACATATGTCCCCTCCAACTCCCACCCCATCCCACCCCTCTAGGTCATCACAGAGCACCAAACTGAGCTCGTCATGCTATGCAGCAGCTTCCCACCAGCTGTCTATTTTATACAAGGGAGAGTATATATGCCAACACCACTCTTCATCCCACCCTCTCCTTCCCCTGCCACCATGCCTACAAGTCCACTCACTAGGTCTGTGTCTCTGTTCCTGCCCTACAAATAAGTCCATCAGTGCCATTTCCCCTAAATTCCATATATATGCCCCAATATATGCTACCTTGCTATCAAGCCTGAAATCCCAGGGGCCTAGTACCATGCAAGCTTGGCTTTTGCTCAAGTAGGTTCCAGCACAGGGTTTTTCACGCAGTGATGCATGGTCTAGCCTCCTGCCATCACTCAAGACCTCCATTCTGGGGGGCTTAGTCCTTTGCTTCCACCCACTGGCTGGGGGAAAAGAGTGAGGACCACGTGTAGGAGGCTTTGTGAGTAGGGCCTGGAGGTGGACACCTCCCTGCTCACACCTGTACCCAGTCACATGGCTGTCTCTTCCTGAGAGTGGAGGTGAGATCGGTAATTTAGGTGTGTGCCCAAGATGAACAGAAAACTGATTTGAGAAGAGCTGGCCAGTCTGCCCCCTGGTCCCTAACACAGAGAGATGCCTGAATGTGGTATGTATGTTATGTGCTTATGACTCTAAGTCATGTACGATACTTTTGTGACCCCATGGACTGCAGCCTGCCAGGCTCCCCTGTCCATGGGATTTCCCAGGCAAGAATACTGGAGTGGGTTGCCATTTCCTCCTCCAGGGGATCTTCCAAACCCAGGTCTCCTGCATTGGCAGGTAGATTATTTACCAGTGAGACACCTGGGAAGCTCAGGTATGTTACGGCTCTGTGTAAACAGACACCCACGGTTGATTCCAGATCAAGCACTTTTAAAATTTCCAGTGGAAACAGACACCTGTCCTTACCTGGACTACTTCTTATGTCCTACCATAAGGGGATCCACAGTATCCCTGGGGATAGGGAAGTTGTCTGGTAGGAAAACTGTGCCATATACCCTAGCCATTCAGAGTCTACTCCTATAAATATGTCCCTCATTTCTACCTGGAAAACTCCTAACTCTCTCTATGAATCAGCTCAAAGGACAGTCCTTACTCAGCGCTTCTCTGGCGGCTCGGCTACTCTTAAGCTAAGTTATTATCTCCCCAAATATGCAATCCCAGTGTCTTTTTACATCTGACTTAGTGCTGTGACCCTTTCACAGGGTTTCTAAGTCTCATCCCTATGCTCATTTTGGATCTGGTAGTTCTTTGTTGTGGAAGACTCTCGGAATTGTTAGAATGTTCAGCAGCATCCCTGGCCTCTGGCCAGTAGATACTGGTAGTAATTCCACCTTCCCTCATTCATGACAATCACAAGTGTGTCCAGACATTGCCATATGTCTCCTCTGAGGACGGAATCAACCTATAAGAACCATGGGTAGTGAAGGACAGGGAAGCCTGGCGTGCTGCAGTTTATGGGTCCACAAAGAGTCAGATATGACTTAGCAACTGAACGACACAACAGGAACCACTGTCTTACTGTGACTTTCTCAACAGTCTAGAGATTCTTCCCTTGTGGATCAGCTGGTAAAGAATCTGCATGCAGCATGGAGACCTGGATTCACTCCCTGGGTTGAGAAGATCCCTTGGAGAAGGGAAAAGCTACCCATTCCAGTAGTATTCTGGCCTGGAGAATTCCATAGACTGTATATAGTCCATAGGGTTGCAAAGAGTTGGACACAACTGAGTGACTTTCAATATACAAAGAGGTCATATCTGTCCTGGCTAGACTAGCCTTGATCCCAAATCAAGTCACTCACTATCCCAAGGTTTACTGTTAGATTCCCTTCATGGAAGCTATCATCAGATAAAAATTATCTGTTTAACTTGTTGTTTACTCACGCCCTGGAATGTAAGCCCCACAGGTCAGGAGCCTCTTCTATGGAGCTTACTGCTGTGTCTCAAGGGGCTTAGAGAAATCTCTCATGTATAGTAAGTGCTCTTTCAAAAAGCCATTGGAGATGAAACATTAAAAATATAGTACTCTGTATAATCGGCTCCAGTTTCATCCACCTCATTAGAACTGATTCAAATGTAACAGAGAGATGATATGGGGAAGGTGCTGGGAGGGGGATTCAGGATTGGGAACTCATGTACATCCATGGCGGATTTATGTCAATGTATGGCAAAACCAATACAGTGCTGTAAAGTAAAACAATAATAATAACAATAAATAAAGAGCACAATAAATAAATAAATAAATATAAATAAAATAATAAAAAATATAGTACTATGCTAGACATTGTGGACAGTAGGGGGTTGTAAACTGGTCTTCCCAGGTGGCACGTTGGTAAAAAATCCACCTGCCAATGCAAGAGACACAAGAGACACGGGTTCAATTCCTGAGTCAAGAAGATCCCCAGGAAGAGGAAATGGCAACCCACTCCAGTATTCTTACATGGGAAATACCATGGACAAAGGAGCTTGGAGGGCTACAGTTCATGGGGTCGCAAATAGTACGGTGTGACTGAGTGACTGAGCACACACACATGGGATTGTAACCTACTTGCCAGTTAACATGAGACCTCCCGGTCAAAGATAAAGACAGACTATTACTCACAGCAAGAGAAATGTGTTTTAACAGTTCCCGGTGCCCAATCCCCAGATCCAGTGAGGGCTTGATGTTTCCAGCACATGCAGTGGGTATATTGCAGCTGAGCACCCTGAAAGTAGAGCTGTTCATAGATCGTCTACCCTAAACTCCAGAGAGAAAGACAAGGTTGGAGTTGGGCAGGGTGTAGGGGGAAGGGTTAAAATGAATTTTCACTCTAGAATATGAGTAAATATTCCCTGGCGAGGGGAAGACGAGGTCTGTACGTTTCTTGCGGTTGAGTTTTCCGCAAGACCTCATGTTTGAGTGGAACACAAGTCTGCCTGACTTCTCAACCTTGGCCTCTTATGTCACCAGAGCGATCGTGGAAGATTTTTCAGAAAACTGCTAGTAAGTACATCAAGAATAAGAAATAGCCCCAGTTGTGACATCAGAGAATCTTATTCTAAAACCTCTATTCTTACTTCTGATAGACTGTGTGAATTTGGGGAGAAACCTCAGAGGCAAGACTCAATTTTCTCAACTCTAAAATGGGAACATTAATACATTCATGACATGTCAATGAGAACTGCAAGTCAAATGAGCTCATGAAACACTGTGAGCTCAGCAGTGAAAGTCGCTCACTCATGTCCAACTCTTTGTGACCCCATGGACTATACAGTCCATGGAATTCTCCAGGCCAGAATACTGGAGTGGGTAGCCTTCTCCAGGGGATCTTCCCAACCCAGGGATTAAACCCAGGTCTCCCACATTGCAGGCAGATTCTTTACCAGCTGAGTCACCAGGGAAACTCATTTGGAGCTCAACAAATGCTCTATTATTTCTTTCAGGATACGGAGTCTGTGTACATTTGACTCTGGAATATTTGCTATGTTCTGAAATTTAAATCATACTTTTGGTAAGAAGTCTCCTCTGCATTTGTTATTAGGTAATCTAATAATAGCAGAAAGCATGCTAAGGTTCATACAGTATGAGGAATGTGTGTGGATGTGTGCGTGTGTGTGTGTGTTAGTTGCTCAGACTTGTTTGACTCTTAGCAAATCCATGAACTGTAGCTCACCAGGCCCCACTAGCCATGGAATTCTCCAGGCAAGAATATTGGAGTGGGTTACCATTCCCTTCTCCAGGGGGATCTTCCTGATCCAGGGATTGAACCTGGGTCTTCCACATTGCAAGCACATTCTTTGTTATCTGAGCCCAGTAAGAGGAACGCAAAGAAGCAAAGAGGGGGTGGAAGCTATCTTTCCCTAGTGTAGCTTTACTTGCTTTAGAATAGTATATAATCACATAAGACAAAGGCTGAATAGTCTATGTGTCTCCCTGAACGACCTCACTTTCACTTTTCACTTTCCTGCATTGGAGAAGGAAATGGCAACCCACTCCAGTGTTCTTGCCTGGAGAATCCCAGGGACGGGGGAGCCTGGTGGGCTGCCGTCTATGGGGTCGCACAGAGTCGGACACGACTGAAGTGACTTAGCAGCAGCAGCAGCAGCAGCAGCTCCTCTCTGCATCGCCAGAATGCTCCCTTGCTGCTGCACTTAATGGCCAGAGGTTAAACTGCAGCTAGCTATTTCCCTTGATTTTTCAGGGCTCATCTCTGCACAGTAAAGCACTCTTACAAAAAATGTTTAGCAATTGGAACTTCACCTATTGCTAATTATGTTTAAAAAATAATACTTCAAGCAATTGCTCAGGGAAGTGAGCATTAGACACAACTGGATACTTTTTCATTAATTCTTAAATACAATTACTTTTTAATGCAACATAAATTTTCTAGTTAAATTTTAATATAGACCTTTTTACTAATTTACCCCAAATCATAATGTCTGGGTTATCATTTTTTGCTTTTCCTCTTGTCTATCCAACTAGATTTTTAAAAGGGGCCCTTTAATTTGGCAGTAGATTCTCAGAGCAGTTTTGTGTGTGTGTGCATGTATGTGTTGAGATACTCTTGCTAGGATTTTTCTTTAAAAAGAAAAAAAAGATTATTATCACTTCCCCGGATCCAGTGGTTAAGACTTCACACTTCAATGCTGGAGGTGTGGGTTCCATCCCTAGTTTGGGAGCTAAGATTCCACATGCCTTGTGGCCGAAAACCAAAACAGAAAACACAAACAATACTTTAATAAACTCCATAAAGATTCTTAATATGGTCCACATCCATAGAAAAATCTTAAGAAAAAAAATTATTTTTTAAAATTCTACTCATCTCTGACATTTGACTTAATTTTATTTCTTGATTTCACTAAATAGAACTTTTGCTGTGAAGGCTTTCTTATTCTCATTGCCATCTCACTTTATAGACAGCAGCAGAAATAGGAATTTGATTAGGCCCGGCTGACTGAGAGATCTTGGAGGGTTAGGACCATGTCTTTTTTTTATATCCCTAGTACATTAGCCACATCCAGCGCAGAGTTAGCACTCAATAGATATTTGACAAATGAATGGATGGATGGATGAATAAGAGAATCTCCACACTGAAATATAAATCACTATGACTTGTTCTTCTATATTAGAAACATTTTATATGCCCATCTATCTTTTCATATAAATTTTGTATCTCTTATAATTGATGGGTCTAGAATGAAATGAAAATGTTAAATGAAATAATTTCATTACCAATGAATTTAATGATGACATCAATTATCAACTTGTCAAGGAGTCAGCGTTAAATGTACAAAATCATCAGGTTATATCATCTTCATCAAAAGATCAGTGTCTTGTCTAAAGAAAACATATTTCAAATAACATATAAACAATAAAACGAGCAAAAATAGTGGAATTACTTGGAAAGTGGAAACACAAAATGGTTTTGATATAGAAAGCGGGATAGCACGGGAGTAAGAGTAGGGTTTCTGGGGGCAGACTGCCTGGGTTTGACCCCTGGCTACACTCATCAGCTAGCCTTGTGATCCTGGGGAAATCATTTAATCTCTCTGGGCTTTGTCTCTTAAATGAGAGAACTGCAAGCTATTTTATTGGGTTGTTNAAGGTACAAATACTGTGAGAAACAGCTTGACAGGGCTCTTCTTTTAATGTTATTACCTACTCCCTAACAGCTAGTAGAATATCTGACATCTCTCAGATTGAAAAAAAAAAAGGAAGCTTATACACAATGTATTAATAGTCATCAATGAAATTATGTCAATTTTGCAACTGCATACATCAAATACTATGCCCGATGCTCAGCCATATTTTTAAAGCCAACAGATTTGCTCTTCTGGAAAGATGAACACAAAGGAGAAAAAAAAAAAAAAGACTAGACACAATAAGAAAAAGATCTACTTTAAGAAAGTAACTTGAGTTGTAACTGATTGATGGTTCAGGATGATTGTTCAGAAGACTAAAAAATTAAATTAGATAACTGCATTCTATTATCTAATTTGAAAATGTAAAAGACAACAATACATTTCCTGACACATGCATAGAAAAGTTTTGTTTCATTGCTCTAACCTTCAGCTTCCAGCTGGCCAACCTATATCTCATACAAAATTTGAATTTGGACATTGGATCAGATGATATTTTAAAAAACTGTCTTTAAATTAGTTGGATATATCAATAATAATGGGATGGCAGCTTTAAACTGTTTTTAAAACAAAGAATAATTGTTGTCTGTTAAATATGCTTTAAATCTTCTAGGTATGGCCATACTTATATAGGCCATTCATTCCTATATAGGCCATTCATTCTCTATGAATGTCCTCCTCAACTCTGCTGTTGGCAACACATAAATGAATTAGCAAGGCTGTGTCCCAATAAAGTTCTATTTAATGGATGCTTAAATTTAAATTTTATATAATTTCCACAAAATTTAACCATTTAAAAATGTAAAAACAATTCTCAGTATACAAAATAAGAGGCAGGTAGGAACTTAACCTCTGCTCTAGGAGGAAAAGCAAAAAGGAGAGAGGGGAGAGAGAGGGGGAATAGATAAAGTAAGAATACCCTTGAGTATTGTTAACTGTTACAGCTAGAGATGTACCTATCAGCTCAAAACCCTACTTTTCTTTATGTTTGTTTGCATGTTTTGATAATAAAGAGTTAAAATTTATAAATCAATGAAGGGACTCCTTTCACAATGTTTATCAATCATCACATTGTATACTTTTAAATATCTTAACCATTTTATTTGTCAAGTATACCTACATAAGGGCTTCCCTGGTAGCTCAGAGGGTAAAGAATCTGCCTGCCAATGCAGAAAATCCAGGTTTGATCCCTGGGTCAGGAAGATCCCCTGGAGAAGGAAATGGCAACCCACTCCAGTATTCTTNTATCTTAACCATTTTATTTGTCAAGTATACCTACATAAGGGCTTCCCTGGTAGCTCAGAGGGTAAAGAATCTGCCTGCCAATGCAGAAAATCCAGGTTTGATCCCTGGGTCAGGAAGATCCCCTGGAGAAGGAAATGGCAACCCACTCCAGTATTCTTGCCTGGGAAATCTCGTGGATGGAGGAGCCTGGCAGGCTACAGTCCATGGGGTTAAAAAGAATCGGATATAACTGACCAACTAAACAACAACAAATACTTAAATAAAGCTTGGGAATGAATTAAAGTTTTTAGGAAAGGAGAAGGGAGGAAAAGAAGAAGGAAGAAGCAGGGAGGAATGAAGGAGGGAAGGAAAGGAAGATTTGATTTTTGCTGCCACCATCACCATTATGCTGACTGAGCTCCCGGGGACAAAGCTAGAGTCAATTTGGTTCATGTGAAGTTTCCTTTACTTTGCCACATGTTATCAAACTTGCCACACCAATAAAACATTGTTTAGAACATTTGGTTGTTCTAAACATTGTTTGGTTGTTTAGAATGCCCTCTCTGGGGGAAAGAACAAAGTGACTATAGATTTAATCAAGTACAAAAAGACATTTCCAATATTCTACACAGTTTGATTCATACCTGCATTTAATAAATATTTAAGAGCTTAAACAAGACTCAATAAATAGGCTATAGCCTCATTTCTGATAAACTCTTACATAAATTAAAGAGTACCATTAAAACAATTTTTTTCAAAAAGGTTTCAATGAATGTCAACAAATTTTCCCTTGCTTTCTGAAATTCTGGAGCATGGTAACATGAAGCAAGATGCACATGTTAAAAAAAAAAAACTAAACTAAAAACAAATAACCACACCCTCACATCTCTAATCATTTCCTATAATATATAAAAAATAAAGTTAGATATTATACAATACCACACTGAATAGAATATATATTTATTAGTTTTACTCTTAACTTTTAGATACAGGGCTGGGACAACATACCATAACTGTCACTAATATTTTCACTTTCATTTTAAAATGGAAATTAAAAAGAATATCATTCTCCAGTGAGAAGAGTTTCTTGCCCATATTCCTAGCAGTTCTCAAAGTCTTCCTGGAAATGCTAGACAGTGGTTACTGTCAAAGAAAGGTCATACTAGTTTCCATCTGAGATGGTCAAGTTACCCTCACCCAAATAAAATCACTTATAACCTTGTAGATCAACTTGCAGGTTCAGCCCTAAGCAGTCCCTGAGTTAATACTGATGGTACTTGCCAATATATGAGAAGTTCCAGTCCTCCAGAAATAGAATCTGCCCTCAAACTGTTATTTGCCTACCAGGAATCCCTAGACAAGGGAATTATGGTGTTTTCCAGGCTGCAGTCTCTTACGCCACATACATCAAACACAAGAGTCCCGGCCCAGTATCTGACTTGGACCTTACATTCCTACTTGGACTAGACCTCTGCACTCATCTCAGCTTGCTTCCCTGGAGTTCTGACATTGTGCCTAGCCCTTCTTTCAGGAACTCACTTTTCTCCCTCTATTTCGAGGAGATGCCTAGTGTCCTCCATAGAAGCTCATTCTCCCAAAGAATCCCCAGAATGCACTTGACTTTATGGAGCATCATTTTCCTGAGAAAACTGCTTCCCTGCTCAGACTCACCATCAGTCTCCTGCACACTGATGAGGACCGCGATTTCTGGGGTTGCCAAATCAGCTGAGACAGGTGGTTAGGACTATGAGCACCCCCCTCAGAAAACTGCTCACGAACAGGCTAGACCTTGCGCCTGCCTGTTCCTGGTTCACTTCTCTGCTCCTACCAACCTGGCCCTGCCCTTGAGTTACTGAAGGGTGTTCATTATTTGAGGATAAAAAACAGTTTAGCACATATAGCCAAGGTTTAGTGTTGCTACATAAAGCTATCTCTAAGAGTAGATTCTTCTTATTGCCCATAGAGAATAAGGAAAAGTCACTCATCCACCCTTCATCAGTACCATAGTTCAGGATACAAATTCAAAGTCAATCTTACTTTACAGGCTTTAGGTTCACCTGGTCACAAATAAAAACTTTAAATGTCAAAAATATTCAATTCTAGTTACAAACCTAAGGCTAAGAATCAAAGACCCAAACAGACTCTTTACCTTAAGGAGAGGTCAAATTATAATATATTACTCCATTAAAATACAACTTAACATGCAGCATATTAGGCTTCAACTTAACATACGTCTCAAAACTTGTGAGGAGCACTGCACAGAGACGCTTTTGTAAAACAACCTTTACAGCACTTTGACGTGACCGTATGTTCATTAAAAGGAAGTATTACTACGTACATACATAAGGTACATAATGAATTCAGTATGTGTCTAGAGTTGGCTAATACCATTAAAGCACACGCCAAAAGCACAGACTATAAATCAAAATGCGATTTGTCAAAGTAAGATCTTAATATGATACAGGTTAGAAATAAATAAGTAAACCACTGACGTTCTGACATGGAATTAGTGAGGCAAGCTAAGCCCAAACTGAGCCCAGGTTGCAGTTGACATCCCTTTGTTCTATCTATAGCTTTGGCTATTCCTCTCTCTCTTCCACCTGGGGAAGTACAAAATTAGCATGCATACACCAGGCATCCTTCATTCTCCCAAGGGTTTACATCTCTTACACTGCTTTAAAGACTGATATTCTTTCCAAAATGTTGACATAAGCCAGTTGGACAATTACAGATTTTTTAAAGCCCACGTTACTTGAGTTTTTAAAACTCAAGATTTTTCTTAAAACAGAATTTGTAAAACACTTGACATTGGTTTATTAACTCACTTCCAAATTGAGGACAATTTAACAAATGACCAGAAAGAGTTGGCCCACAGTAAATAAAAAGGTCAAGCCACAAGACAACTATCAAAAATGTAAGAAAACCTAGTTGGTGAATACCGGAGTTATCCGGGAACTGTGAACAAAGAGATAGATACTGCTACATGTATTATACCTTCTCTTTCCTATGCCTTCACCTCACTTTCAACCTGGGTTCCTCTAAATTAGCATATCAGATTCTTTACCATTTGAGCCACATGGAAGCCCCATTCAAGACTCTCCCACTAACCAAATACAGTCCCTAGAATCTGAGTTCCCTGCATCAAATGCTGTTTTCACTCACTAGATGCCCACTGCCCACACATTTCAGAGTTAGCTCCTTAGCAGGGCATACCTGATCCTTCAGACCCTGGCGGTGTTTGTTGCTCCACACCTCCACTCCCCCAGTGCTCCCTCTCCCTTACAAAGGCGTCCTGTACTCCTGTGTGCCTTCTTGCCTTTCGCCACAAAGTTCCTCCGTATCCTTCCCCACTGGCCTCACCTAGCTGTACCGCTCTTCTAAAATTCGGAAAAGTATCGCTTCCTCGTGGAAGTTTTTCTCAATCCCCATAACCACCTTAGGTATATGCCTCTTATAGAATTTCTCACATATACTGCAAACCATTGACTTCACTGTCTGCATTCTCCACAGACCTTTTGGAGGAAAAGAAACATTTTGTGTTATTCTGTATATCTCCAGGATCTATCAAATTGCCTGCTTTTTACATGGTGCTAATATATGGCTCCAGAGAAGGTGATGATGGCACCCCACTCCAGTACTCTTGCCTGGAAAAATCCCATGGATGGAGGAGCCTGGTAGGGTGCAGTCCATTGGGTCATGAAGAGTTGGACACGACTGAGCGACTTCACTTTCACTTTTCACTTTCATGCGTAGGAGAAGGAAATGGCAACCCACTCCAGTGTTCTTGCCTGGAGAATCCCAGAGACGGAGGAGCCTAGTGGGCTGCCGTCTATGGGGTCGCACAGAGTCGGACACGACTGAAGCGACTTAGCAGCAGCAGCAGCAGCAGCAGCAGCAGCAATATATGGCTCAGGGAAGCCCTGGTAGTTCATTGGTAAAGATTTCACCTGCAATGGACTCCGGGTTCAACTCTTGGGTTGGGAAGATCCCCTGGAGAAGGAAATGGCTACCCACTTCAGTGTTCTTCCCTGGAAAATCCCATGGACAGAGGGGCAGGGCAGGCATGGGGTCGTGAAAGAGTCAAATGTGACTTAGCAACTAAACAACAAAAATAGATATTTAAATAATAAATTTGCTAGTCACAGAAAAAAACAAACAAACAAAGAATACTATTCTAACTAGAAAGGTATGAATCAACACTATTTGAACTTGCTGAACAAATGCTTTCTTTTCAGTCCTTCCAAATATCTCAAGACTAATAATACATTAAGGCCAATCCTGATGAAGAAAGTCAAAATTGAAGAAAAGAAAATCTTAGAAAGTGCTGATACACATTTTTACAGTCTACACAGACATGGCAATAACACAGCGTAGGCCTGGACTTATAACAGACACACTTCAATTCCAAAGTAACACGTGTCAACATCCAGTCAACTCCTTTCCAAGAATCAGGAAGCTCACCAGTGTTTATACGGAAATTGTTTTCTGTTTTTTCACATCTTGGGATTTTTTACACACTTCTGGGAAGAAGATTTATTAAAACCTACTAAGAGTGATGAAGTACAGACTGGAAGCCCTGCTGATGGAATCAGATTCCTGGATGGACTCAAAGGTGTGAGGTGAAATGTAGGCTGGTCAACAAGCTCTGAAGTTTTGGGAGACAAAGCTTCAGCAGAAGAAACATGAAGTGAAAATTCAACAACTTCCAACATTTCTTCAAAAGCTCTCATAGCTCATGCATTGATGAGGGAAAACAAGGCTTTTCCCAGTTTCCCTTTCATAGATTAATCAAATGTACATACAGAGGCTACTCAGCTGGATCCAAGGGGTCCTCGGTGCTACAACGGTACAAAGTTTTCTGGAGGACTCCTGTTTTATTTTGGACCCAAGGATTCTGGACATAAGGAAACCTAAAAGCAATGGGAGTGGTCACAATCCGCTGACCGGAGAGAGGCGCTCAGTGCTTCAGGGGCCACTGATCCCTCCTGCCCTTGCAAACGCCCCCTCCTGTGGAGGTGGAGGATGGCTCTGAAGGTCTGGGGTAACTTAACCATCCCAAAGGCTGACTTGAGGCCTCACATGCTGACAGAGATCTTCTCGTGCGGACTGACTACCCTACACTAAGTGCTATGTGTCTCTCGTGAGTTAGGGAAACACTTATGACACCATGTTTTAACACATGCCTCTGCCCAATCCTAGCAAGGCACAATTTTTATATTGAATCAGATAGTAGAGGTGGAAATTAGGGAATTTTTCTTCTCCCCAGCTCTCTACTACGCAATAGCCTTCTATGTTCCCGTCACTTTGTTGGTTCTGCTTCAGATTCCTGCGACTTGGTTTCACCTTGTTTCTGGGTGGCCCTGCTCTCTGTTTTGTAACTGTTATTACAGCCAGAAGAATGATTTCGATAAGAGATGACAAGATCAGGCCCTTGTGGTGTCTCAGAAATTTCAAGTTCAGTATGTGTGAAATTCAAACAGAATTCAGAGGAGGAAATAGCTTGAGATTTGTAGCTCGGAAAGTGGTCATGGTGAGGGAAGACCACGTCCTCAAAATCGGATAGTGGAGGACAACTGCGGGAAAGAGGGGTGTGTGCCACCCAGCACACACAAGGCCTTCCCAGGAACTCCAAGGAACTCAGATGCAATCAAAGGCTCGAAGAAACAAAAGGTGGGGAAGATAAGTTTCAGTGGGTGAAGGAAATGAAAGTCGCTCAGTTGTGTCTGACTCTTTGCGACCCCGTGGACTGTAGCCTGCCAGGATCCTCTGTCTATGGAATTCTCCAGGCAAGAATACCGGAGTGGGTTGCCATTCCCTTCCCCAGAGGATCTTTCCAACCCAGGGATCAAACCCGGTGTCCCTCACACTGCTGGCAGATTCTTTACCGTCTGAGCCACCAGGAGAGCCCGAACTTTAAGACAAAAGTCTAAATGAAAATGTATGGATTGAATTAATTCTATTTACACTTGAGGAGGATGACAGAAGAAAAGAATCAGAGTTATGTTAAACAGCAAAGGTAGCAAATTAATTAATCTTCAGCAAATGAAGTATATGGCACCCCACTCCAGTACTCTTGCTTGGAAAATCTCACGGACGGAGGAGCCTGTTGGGCTGCAGTCCATGGGGTCGCGAAGAGTCGGACACAACTGAGCGACTTCACTTTCACTTTTCACTTTNGCCCCACTAGCCATGGAATTCTCCAGGCAAGAATATTGGAGTGGGTTACCATTCCCTTCTCCAGGGGGATCTTCCTGATCCAGGGATTGAACCTGGGTCTTCCACATTGCAAGCACATTCTTTGTTATCTGAGCCCAGTAAGAGGAACGCAAAGAAGCAAAGAGGGGGTGGAAGCTATCTTTCCCTAGTGTAGCTTTACTTGCTTTAGAATAGTATATAATCACATAAGACAAAGGCTGAATAGTCTATGTGTCTCCCTGAACGACCTCACTTTCACTTTTCACTTTCCTGCATTGGAGAAGGAAATGGCAACCCACTCCAGTGTTCTTGCCTGGAGAATCCCAGGGACGGGGGAGCCTGGTGGGCTGCCGTCTATGGGGTCGCACAGAGTCGGACACGACTGAAGTGACTTAGCAGCAGCAGCAGCAGCAGCAGCTCCTCTCTGCATCGCCAGAATGCTCCCTTGCTGCTGCACTTAATGGCCAGAGGTTAAACTGCAGCTAGCTATTTCCCTTGATTTTTCAGGGCTCATCTCTGCACAGTAAAGCACTCTTACAAAAAATGTTTAGCAATTGGAACTTCACCTATTGCTAATTATGTTTAAAAAATAATACTTCAAGCAATTGCTCAGGGAAGTGAGCATTAGACACAACTGGATACTTTTTCATTAATTCTTAAATACAATTACTTTTTAATGCAACATAAATTTTCTAGTTAAATTTTAATATAGACCTTTTTACTAATTTACCCCAAATCATAATGTCTGGGTTATCATTTTTTGCTTTTCCTCTTGTCTATCCAACTAGATTTTTAAAAGGGGCCCTTTAATTTGGCAGTAGCTTCTCAGAGCAGTTTTGTGTGTGTGTGCATGTATGTGTTGAGATACTCTTGCTAGGATTTTTCTTTAAAAAGAAAAAAAAGATTATTATCACTTCCCCGGATCCAGTGGTTAAGACTTCACACTTCAATGCTGGAGGTGTGGGTTCCATCCCTAGTTTGGGAGCTAAGATTCCACATGCCTTGTGGCCGAAAACCAAAACAGAAAACACAAACAATACTTTAATAAACTCCATAAAGATTCTTAATATGGTCCACATCCATAGAAAAATCTTAAGAAAAAAAATTATTTTTTAAAATTCTACTCATCTCTGACATTTGACTTAATTTTATTTCTTGATTTCACTAAATAGAACTTTTGCTGTGAAGGCTTTCTTATTCTCATTGCCATCTCACTTTATAGACAGCAGCAGAAATAGGAATTTGATTAGGCCCGGCTGACTGAGAGATCTTGGAGGGTTAGGACCATGTCTTTTTTTTATATCCCTAGTACATTAGCCACATCCAGCGCAGAGTTAGCACTCAATAGATATTTGACAAATGAATGGATGGATGGATGAATAAGAGAATCTCCACACTGAAATATAAATCACTATGACTTGTTCTTCTATATTAGAAACATTTTATATGCCCATCTATCTTTTCATATAAATTTTGTATCTCTTATAATTGATGGGTCTAGAATGAAATGAAAATGTTAAATGAAATAATTTCATTACCAATGAATTTAATGATGACATCAATTATCAACTTGTCAAGGAGTCAGCGTTAAATGTACAAAATCATCAGGTTATATCATCTTCATCAAAAGATCAGTGTCTTGTCTAAAGAAAACATATTTCAAATAACATATAAACAATAAAACGAGCAAAAATAGTGGAATTACTTGGAAAGTGGAAACACAAAATGGTTTTGATATAGAAAGCGGGATAGCACGGGAGTAAGAGTAGGGTTTCTGGGGGCAGACTGCCTGGGTTTGACCCCTGGCTACACTCATCAGCTAGCCTTGTGATCCTGGGGAAATCATTTAATCTCTCTGGGCTTTGTCTCTTAAATGAGAGAACTGCAAGCTATTTTATTGGGTTGTTGTGAGAGTTAAGTGAGAAAAAACACATGAACTCTTAGAATCATGCCTGGCACATAGAAAGAACTCAATATGTATTGGTTGTAGTTGTTATTATTACTATTATGAGATATTACAACAAACCTGGGTGTTAAAGAGCTAGAGGTTGTTCAGTCACTAAGTTGTGTCCAAATCTTTGCGATCTCATGTGTCAGGCTTGTCTGTCCTCTATTATCTCCTGGAGTTTGCTCAGATTTATGTCCATTCAGTCAGTGATGATATCTAACCACCTTAGCATCTGATGCCCCTTTCTCCTTAGAAATGACTCTTTGGAAAAGACCCTGATGAAGGGAGAGTGCTAGAATTACTTTAACCTAGGTTGTGAGCTTCCCAGGTTTGATCCCTAGTATGGGAAGATCCCTTGGAGAAGGAAATGGCAACTGACTCCTGTATTCTTGCCTGGAGAATGCCACAGACAGAGGAGCCTGGCAGGCTACACAGTGCATGGGGTCACAAAGAGCTGGACACAACTTGCAACTGAACAACAACAATAGTAACAAGCTAGGTTGTACTCTTCCTTTCTTCCAAACAACCTAGCGACTCTATCTAGTTCAGTCTACTGAAAGCACTCTGAAGCCAGGTCTTATAAGATCCCTATAATTCTGGTTAATTTATATTTTATTGCTCCCTTGGTTATAATTTACCTCCTAGCCACAAATATATTTTTGTCTTCAGCCTCATCCTCCAATAGGGAAGCATCTACACTATAAGAAGGATTCTATTTTTAAAGCAGAAGTCTAGTCATTACCACCTCAAAATGTTTCAACATCATGCCATGACTTCTGTACTTCAATATTTTCTGCCAAACCTCAAAAGTTGGACATGACTTAATGACTAGACATTATCAACCATACCTCAGCCCCTTACAGCTCCAGGTATTTGAAAGTACTGTGAAATATGCTCCATTTGGGTTAACTTTGTATGTCAAGTAGGCTAGGCTAAGGGATGCCCAGATGGCTGCACGCACGCATGCTCAGTCGTGTCTGACTCTTTGTGACCCCATGGACTGTTGCCCACCAGGCTTCTCTGTCCATGGGATTTCCCAGGCAAGAATATTGGAGTGGATTGTGATTTCCTCCTCCAGGGGATCTTTGTGCCTCAGGGATTAAACCCAAGTCTCCTGCATCTCCTGCATTGCCAGGTGGATTCTTTATCATTAAGCCATCTAGGAAGCCTGTCCACATAGCTGGTAAAAAAACATCATTTCTGGGTGTGCCTATGAGGGTGTTTCACAAAGAGAATAGCATTTGTATGGGGGACCAAGTGAAGTTCATCCTCACCAGTGCAGGTGGGGTACCCTCCAATCCTTTGAGGGCTGAGAGAACAGGAAGATGAAGGAAGGGTGAATTTGTCCCTTTTGCTTGAGGTAAGACATCATCTCATCGTGTCATCAGGCATCAGCACTCCTGACTCTCAAGCCCTTGGACTCAGACCAAATTATACCACCAGCTTTTCTGGGTCTCCAGCTTGGCGTTGGTGGGATATCTTGGCCTCCATAATGGCTCGAGCCAAGATACTTAACTAACACCATCAGCTATATAGTACTGTGCTGTAATTGGTTTATAATACTGTTCACATAAATAATACATAAACACAAAAAATAAAGTATTCTCCATCTTGCAGTACAGTACCCTGAAAAGTACAGTAGTACAGTACAACAGATGGCACACAGGGGCTGGCATTGAGTGAACAGGCCAGAAGAGTTCCTGCCTGATGGAGGAGGGAGAAGGGGTGGGAGACGGTAGAGCTGAAAGGTCATCAGCAATAGGAGACAGGGGGCAAGCTGTGATTTGCCCTCCTGATAGAACTCACATCTGATAGAACATACATTGGCACCTTTGAAAGTTCGAAACATGAGTGAACATTCATACATATGGGACTTAACTGTATTCCATATGTTATGGAAAAACTCACACTTTTTGGCCAACCCAAAAGACTTCTAGGTAGTGCAGTGGTAAAGATTCTGCCTGCCAACGCAGGGGACTCAAGAGATGTGGGCTCAACCCCTGGGTTGGAAAGATTCTCTGGAGTAGGAAAGGGCAACCAATTCCAGTATTCTTGCCTGAAAAATTCCATGGACAGAGGAGCCTGGTGGGTTACAGTCCACAGGGTCGTAAAGAGTTGGACACGACTGAGTGAGCATACTCACACACACTGCTAAGTCACTTCAGTCGTGTCCGACTCTGTGCGACCCCACAAATGGCAGCCCACCAGGCTCCCCCGTCCCTGGGATTCTCCAGGCAAGAACACTGGAGTGAGTTGCCATTTCCTTCTCCAATGCATGAAAGGGAAAAGTGGAAGTGAAGTCACTCAGTTGTGCCCGATCCTCAGCGACCCCGTGGACTGCAGCCTGCCAGGCTCCTCCGTCCATGGGATTTTTCAGGCAAGAGCACTGGAGTGGGGTGCCATTGCCTTCTCTGCTCACACACACTAGATCTCTATATACCCTATTGATTCAAATTTCTGGAGAGCCCTAACCTACACACTCCATCATCTTTCTTATTTAGCCAATAAAATAAAAGGTGCTACTTTCTGCAAGATGTTTTCTCTGACCCACCAGGTGTAACCTGGGTACCCTTCCTGCCCTGCCCTAGCACACTGAGTGTCTTCAACAACAGAGCTCGCCAAGTTGGGATCACAGTTGTCTGTCAGCTGCTTCTCTTTCTCACGTGACTGTGAGGGCCCCGATGAAACTGCCTGGATTGACTGTGTCCCCGTGTCTGTCACAGTGCATGGTCACTAACTAAGAACACAGTAATCATGTGTTTACAAAAAAGATTTATTTTAAGGACACTCATGAAAGGGAACAGGAGAGAGTCCCAACTATCAGTAAAAAAGCAAGGGACTTCCCTAGCAGTCAGGTGTTTAAAACTTCCAAAGTATGGGGTGTGAGTTTGATTCCTGGTCAGGGATTAAGGCTCTATACGTCTTGTGACCAAAAACAACAACAACAAAATATAAAACAGAAGAAATATGGTAGCAAATTCAATGAAGAGTCTAAAAATTGTCCACATCAGAAAAAAAATCCTTAAAGGAAAGAAAGGGAAAAATAACACAAGTCAAGGGCTTTCCTGCTCTGGACCTGTATCATTTTCAAAGATAGAACACCACACATGTCATCCTAATGTGGATCCACATCATGGTATGGGCAGAACAGATTCAAGGCCATTCCCATCAAAACACACACCCTGTGGGTCTCAGCACATTTCTTAGTACTCTAGTTTTTCCTAACAACACAAGTCCAGCATCTGACCATCTTCCCACCTGTAACTGGAACAGCTCTTGGGGCACCAAAGCCATCCTAGAGGAACTGATTACAGATGTTCTGTGCTTTTCCTCATTGTCTGGAAATAGGTTCATCAGAGTGCAGATTGAACCACCAGGTGTTTTCTGTATAATCTACATCTACACAGCTCAAAGTTGGCCCCAATTAACATTAAAAAGACACTCTACTCTCCACCTGCAATATCTTAAAAAAAAAAAAAAAAAACTTCCTGATCAAAATGAATTAGAAATTTCATTATTCTTAATGACCTTAGCCACTGAGGCAAAGTGACCTTAACAAAATTATGTTAGAAAACAAAGTATCCATAGAGTAGATTATCAAATCTATAACACTATTATCAGCATTCTTGCTAATTATAAAAAATATGTTTATTTTTAATTTTTTTAATACCAAAAGGTAACTTAAATATACAAAAAGTATGGAGGATTAATAACAGGGACCCATGTACTTTCTCATTTTATAAATTTAATACATGTTAACAGTTTACATACTTGTCTCAGATCCTTGTTACACAAATACACACACACAGAGCATTAGACACGCTCAGTTAAATATTTCAGCCAAAGACCACATTCTATGTCTATCTTACTCCTTGGGTAACCCCACATGCAACAACATGTTTCTGTATTATGGTGTTTTTATTTTATTTTTACATTTCAAGAGATATGTATTTCTTCAGTGAATGTTTTTTTTAAAAGTAAGGTGATCAATGGGTTTCCCAGGTGGCACTAGTGGTAAAGAATCTACCACCCAATGCAGGAGATGCAGGTTCGATCCCTGAGTGGGGAAGATCCCCTGGAAAGGGAAATGGCAACCTACTCCAGTATTCCTGCCTGGAGAATCCCATGGACAGAGGAGCCTGGTGTTCATGGGGTCACAAGGAGTTGGACATGACTGAAGTGACTTAGCACGCATGCACAATGTGATCAACACGGAATGTTTGAGAAACTGAATAAAAAAGAAAGTTAATGCCCTCCCTCAAACCCACCACCAGAGATTTTCATTTTTAAATTGCAGTATAGTTGCTTTACAGTGTTGTCTTAGTTTCCGCTGTACAGTGAAGTGAATCAGCTCTATTTATGCACGTATCCCCTCCTCTTGTACCTCCCTCGCACCTGTACCCCACCCCACTCCTCTGGGCCGTCACAGGGCATAGCACTGGGCTGGCTATACAGCCGCTCCCCTCTAGCTGTCTGTTTACTCCCGGCAGCGTGTTCATGTCAGTGCCATTCTCCCAGTTTGTCCCACCCTCCCCTTCATCTGCTGTGTCCACAAGTCCATCTTCTGCATCTATGTCTCTATTCCTACCCCGCAAATGGGTTCATCAGTACCATTTTTCAGGATTCCATATATATGCATTAATAAACGTTTACTACATATGACTGCACTCATATATAGCTCAGATTTTATCATCCTCCACCTACCTGTACAGCTACCTATACTATTTTGTTTATTTCTGCCTTTATCTCCCTCCATTTCAACCCTTGGTTTGTTTCTGGAAGCAGGTCTGTTGCCAGGCTCAATAGCCCCAAGCAGTGGCAACTGGATTAACTTTCTAATCGAACCCACTTTGTGGTTCCTCAGAGAGACCATCTAAGCACGCCAGCTCCTCTGTTTCCCTCCGTCTCTCCCCATCAGACACACTCTGTCCCATGTGTTCACATTCACACCCCCGAACCTTTGTCTGTTCATTTCCTACCCATGTAAAGCAATCTTTCCCTCACTTCATTCCATTTTTGATCCATCTCCTGACAAGTGACAATAATCCTGGTCTATAAAGCTAAGAGTTGCATTAGGCATTTACCTCCATCAGCAAAAAAGGAACCCTATGGCCTTAGAAATAACATAATCTGAAGCAGCAAGGACCATAATCTCTAAAGTCCTATAGGAGGGAAGAGGGAGGGAAGTCGCTAGGTTGTGTCCGACTCTTTGCGACCCCATGGGCTGTAGCCTACCAGGCTCCTCCATCCATGGAATTTTCCAGGCAAGAGTGTTGGAGTGGGTTGCCATTTCCTCCTCCAGGGGATCTTCCTGACCCAGGGATCGAACCTGGGTCTCCCACATTGCAGGCAGAAGCTTAACCATCTGAGCCACCAGGGAAGCCCAAAGTCCTATAGACCTCCTAGAAATTGCTCTTAGACCTCCATTTCATCCATTTTCCCATCTTATTTAAATATGTACTTTTCAATAAAATGAGCATTTTAATANCCCACATTGCAGGCAGACGCTTAACCATCTGAGCCACCAGGGAAGCCCAAAGTCCTATAGACCTCCTAGAAATTGCTCTTAGACCTCCATTTCATCCATTTTCCCATCTTATTTAAATATGTACTTTTCAATAAAATGAGCATTTTAATACTTTTTTAATATTTCTGATTTGTTGAGCACAAATTATTAGCAACATTTCCTGCTTCTATTTATCAAGGATTAAAAATTCTCAGTACTTTCAATGGATACGAGTTTGAACAAAGTCCAGGGGATGGTAAAGGGCAAGGAAGCCTGGTGAACTGCAGCCCATGGTATTGTAAACAGTCAGACACAACATAGTGACTATGTCAGCATAGTCAACAACAACAGCTTCCTCAGTTATGACTCTCTCTAGGCTGGGGGAAGCAAATTTAGGGAGATCCAATTAATTGCCCAAGATGGCACTCCTCTACCACCCAGTTAATCTCTTCATTTGCCTTAACCATCATGAGGTTATGGTAACATGGAAAAGACAGAGCTGTCTTTCACAAAGCCAAAGGAACAGGTTCTGGGTTATTTATTTGTACAGAGGGAAGAGGCAGACAGGAGGCAAAATCTTCCTTAGCTCTCGCGGCAGCATCTGGCTGGCCAAGGTATCGATCATTTTGCTCTTACATTGGTCTATTCACATTCACGGGAGCAGAAGGCAAGCAGCAGAGACATCTCTCAGTTGTGTGTTTCCATAATGTCCCCCCATCCTTCACCCCTTCTGCGGTTTTTCTCTGCATTTAGAAAGTCGTTGAGAAATGTTAATGGTCTGGGGGAAAACTAGCGATTGGTGAATGATGAATGGGCAAGTAGCGGAATGAGGGTGTGCAGCTAATGATTTCCTACAAGTGATGATTAAACATCGTTCCTCCATCTCTCAGCACCTAATTCTCCCCAAGGCTGATTTATGGAAGACATCCTAATGTACAGCTCCTGTAGTTTTATTAGCAGGAACAATTTAGCCATGAGAGTAACCTGCCCCTGCTTCTCATTTTCTTCTAGTTGAAGAAGAAAAAATGATCCAATGTGAAGAACAACTGGGACCTCCTGCTCTTAATACTAAAAAGACAAAATAGCATAATACAAAGACCACTAAGGAGGTAGGTAGTCATCAGTGGGATAAAGTTTATGAATGGCGAAGCCATTACTCCATTGAAGTCATTATCTTGTCCCAGACATAAGGGAGGGAGGGTTCCTACAGTTCCTAAAGATGGAAACCTGCTACTGCTATTTGAGTCTAAAAAATAACCGCGAACCTCATTTTTCCAAATGTCAGAATACCTGCCTTCACCACTTTAGGAAAAGGTATAAGGTTACCATAAGACCCCAGACAAGATGTGGGAGTGTTTGTGATGTTAAAAAGTGATGACAAAAAACGTTCCCATGGTGGGCAAAGAGAAATTAGAAGCATGTGAGGATCATCAGAAAGAAAGTGGAGTCATCAAGATCTTTTCTTCCCTAAAAGAACTGACTTCCTTGTTTTCTGTCAAAGATGTTAACTTCTTTCAAGGTTCTGTACAGATATTTTCAATGAATGTCTAGAAGTCACCGAAAATCATGACTTTCTACTGGAAGTATTGCAAAAATATAGGGCCTGTGGTTTTCAAAAAATACCAAAGCACATCAATGAATATTTATTAATTCCTTAATAATTTAATAATATACTACATTCATCCCTTAATTATGTAAGACCTAATACTCACTGGATCCTTACTTTATGTCCAGGGCTATGCTATGCGGTTTGCAAAGATTATTTTTTATTTTATTCTTATCAATTTTAGATGGAAGTTGCTTTTTTTTTTTGTATTTTACAAGTAAGAAAACAGAAGGAAACTAAATAATTTACACAAGGTCACCTATGACTATGCAGTATTTGATCTGAAGAGGTCTGATGCTAGAACCTACACTTATAGCCACCATAGTAAACTAATACTACATGCTTTCTCCTGTAATGTTCACTTTCCACTAGCCAACTAACTTTAATTAACATAAGTCAATCCTATAGTATTTAGAAAGTATGAACTAAATAAGAATTCTGCAATGTTTTGGATTAAATACAGAGTTTTGAATTGATCTGAACCTAAACATACAATTTAAAACTCCTTTAATTCATAGAAATCTATATAAAATCTGATCATATTCTCTGGTCTTATGAAGTATTAGTTTAAATTCTAATAAAAGGGGGTCCTTGATTCCATGTGTGCCCTGTGACATAGAGCAGACATAAAGAGTGGATGTGTGGACACAGTAGGAGAAGTAGGGATGGGGTGAATTGGGAGATTGGGTGACATATATACACTACCATGTGTAAGATAGATAACTAGCGGGAAGTTGCTGTGTAGCACAGGTTTAGCTCGGTGCTCTGTGATGATCCAGATAGGTAGAATTGTGGGGGGAGTGACGAGGGGGTTCAAGAGGGAGGGGACATATGTATATGTACATAGCTGATACACTTTGTTGTACAGCAGAAATTAACACGAAATTAACTCTACATTATAGAGCAACTATGTTTCAATAAAAAAACACAACAAAAACAAAACAAAAAAAGTAGACCCTTGATGCCAGGACCAGGACAATTTAAGGGCAACTGAATTGCCCATACTGTAGTTCAGAGCACTCATTCCAATTACTGAGATTACAAGAAATCGCAAAAATAGATTTGGTCTCCATCATCGGGGTTATGATCCACTGAATGAGACAGTTAATCAGTTAATCACAACGCTAAATGCAAACAACTATGGCCACTGTCAGGGCTTCCCAGGGGGCACTAGTGGTAAAGCCTCCACCTCCCAATGCAGAATACGTAAGAGACGTGGGTCGATTCCTTGGTTGGGAGGATCTCCTGGAGGAGGGCATGGCAACACACTCCAGTAAACTTGCCTGGAGAATCCCATGGACAGAGGATCCTGGTTGGCTACGGTCCATAGAGTTGCAAAGAGGTGGACACAAGTGAAGCAACTTAGCAGGCACGACTGACCACTGTTACAGAGGAATGATACATGGTACTATGAGAGCACATAGCAGCTAAGGCTATTCTAGGGGCTAGGAAGTGCTCCCTTGAGGAAGTGCTCATTGGTTGTGACAAAAGGCATGAGCAGATGTTAACTAGAGGGTCGTAAGAGGTATCAGGGCAAAGAGAGACTATGAGAAAAACCTTTCAGCAGGAGGAAGCTTGCAGTATTTTAAGAAACAGACAGAAGCCAGTAGAAATGGAGCACAAGAAATAAAGGGTCTAGGGATATCAAATGAGGTTGGGGATGTGCAGGGGTGTGGACTATGAAGGGCTTTCAAGGCCATAGCTTAGTTTTTGCTTTTAATCATAAGAACACTTGGAAGTCATGAGGATACTGACTTGAAGTCAAAATAAATACAGAAATAGTACTTCAAAAGCCCTGATGGCTGCCTGTCTTAAGATTTCCCTTCATTCTAAGTAAAGAAGTAGAATGCAAATCTCTGCATCAGAGATGGGGCCATGAAAGCCTCCATAAAGTGGAATGAAATGCCCAGAATCATTCATCTTACATTACAAGGTCAGAGTCAGAGAGAACACAGGTTTCTGAAATTCAGATCTACATTTATTTCCTGCTATACTATCGTATAAGAGCAAAGAGCCCTTGATGGCAGAAACACTAGTGGCCCAGGACTAGAAACTACAGATGAGTTTATGGAGGCATGATGGGCCAGATAAGGAGACTGGAGGGAAAAAAATAGAAAGCCCAAGGGACCAGAGGGACGTCGCCAAGACAATTTTCAGGAATGGTGATAATGACCCCCAAAAGTGTGGAGAGACAAGATCATCTGTCATTGAGACCAAACACATCCATTTTATTTTCGGTTTTCCAAGGTTATTTCAGAGCTATGGTGCTAGGGAAACTACTGACCAAAACTGCCCACTCTGGCCAGGTACCACAGGAACCATTTGCACCAGTTGGATCATGACAGGAGGTCCTGGTAAGGAACATGGAACTAATGGGCCACCACCAACCAGAAGTAAACACCAGTCCACATGTCCCACCAACCTCCCAGAATCCTTCATGATGGAACCATCTTGGCTGAGCAATGCGTGCATGACCAGGAAGGACCCTGAGTCAGAGTGACTGGACAGAGACAATCTGCAAACTAAACCCATCACCATAAAACCTGAGACTGTGAGCCACATGGCGGAGCAGTTCTCCTGGGTTCCTTTACCTTCCTACTCTCCACCCAGGGGACCTTTCTTAATAAAGTTTCTTTCTTTGTTAGCATGTGTGTCTCTGGACAATTCATTTCCGAGTGTTAGACAAGAGCCCACTCTCAGGCCCCTTCCTGCAGCAGTGTGAACACTGGACAGTCACTTAACCCCACAGAGCCTTGGTTTCTTCTTCATAAAATCAGAGTTGGCAAATCCTTCCAAAGAGTGTCATTGAGGGGATCAAAAGAAATGGCCGTGGAAACCGCATTTCACTTTAATAGTGGTTCGCTATTAAATAGGTCACTCTTCTAGCTCATAGCGTGGGCTTCCCTGGTGGCTCAATGGTATAGCACTTGCATGCCAATGCAGGAGATGCAGGTTCCATCCCTGGATTGGGAAGATGCCCTGGAGAAGGGAATGGCGACCCACTCCAGTATTCTTGCCTGGAAAATCCCATGGACAGAGGAGCCTAACAGCTACAGTGTGTGGGGTTGCAAAGAGTCAGACAGGACCTAACAACAAACAACTGGTCCATAGTAGAGCCTTTAAGCTGATAGCTAAGGAAGTGATCTATTCCCTTAACTGTGGGAAAGAAAATACCAATCCTACCCATTCATCTCACCTGTAGCCCTGCTATAAGAATAAAGTGAAAGAACATCGAGAAACTCTGGTTGCTGAGGTTCAGTAAGAACCGCACCATCAAGCTTACATGAGAAATCTGAAAACAACACGATGCTTTCTCTATGCAGTCTCAGGAGACAGCATCTAAGGTTATTCGTGAATAAATTTGCCTAGGCATCCAGAGAGGATCTGAATTTATAAACGCAGGGCAAATCTTATGCTGTTAATAATTATCGATAAATTCTTGGCCTAATGAACAAATTTCAAAACCCAAGATAAGGCACAGCACTCTGGAAGCTGCTGTGGCATAATTAGCTCCTGTGGAATGAGGGGAGGATGGGGAGAAAAAAGACGGGAGAACTGAACTGGATTCAACTTTAATCCACTCATTATGGGCCAAACTACGGACAGAGGATGTATCTGAATTGCCAGTGTCCTTGTTTTTAAAACCCTAAGGACTTCCAATTGCCCTCTTTATAAAGTCTGAACTCATTATTTATAAGATAGGCTCAGCCTATTTGTCCCGCATTGCCTTTACCTATCTGCCAAGATCCAGCCGTATGGAGTAGCTCTTCTGAAAGGCTTCATGGATCAATCAGCCTCACATGTTCAAGTGTGCTGCTTCAGCTGCCCCCTTCAGGGCTCTGCCATGTGCAGACACCACCCTATGCCCTTCCTCTCTCACTTCTGATCTCCTGCTCATCCTCACATCTCCATTTAGGAAGTACTTCTTCAGGAAAGTCTTCCCTGACTACCCTAATCCAGCTCAAATCCTTTCCACACCTTCCCATAGAGTCCCACACTTCCTTTCTTAAAATACTCATAACATGGAAGAGCAGGATCTCTGTCTAGTCCACATCTGTCACCTGGACAAAAGTCTAGAGGGCCAGGGGCTTTACACATCTCACTAACAACCAAATCACCTATGCTCACACATAGGGGTTGCCCGAGAAAGTACATGGGGATTGGACTCTGGAAAAGGAATTAGATTTGAGATCAACACTTACCTGGAGCCTGGGGCTTTCAAGATGGTGCTAGTGGTAAAGAATCTGCCTGCCAGTGCAGGAGATACAAGAGACTCAGTTTCAATCTCTTCATTGGGAAGATTCCCTGGAGGAGGAAATGGCAACCCACTCCAGTATTCTTGACTGGAGAATCCCATGGACAGAGGAGCCAGGTGGGCTACAGTCCATGGGATCACAAAGAGTCGAACAGGACTGAACATCTGAGCACTACCTGTAGCCTGGAAATTTTGTGAGAAAATGGCTATGCAGCCTTCTTTTATGTGTGTGCATTTTTTAAATGGGGAATTAATGGAATTTTGTGGGGGACACATCTCATTGTATGAGATGAAATATACTATTAATTGCATATTTCAGGGCATCTGTCATTCCCAGAATCAGGCATTGAAAGCTAATTTTATCCATTCAGCCCTCCAGTCTTCATGAAAACTTACAATTGACCCTACCATCATCAGTATATGTCCAGGTACCCTTGGAGGATATGTTGCTCCCAAGAGAAACAACAGCATGATATCCAGAGCAACTGGACTCTGGGCTAAACAGTGTAGGAAATCCCAGTCTCTGGGCATCTTTCATTGTCACTTTAATGGGCATCTTATTTTAGGGGACATCGCTTAGGAAACAAGTCCATGTGTGTGAGGACTGCCTGATAGTCTTGGTACATTCTTCTCTCCCTTTCCGCCTCTCATCTCCTTAGTTTGGGTGAAGCAGAAGTTCCGTGCTGGACAGAAGTCAATCAACAGTGAAAAGCTGCACATACCACACGGAGTCCAGCAGTGGCTGTATGGAGATGAGAGCTAGAAAGGTAAAATCAAGCAAACCTCGTTCACCTTCAACAGCCAGGTGGGAAAGCGTGAAAAGAAACAGGTGTGAGAAAAGTTGACTTGCACACAAAACTAAGACAAAGGAGCAAGTAAGTATATCTGGGTACAGAGCAGAGGACAGCCAAACTAGGAAGAACACCCAAAGAGGGGAATTTGGGAGCCAATACAAAATGAACGGTAGTTTGCTGCTGAAAAAAAGAAAAGATATTTAAGAAATGGCATTGGTGCCTCCTGCCCCTTGAAGAAGGCATGCATACATGTTCAGTCACTCACTCATGTCCAGCTCTTCATGACCTCATGGACGGTAACCCACCAGGTTCACCTGTCCATGGAATTTTCCAGGCAAGAGTACTGGAGTGGGTTGCCATTTCCTATTCCCGGGGATCTTCCTGGCTTAAGGATTGAACTCGCATCTCCTGCCTTGGCAGGCAGATTCTTTATTACTGAGCCATCTAGGAATTGAAGAAGGCAGGAAACTCTATTTGTTCCAGGATTGTAACCTTTCTTGCATCATTTTCCTATAATCTTTGCTTACTCCAGACCCCAAAGATGGACTTCCCTAATGATCTGGTGGTTAAGACTATGTGCTTCCAATGCAAGGGGCTTAATCCCTGGTCAAGTAAGGCCCACATGACGTGTCCAAAAGCAAAAAATAATGAAATAAAGCAAAAAGTAAATCCAAAAGAAAAGGCTTGTTTTCTCAGAGATTCTCTGTGCTACCAGTTTGCTGATCCTCAGCCATAATGATGACCTGGACTTGAAAGGAAACACAGGATAAAATTTTCTGCATTTCTCCCTTTATGGTGTATTGAATGTTTTCATTCTATTTTGCACAGGGACAGAAGAACCAGCTTCTAAATTCCCTTGAAAGGCAGCCCAAAACCTTAGGTTATCCATCCTCACTTTTATTCGCCTTTCCTTATCTTTCTCCCTTCTTTTAGTTTTCACTTTTGTCTTCTCCTTATAGCAGACACGAGTATGGAAATGCACCCACACATAAGCACTCTCCCAGTCCTCTGTCTCTTCCTCAAGTGCATGAATGATACAATTTCCCATGCTATCATTTTGCAACGAAAGGCTTCTGATAAATCTCAGACTTAGTGTCCTAGGCTTCATCTCTTTGTGCTAGGAAGGCTCCAAATGAGCCATTGCAAAGAAAATAAAGTCAAAAGGCTGAAAGCGGGACAAAAAGATCTAAGAGAGAGGGGAGAGAAGAAGGGGAAGGAGGGAGGGTCATCACGGCCAGGCAAAAACAAGGACAGATTGGGTTTTTTGATGGAACTTGCAAAGTGGGCAAACTGAAAGGTCAGCACTGCTGGGAGGATAAAAGGATGAGAACAAAGAAACCACTTTGCAGCGATGTTAGTGCTATCAGGAGCAATAAAACTGCATGGCCACAATCGAACATTGGAGTGGGGGAGGACGCTGGGGAGAGGCCCGGCTGATGCCTTCAGGATGCACACGGCATTCATTGGGAGGGGTGTGGACATCAAAGCCTGCAGGAAGCTCAAGGAGGAGCCCTTTGGACCCAAGAACGGACACAAGAGAGTTGAAATACATCCCTTCTTTCTGCCACTGCCCACAGAGATCCTCCATCCTTGAGCCACTACAGAGTAAAGAGGAAATCCAGACCTCAGCACACACCCAGTGACAGTGCCATTAACCAAGAGACATTGTCTGAGCATCACTTACATTCCTTGGAGCCCTGGGACTTCAAAGAACATGGGATTCATGGGATTTTTCCCTCAAGGATCTTGCAGTCTAACTGCGGAAGCTAGCATTTGCTGCTGTTCAGTCACTAAGTCATGTCTGACTCTGCGACTCCANAGAATACATTTGAATCAGTTCTAATGAGGTGGATGAAACTGGAGCTGATTATACAGAGTGAAGTAAGCCAGAAAGAAGAACATCAATACAGTATACTAATGCATATATATGGAATTTAGAAAGATGGTAATGATAACCCTGTATGTGAGACAGCAAAAGAGACACAGATGTATAGAACAGTCTTTTGGACTCTGTGGGAGAGGGAGAGGGTGGGATGATTTGGGAGAAAGGCCTTGAAACTTATATAATATCATATATGAAATGAATTGCCAGTCCAGTTTTGATACATGATACTGGATGCTTGGGGCTGGTGCACTGGGATGACCCAGAGGGATGGTACGGGGAGGGGGGAGGTTAAGGATGGGGAACACGTGTATACCTGTGATGGATTCATGTTAATGTATGGCAAAACTAATACAATATTGTAAAGTAATTAACCTCCAATTAAAAAAAAATTTATATTAAAAAATAAATAAATAAATAAAATACAGTCTCCTTGGGCACAAGTCAGCCATCTTGAGCCAGGAATTTAGAGGTGGAACCCAGGAATCCGTACTTTAAACACTCCTGACTGAGATCCTTTAGGCTCTGCAGATAAGAACTCTCAAATGTGTCTGTAGGTATAGGGCCTCCATTCACTAAGACCACAGCCAATCCCCCCTGAGAGCAGGGGGATCTCTCCTGCCAGAGGCCCAGGTTTACAAGAGGGAAAAACAGCCCAGGGGGTTCTGAGACAAAAGGGATTTGCCAGAAAGCACTGTGCTCTGGGATCCTAGTGGATTGCAGCTTTGATAATAATCGTTTTAAATATGATTTATTTATTTAATCTTGGCTGTGCCGGGTCTTCCTTGCTGCATGCTGTAGCAGGGGCTCCTCCTCCTTGTGGAGCTTGGGCTTCTCACTGCAGTGGCCTCTCTTGCTGTGCAGCCTGAGCTTTAGGTGCTAGGGCTTCAGCAGTTGTGGCTCCCAGGCTCCAGAGCACAGGCTAGGCAGTCGCGGTGCCGGGGCTCAGCTGCTCTGTGGCATGTGGAATCTTACCTGTCCAGGGATCGAACACACGTCTTCTGCACTGGCAGGCAGATTCTTTACCACTGAGCCATCCGGGAAGCCCTTAATAAATGATCTTGAACCTCCTTAGTTTCCCCTAAGATCTATCAGAGAAACACTGATCCTTCCTTTCATTACAGCAAAAGTTGGGTCAAGAATAAATGTTACATCAATAATAATGTACTTAAATGGGTGAATATTATGATATGTAAATTATAGCTCCATAAAGCTGTTAAAGAAACATTTAAAGACAATTTTTTTTTTAAATGAATGTAACTTGAGTGTGAATGTCTTCAGGAGGTAAAGTATGTAAGCCTTTAAGATCTCCATGGCAAAATTCTTTGAGGCTCTTCAGAAATCATCTGTTCTTCCAGCTTATAATTACTGAGACCTGCTCTAGGCACA
Organism: Neotragus pygmaeus; assembly: GCA_006410875.1. Classification (NCBI taxonomy): domain Eukaryota; kingdom Metazoa; phylum Chordata; class Mammalia; order Artiodactyla; family Bovidae; genus Neotragus; species Neotragus pygmaeus. The sequence continues at coordinate 327,971 of SJYV01013351.1, read as the reverse complement.
GTTTAAGACCAGGTACTACAAACTGAAACTCAAAAATCTTTGAATAAATTGTATATGCTAACTCTTGTCCCATAGCTTGCAGGGAATGAGTTCATATAACAAGCACTGAAGTATGTTGATTTTCAGTTTGATTTCCTCATTATTTGCTGAACCAAGCTACCTGTAGGCTTCTGAATCTTTCCAATGTAAGAATTTAATTTGGTGACAAACAGACCAAAGCAGAGAGAGCAGCAAGAACCATTTAATCTGCATAAGGAGAGTTGTATTTACTGTGATTCTATCAACCAGAGGAACAAAGGGGGCCTGGCAGGGAGGGCTTCTTATGACACTGCCAATGTCCTGAATCTAAGGAGTTGGGGCTCTCTGTGATAATCTGGGGGAAATCCTGAAAAAGCCACAGCTCCAGGAGTGATCTCTAGGGAGAGGACTTGGACAGCCAGGAGCCACCGGCTATACCGAGGGCTTCCCGGATGGCGCTAGTGGTAAAAAAAAAAAAAAAAAATCTGCCTGCTAATGCAGGAAATGAAAGAGACATGGGTTTGATCTCTGGGTCTGGAAGATCATTTGGAGGAGGAGATGGCAACCTACTCCAGGATTCTTGTCTGGAGAATGTTATGGACAGAGGAGCCTGGCAGGCTACAAAGTCACACATGCCTGAATATGAGCACGTCAGCATCAGGAACAAACAGAAGATGAGGGGTAGGCTTTTCCTCTTCCTTCTCTGCACGCCATAATTAGATTTTATAATCCTGTGAAGCCCATAGAAACAACAAGCCAAAGAAAACATCTTTGGCAAATAGGTATTAATATAAGGTTAGATGACGGAAGTGACAACTTCAGTCTCTTGCAAAAGTTCGAGAAAGGTCTAGTCACTTTTGTCATTTCTTTCTTAAGCTGGGTCATAGTTGCCACATGAGGAAATTTCAGTTGTGACATATAGTATCTAGTGCCCTGACCAGGGATTGAACCCAGGGCCCCCTGCATTGGGAGCACAGAGTTTTAGCCACTGGACCACCAGGAAGCACTGCTGCTGCTGCTAAGTCACTTCAGTAGCGTCAGGAAGCACTGCTACCATACGTTTCTTTACCAACAAACTCCACAAAGGCAGAGGGCATTGCTTCATTTGTAACTAATTTTAATTAATCTTCCCTTTTGCAGTGCCAAAGAGCCGTGAAGTCTGATTCCATTTGCAGGCACTCATAACAAGTGCAGAGTGAAAATCCTCGAGGAACAGAACTCTGACAATTGATGCTGTGCAGTCTGGGTCACTTCTCTTTATTTCTACCCAATAAAAAGAATGCCAGAGTCATCAACGAGCATAGACGGCTCAATGTTTTACTGTTGGTTTTAAGTTATCACCAGCCTCTCAGCCTTCCTCTCCACTCAAAGAGCCTTAATTTTCCCTTTCATCATGTTTAGCCTGACATGAGTTTTAAACCACTCACAGGTAAAAAAATTTCCAGTAGATAAGAAGAATTAGTAGGGACCTAGATCTAAAGAATATTGGGGGTGGGGAATTAACATATATAAAACATCTACTATATGCTGAATATTAGCCTACACACATTGTGTTAACCCTAAAACCAAATCTTCAATGTAAGCATTGCTCTTCTATCTTACAGATTGAATAACTAAAGCAAGAAGTTAAACAAAATGCCTTTTAGCAAACATTAAAGCCAAATTTGAAAGTTGAGCCTGACCTCTTCCATCAAACTGTGGTGTTTCAAAATTCAATAAAGAACTGGACTCTTTTCTTGAAGGTCAATTAGCACAATGCACAATGTGTCTTTCCTATTTCTGCTTGGTTGCTTGCTGATCTAAAATCAGCAAGCAGAACTGTGATGTCTTTATTACACTTCAAGACTTAAACATGGTGCCCATCACCATGCCAGAATCCACTGTCCTTTTTCTTTTATATTTTTGGTGCTTATTTTCTTTCATGTCTTTTTCTTGATTGCAAGCCATGTCTACTCTGGCTGAATTCTTCCTTTCTAGTTTTACCTCAGATCACCTGTCCACTCTAGTTAGGCAGCTCTCTTCACAATCTCAAGGTTTCTGTCCCTCTTTTTCCTTAACTTGGAATGACATCTTGTAGTAGCAGTGTCTCTTAGCTTCCCTGTTAGAAAACCTTTCCCTGTGGATATAAACAGTCTGCTCTCAAACCCCTGGCACAAAGCATTCTCTCTGTTATGTGACCCAGTCCCTGGGCATGGCTGACTTGGATACAGCGGCTCTGTGGTAAAGAATCTGCCTGCAATGCAATCGACTTGTGGGATACATGCGTTTGATTCCTGAGTTGGGAAAGTCCCCTGGAGTAAGAAATGGCAACCAACTACAGTATCCTTGCCTGGGAAATCCCATGGACAGAGACCCTGGCAGACTACAGTCCATGGGGTCACAAGAGTTGGACATGACTGAGCAAACGGAACAACAACTCCAGAGGAGCAATCGATAGGCTGGCTAGTTGCAAATGATGTATAGGGTTCTTCCCATACAGAAAGAAGTTCTGCCAATGGAAAGCAGAAGCTATAACTGGGTGGAGCTTAGGCAAGATAAAAAATAAACTTCTATCCTATAAGAAGAAAGAGATTAAGCAGTCTTTTCTTTTCTTTTTTTTTTTAATGATGGTGGGAATGGTAAGTATAAAATTGCAAATGGTATTTAGGCTCCATTGGTCATACCTTGGACCAATAGACCAGGGGTCTATTCAAGATGGTGGATTAGAAGGAGTGTGCTCATCTTCTGCAAGAACTCCAAAATTGCAACTCCCTGCTGAACAACCATTGACAGGAGAATTTTGGATCCAACCAAAAAGATATCTCACATCCAAGGGCAAAGGAGAAGCCCCAACAAGATGGTAGGAGGGGAAAAATCACGTTTAGAATCAAGCCCCATACGTGCCAGAGACGCTCAGAGGGTTCAAACAAAACAGTGCACACCAGGATGCCTAGGCCCCACAGAGACTGAGCCAGACCTGCCTTTGAGCGTTTGAGTGTCTCCTGTGGAGGAATGGGTCAGCAATGGCCTGCCGCAGGGACAGGCGCTCTGACTGCAGCAGACCTAGGTCACGGAGCATGTGGCATAAACCCTCTTGGAGGAGGTCGCCATTAGCCCCACCATAGAGCCACGGAGCAGATGAGAACCCCTAGGGAATTTGACTTTGGAGACCAGTGGGACTTGATTACAGAACTTGCACAGGACTGGGGAAGCAGACTCTGGAAGGGCACAAACTTGGGGCTGGTGCACTGGGATGACCCAGAGGGA